>MJUT01050917.1:447978-488940 GCA_002080005.1 Gigantidas platifrons | reverse complement strand
TTTCAGTTTTATTGGTGGAGGAAATCGGAGTACCAGGAGCAAACCACCGACCAGCCACGTCTCTAACAAACTTTATCACTGTAGTGAATGTGTTTATAAAGGTATGAACACAGATTTATAGTAAACAATTCAATCTTTATATTGAGCATATTTATTTTTTTGATGATCAGGACAAATATTTCTTAAAGATGTATTTGTATGAAAAATATACGCAAAGAAATTAATAACTTTTTTTAGTTCTAGATGTTGTTCTTTGTGGTGCTTGTTTAAACACATTAAAATGAAGTTTTACTGGCATTTTGTGGTTTTTTTGTTTTGTTTTGAGATTTGTTTCGATCTGTAAAATACATGATCATGCTATATATTCACCAGAAAGTATTTTCGTTCCGCATTGTGTAGTTAGTAGGGGGGTTATCATTAATATTTGTCCTTGTGAAAAAAATGCATGGCAATCTGGCTCTTCCTCTAGTTAAATTATATTTGAAAAAAAGAATGTTTTTTTTTTGTTTTCTCGTTCTGTCTTGTGTGCCCAATGTTGCCAGTGTCTCTGGATTGTCCATGTTTGATTACCCTCTGTTTTCTTTAACGTTTACTTAAATTTAGAGTTGCTATATCATTAAATTATAATGAAAAGTAGGTTCTCTCATACCCCCTTTCTGATGACCGTAGCCAATTGTGGCTAGCCTATATATGCCATTTGGTTTATTTGTTCCAACAGACTGTTTTAACCACGAGTCCACCAGTTGAAGGTTATTCTATAAAGACACCGTGCTAACTAAATTATCTATATTTTTATTTTAAATATGTAATGTTTATTTGCATTTACATGTGTATGCTGTATTTGCAAAACATCCTCTTAATGTTTTGCGTTTTTGTAAATTCGGTTAAAGAATATAGACCATTTTGTTCTAAAATGTAAATAGCTAATTTAGTGCACGGGACGCGTTTCGGGATTAATTTTCAAGAAAACAAATCGGATAGCCAAAATTTGCTAAGGTAACCAGTTCCTACAGAAGCAGAACCTTTGTTTTAATAGTAAGAAGAGTTTGAAGATACTAATGGGTAGTCCGTAAATCGAAAGAGGACAGACAACATAAAGACCAACAGAAAAAAGGACAAACAACGATGTACAAAACACTACAAAGACAACTAAAATCGAGCAACACCAACCCTGCTAAAAACTGGGAGAACGGCGAACAAAATTGGTTCGAATCACAACAAGAAAGCACAAAAACATATGTACTAAGATCAATGTATATGCATTGGTGTATGTAAGCTAATGATGAATCGCTTTGAAGCATATTAGACAACATATGTTGCATTGGAGACATGCCATTTAGGATAAAAATAAATGGAAAGAAAATTTCAAATTAACAATTTTTCCTAGTCTTTGATTACCAAAGTGAAAATAAAAACATCAAATGCAATAAACGATATTTCTGGTGGATTATTACATCGGGTTGTCTCCGAGGATATCACTCGGTTAGTAGTCGTGAATGAAATTAGTAGATACTGAATTAGAAACATGATTGTAGATCTAAGGATTATCTCACTTGGGCATAGCAACTATAAATGGCTTTCACGATTGAAGTAAAACAAAGTATATAGAAGAAAGTGACCTTCAAAATGACATTCATCTAATTAATTCCAATCCCAAAAGATGTATTGCATCAAAGAAAACATGTAGTTTGTGGTTTACAAAAAAATAAATTGAAACATGTTTTTGCACATGGCAACCTTTGTTCGTTCTAAATCGCGGGCGCCAGAGTGGCTAAGGTTGTTGAACTACAAGCCTAACTCAATTGACTTCACCAGATGCTAAGGATACCACGTGGGGTAATCTGAAAGGTTTTTTTATAACTGTTCAGAGGCTCTCTTCCCGCAATAAGTTTGGTAGTCACGTTATATCGGAACACGATGTTGAAAGTAACGATGAATGCACATTAACCAAACCACACCTACACTAGTGGATCACCTGAAATCGCGTTGCTCAATTATTTGTTTTCTGTGTACTGTTTTATAGATCTTCTGTTCCTGTTGACCCTTGCATTCCCTTTTCGTCTTCGATTTACGGTGACTGATTGTCCCTTCTGTATATTCAAAATTTACCTACAATGCATATGAACCTGGCACTGTATATGACCTCTTCAATGGACAATACATATTAATAAAACTGTTTGAAATAAGTTATGTACACGGTAAAATGAACAGGCTCCTTAATCATTTTAGTAACATTTGTCAAAATTCGTCAAGAATAACGCTTAAAGAATAAATTGAAAGGCATTGCAAGGAGAAATCAGGTGTAGATTGAAATACATGTAGGTTTCGGAAGTGTGTCACAATGTTGTTTTGTTGTGTTTTTGATTTGTTAGCATTTGTGTTTTGTGTGCCATATTTTGCGAGTATCTCTGAATTGTCCATTATTGATTTCCCTTTTGGATTTCTCTAACGTTTATGCAAATGATATTGGTTATTTTTAGATATCTTATCCCCATCATGTAATGTGGTCTACATGTCTCTATGGAATCAGTCTTAATATTTTCAATAATTGTTTGATTTAGTTCTTAGTTCTAAAGCAAATCCTTAGAAACATGATGATATTTTGATTTCAAAGAGTAACATAATTGCCTACAGGTTATGCTCTGTTGTTAGTTCAACACGGCATTATTAAAATAATGTTATGAAAGAAATATATTTATGTCATAATTAATTGAGGACTACTTATTTATGTCATGGACATATATGGTATATTATATATCATATCAAATATATATTCTGTATTCAAATGATAAATTAGAGGAATACAGCTGATGCAAAGGGATGCTTACAGCAGTTAGATAATTCATCATCTGGATATAATATCAACTATGTACCGTATGTAGATCTCCGAGCGAACCACATGGTGCATGTATATACATAGGACTTTAATAACAGTATGACATACCACATTTGATAAAGCCCATAAATAATCATTTAACATTTAGTTCACAAAGTTTCTGCTTTTAAAATAGAGAGGCACCTTGTAGTGTTTTAAATAGGACAACGTTTCTCTTTTCCTGTGCTCGACAAACCCAATACAGAAGTAGTCGTGATCGTAGTGTAGTTGGATTTACAACTACTTGTGCAATCGGTAATATCATCACTAGAGTTGTGAGTTTGAACCCCGTTCATGGCGAGGTGTACTCGATATAACACTAATAAAAATGAACGCCACGATATAACTGAAATATTGTTAAAAATGAAGTTAAACAAAATAAACCAAACAAGAACTCACCATGATGACGCAAAACTTGCACAGATATATGTTTCGCTATTTATTTTTTTCGAAAGAAATATCTAGACTCTGTAGAATAGCTTTAGAGAATTGAAAAAGCAGCTTAATATGGGGTTATTGGTTTATCGTTACTTTCAATATATGTGCATTTACATCGCGACCTACCAGACGTATTTATTGTATTATATACATCTTGATCATATAAAAATGCTCCTTTATGGTAAACAGGTCTGATACAATGGTGTTTCTGTTTCAAGCAAAATCACAATTTACGTTTTTTTTTACATAGTGCATTCTATACGTATTAAAAAATTACATTTAATCAGTTCTCAGTCAACATTGATTTGTCGAAAAATAATTTGATGATATGATATGATTGATTGCTGTATAACGCCAACATTAGCAATATTTCAGCTATAGTGTGAAGTGAATTTTATATATTAAATTCGTCATCTACTAAGACCCTTAGAAATAAAACATATTTTGATCATATGGAATGATTACTAGTTAACACACCAATTGGTATTGTTTTACTTTATATATATCCAATGAAAGTGGAGAGTAAAATTCGATAAACATCTGGTCAAAGTTATTATTGGAAAATGTTGAAGGTCAAATTTGAAACAATTCAACAAAAATATATTTGTAATTTTTAATAAGGAATAAGTCAAAAGGAAATTGTATTTATTCGTGAACTATATTCCATGTCTTATGACGTCGCGCGAGGTGTTGGGTTTTTAACGAATTTCAGAATAATTTGTAATCATAATAATAATCTACATTACCCCTGCCTGTAAATATCTACATTTTATATATCATGATATTCGCTGAATATAGCAGATTAAGTTTAATAACATTTTCTTCTAATTAAATAAAGCATAATTAAGATTTATGTTAAATGGCTGTCACGCGTAACATTTTACAACCTTTACTCCTATATCTGTGTAACAAAAGTATAGAACCCATCGTTGGATGTTCGTGAAATTTTGTACAACACTTTCATATGACGTCATAATAAAAGGGTCGACGTCATTTTAGATTTGGACGCCAACTACGACATGTCCGATAAAAAAAACTACAATGTAAAATTCGGTCACAATTGATGTACTATGAGTGACAAAGTGGAAACAGATGACAAATAAGTGAAAAAAAAGTATTCAGTAAGTAACCAAAATATTATGTAATAATCCTTTTGTGATGACAAATTATTCAGCACAACTATTTGAAAAATGGTCAAGTATTTTTTTTTATTAGAACATTTTAAAGACATCCAATGTGGGAATTTAATCCGTCTTGGCGTTAAGTATCGAAATTCACGCGCATGAAAAATACCGTATCTGATAATGAAAAAATAAATAAAATGACTGAAATACGTCTTTTTTTGTCATATATCATAATATTACAGTGTCTTTTGATTTGGTGATCAACAAGTACAATCTAAAAGATCAACCCCATCTTATTTTTAATGTGGACGAAAAAGGCATCCAACAGAACCATTCTCCTCCTTCAGTTGTAGCTGGTCATACTCTAGCTGTGCAAGAAGTTGTGTCAGCAAAATCTTCAACTAATACCGTTTTGGGATGTGGAAGCGCAGCTGGTGTGGCCATCCCTTCTTTTTTCGTGTTTGAGGGAACCAGGGTGAGACAGGAGTTGATGGAAGGCAAATCACCTGGTGCAGACGGAACATTGTCGAAGACAGGATGGTCAAACACAGATGTATTTATGAGATATATTGCAGAGCACTTTTTGAAGTATGCCCCGGGAAGGGGAGATGATCCGAAATTACTGCTACTAGATGGACACAAGTCACATACTTCAGTTAGATTGGTTGACTGGGTAATTACTTGTAATATTATTCTATTTGTTTTACCAGCTCACACTAGTCATTTTCTTCAACCCCTAGATGTTGGTTGCTATGGACCATCCCATAGAATCTTTAATAATGAATGTCATAAGGAAATGAAAACCCTGTCAACAGTCATAACAAAATACAACATCTGTGAGATAGCCTGCAGAGCTTATTCCAAGGCACTTAGTGCAGAAAATCTTAGGCATGCATTTAGAAGGACTGGCATATTTCCCCTTTTAAAGAATATATATCAATTCTGATTACTTAGTACCAGCACAAGTTTTTACATGTTTAGAGAATATAACTGGAAAAGAAAAGAAAAATGAAGAAGGTGATGATGATGAAACTAATCACCAGGAAGATTATAATATCCTTGTACCTGGACCTACTGACCATGTGTCACAACTAGAAGTGTCTGAAAATGATACCACCTAATCAGCTGGATACAACAATGAAGAAATAGTTATTCAGGAAATCAGAACACCACTACCAGACATGACAGGATAATATTTTTTATTTTCGCGTCGCAACACTGAAAAGGTTAAAATCTGAGCATGCAACCAAGAGCAGAAACACAATGTCTAAAATAACATCCGGATACTGTATTACAGGGAGAATGTCAGAGACAAAATGTTAGAACATCATAACAAATATAGTACTAACAAAAAGACAATGATTGCCAAAGAAACAAAAAAAAAGAAAAAAAAAGAAAGAAATACTGACTGTCAAAAAGACAAAGTTAAAGGGGAAAAAAGCGAACATTATGGATTCTCAAATGCCAGGTCCAAGCCGTATTCCCACAACCAATACCAATAACACTTCTGAATCTGATTCCGAGGACGAAAATCTAATAAGCGATGATGTAAAGTGTTGTGTTTGCAAACTATTAACTCCAAAAGAAGTCCGAGAGAGTCCATGTTTGATATTCACGAAATTGGTACAATGTGACCATTGCAGACACTGCGTTCATTTGATCTACTGTACTGAAAAACGTGCGATCAGGAAAGGAGATGGATTTTTATGCCTCCACTGCAAGAGTGATTAGTAGTGAAATAATAAACACAAATCATGCTATCTTTATTAATATTTAATAAAAATGATTAACTTTTACTTCCAGTTTGTTTAAAAATCATTTAAAAAACAGCGAAGAAATCAAAACACACAAACATAACAAATATAAAAAACACAAAGTAATCAAAATTAAACTGAAAAAAAAATAATGACAAAAACAACAAAAAACATTAAATTTGCAAAATATGTAAATATTTGTTGTATATGAGCTATATGTTCTTAATGGCAATACATCAATCTGTAAAACAAATTAACACAAAAACAATATACGTTTTAATTGATTCCCTGATATATTGAAACGATCTCAACATATACATGGTCTAAAAACTATTATTTCAATAGTCTTGGCCAATTTTTGGTAGGTGTGCAAAAATAAAGTATGACGTCACCAGTTGTAAAAATGGAGTTACATGTAATTCTAACATGACCTCACTTTTTCCCTTTGTTAAAACAAACCCCAGAATTATTTCTTCGTTTTATCTCATTAGCACATGCGCCGATGAATGTGACTGACGTTTCCATTGGCAGCATAAATTGTGACCCGAATAATGCCGATAGAGGGCGCAGTATTATTCGAGTTACATAAATTGTGTGCGACATTTTCCGCAAGCGTATGTATAAATTACCGTCTTCCAATCAAAGTATACTACCGTATTTGTACTCTTAGACATATCAGAATCGCAATAAATCATGGAAGCCAGAATGTGTTTTGAGTTTTAACATGGATTGTCGGATATTAGTAAATTTTATCCCTCGCTTCTGGCTCGGGATAAAATACTAATATCCGCCAATCCATGTTAAAACTCCCAACACATTCTGGCTTCCATGATTTATTTCTTAAACAAAAACGTACATACATTAGAATCCCATATTATTGATGGATTCAAAGGCAACTATTTACTGAATAGAAAAATGAATTTAGTTTGATAAAAAACTATTATGAAATACATTTTTTACAAGAACATTATTATGTGTACGAATAATGGGTAGTCTGGGATATATAACGTGTACATTTTAATTTATTTACGTAATCTTAGTTTTCACATATGGCAGGTTTATGTTTCTGTGAGGGAAACTGAAGCCTACAAACTGATATTTTATTTACATTTGAAAGCTTTCATAAAACAATTAATATATTGTATACACAGTTTCAATGCTTCAATATTATTGAAACAATTGCTTTAATATAATTTTAGATGAAAACGTTAAGAAAGGGATCGGCGTTAGTAAGTAACCTTAGCGTACTGAATATACATACATATATTTCATTAAACACTTTTTGTGTTAAATCGACATGGTTACCTAATAGGGTGTATCATACTATGCATGTTGATTCCTGTCCCGAACCAGGACCTGGACTTCCAACGTCATATTTCGTGGCCCCCTTTTTGTGTTCAGTTTGTGAATAAAAATGTAGATATCAAAGTTAGTGCGAACGTCGCGTCGCGTCTCTGGAATAACCTTCATCAGGTACGCTCAAAGCCAAAATATTTGAAAGCCACATCATTTAAAAATATTTGTAAGCATGAAAATAACTAATGATTTAGGAACTTTATTTTGGATAGAAAGATATAACAACACGTCTCTGGAATAACCATCATCAGGATTGTTTTTTGGAACAATAAAATCATGACTTTGGAACTGTAAATTTGGATAGAAAATATAGCTAATGAACCTTCATCAGGTACGCTCAAATCATAAATATAAAGAATAATACATTATTGAACCAAGATGTAACATAAATTGTTGAATTATTATTCCACCTGGAAATCAATTTATTAATCCTCTGGTTCAATTGATGATGTCGAAACATAATTACTTCAATTGAAGAATGCAAACAATTTAAATTGAAGATTTTAGTGTAAAAACTGTTGTTTTATAGCAGATTGTACAATACCAGAGGGAGCACTTATTGACCTTTCAGATTTAAATGGTGATGGTGTTGTTGATTATATGGTTGATTTTGAAAATTTGTTGAAGATATAAAATTATAATCAATAGAGTATTACACAGTTACAGGGTACAGATAATCCTGATGGGTTTGGTACAAGATTTTAAATACGTTTAGTAATGTAATATTGTTATTGCAAAGTTAAGGTTTTGGGTGTGATCGAGGGATCGGTATGAAAAATAACAATAAAAACGTTAGTGTACTCAACAATATATTATAATAATCTTTATTATTATACAATTGTTTACTTTTCCCGAGGTGCACTCAGGACTATACGGACCTGGTCAATGGTTGGCCGAAATTTATCAATCATTGACCAGGTCCGTATAGTCCTGACTACATCTAAGGAAAAGTCAATAACTGTTTTATTAAATAATAACAAATTTCACTTTTTTACAGTATATTAAACATTATCAAAGAAGAAAACAGCAACATTTTTATAACAATTCATCAATATGATAACACTGTCAAACTGATGCTTCAATTTTTCATATTATAGTTGATTGTAAATTGACCGTAGTTTGTGATATTTGGCATACATGTAAACGGCATCATATTTGAGGTAGTGTTTTGTACCAAGTTATTATTCACATTATTGACTTGATTAATCAAGTTTGTTCATGTTATTTTCCTGTTCAATAGTATTGTCTGGTACAAGTTCAAGATTGTCTGTATTAATGTTAGACAAAATGTCATCAAACAAATCATGTCTCAATTCAAAGTCATTCGAGAGAAAATCCAAATCCATCGGTAAAGTGTCTAACATGGCTTCTGTTTCTGGAGCTTTTCCAAGAGCAGCTGGTTTATCGACCTTCATCTGGTTGCAGATGGCATCTGACTTGAGTTTTTTAGTGCTGGGATCAGTAGAACATGAAAAGCATAATAAAGAGAACAAATAATATTTTAACTAAAAATATTCTACAAATGTAAAATACAACACTTTTGGTTTGCTTTTCTTAAAAAGAAAAAGTTACTTCCATTGTTCATAAAAGATACATAATTAGGAGAAAATTGCGTTGTCTTTGAAGATTTCACAGAGTGTGCCGTAAATTTCACATACATGTATTGTCTCATTTTTCATACATTTCTAAAGGTCTGCCATAATACATAGCCAATATATGTTTTATGTTTGATTGGCACATCAGTTCATTTTCATACAGATCAGTACGTTTTATGGTTGAATTATTATTTACCTGAATAATTCTTCAAACTAGATTCAGCCTTATGGCCAGTCACTGCCAGTATATGGCGGCTAGGAAACTGTGCCTTGTCAACAATATTGACTGCAATGGCCCTTAACGACTGGTTGGCATACTTCATAGAAAGCCCTGCCTTCTAACTTATTTTTGACATCATAGTTCCAAGCGTATTGGTCCTAAGGGCATGTTGTCGTACCAGATTCCTGAATTGTCCTTCACGAACTTCTTGGGGCGTTGAAAAATGCTGAGCATTGTGGATTCCTATGTTTCTTGTAGCGCATGAAGGTCTTTCCTAGACACAAGTGATCATCTGTAAATAATAATTTTAATTACATATTAATGTACATGCATGGTTTCTATAAAACAGGAATACAACAAATGTAGTGTCCTGACGCACGATATCGATTAAAGACTCTGTCAGACGCTGTTGCGGAAATCATTAATCAATGTGTGTTTAGATTGCACATCTAAATAGGTATTTATTTGCTTCATGTTTACATGATTCATACAAGTTATTTAATTAAACACCTGTTTTAAATAACAATTTTTACAATCTGTATGGTACATGTACATGTATTTATCTGGTTAAGCATACATTCTGCCTTCTGCTGTGTTCCTGTCATTCTGGTGGTTTTTTTGTAAAGACATAACATTGCTATATTTGATCAATTTATCAGCGTAATTAATCCTGAACTGAAAGATATGACGAAGGACGAGTTAAACTTCAGTATAGCAAGATTTATATGTGAAGTCAGAAAAGAAATTGGAGAGGAATACCCTGGGCAGACACTATATGAATTAGTAATTCAACTGCAACTCTTCCTGGAGCAGAACGAGTTAAATTATAAATTTCTTAATGAAAACTGTTTTATTCAATTAAAAATACATTGGATTTTGTGATGAAGGAACTAACTTCTGGAGGTATTGGTATAGAAAAAAGGAAGGCACTGGCTATTACACTTGACGGGGAAGAATAGGTTTGGGAAAGGGGGATCCTCGGAATGGACACACCGCAACGACTATTATATACTCTTGTGTATATGATAGGTCTACATTTCGCCTTCAGGGCTGGTCTCGAACATAGGAATTTAAGATGGGAAAAACCACAGCTCACGATTGTAACGACGAACAATAACGAGGAAGCCTTACGCTATTGGGAAGATGTATCAAAACAAACCAAGGAGGTCTCGTAACTAGAAGAATAAAGCAAAATATTGTCTATGCATTTCCAAACAAGACACGACCAGAAAGATGCATCTTGAAGTTTTATAAAGCTTACTTAGATCATTGGTGAGTAGTCTTTATAGGTTGTAAAACAATAATTTATTCTCTAATAAAGCTTACTAATTTGAATATTCTCCAATAAATCTGACCGATTTGAAGTGCTCGCCTCGAGTTCAGTAGACCGTGGGTTCGAGCCCAGGTGGGGGTCAAACCAAAGGCTATGCAATTAGTATTTGTTGCTTCTCCGCTAAGAACGAAACATTAAGGCGAAAAAGCGAAGACTGGTTGCCTCGGAATCAGA
Organism: Gigantidas platifrons; assembly: GCA_002080005.1. Classification (NCBI taxonomy): domain Eukaryota; kingdom Metazoa; phylum Mollusca; class Bivalvia; order Mytilida; family Modiolidae; genus Gigantidas; species Gigantidas platifrons. The sequence goes on along the minus strand of MJUT01050917.1, from coordinate 478,071 downwards.
ATAATGTGTCCGAGTGGCGCGACATGTCTACCCGCAGACTGCTGTTTCAGTGAGCTAGCACTATAAAACTCCAACTCAGCGTGTTGGTCTATTACAAAGCGGACCTCATCATCATCTCATTGAAAACCAACTTATTTTCGCCTCGATATAGCTGCAGTGGCATTAAACAGTAATCACTCACTCATTCAGTCTTAACTACGAATATATGGAAAAGGTCATGATTTAATTCCTGGCTGGGTAAAACAAAATCTTTAGAAAATTGATATGTTTCTCTATCCCCTCCGTCTTATAAATAATTTGCCTAATATATAGGTATCAATTATTTTATATTCAATGTGGTAGCACTTGACGAAATCTTCTTCCTAAAGTCAGTTTACACAAAAGAAATACAATTACAGATTATATTTAACTACCACATCACAACATACAATGTATATCTGAAAGACTACTAAAATAGTGTAAATGTTATCTACTCAAAATAGTTTGCTCTCAAAACTAAAAACAAACAGTTTGTTAACGATTGCAATATGCAAGACATTTTCATATTTATTACTTGTTAGATATATCTTCGTGGGCCCGGGTGGCTCAGTGAGTTAGGTAATTGGATTCCTAACAACACATACAAGCCTCTTACCAATACGGCGTGGGGTCGTGCTAGACTCGCAGCCGCAAGTGATAAAGATTACCAGTTGCTTGCCCATGGTCGGGAGTTCTCTCCGGCTTCTTCCACCACTAAAACTGATCGCCATGGGATAGCTGAAATATAGCTGAAAGTGGCGTTTAAATACAAAAAAAATAAATCTAGATATACCTTTTAACGTTCTAGACTGTATTTTTAATGACATCTCTAAAATTTGGATTGATAACGTTTTTAAACTTTAGAGGTATCTCTAATAATATGAGATATCTTTAGAAAAAAAAACACAAATCAGACTGACCCTAGCTGAATATTTAGAACACTTGAAACATGAAATTAATTTAAAATATGCTTTCTGTGTTGTGTTTTTATGTTTCTTGTTCCTAATAATAGCTGTGTCTCTGGATTATCCATTCTTGATTCCCGATACTGTAATACAATATGAATTAATTGACACTTTTATACTGGCTGGTCCGTTTCCTTTCTTTATTAGCATCTAAGGGAATATAATGGGTCGGACATATTTATTCCAGTACATATAATAAAAATAAGGCCTTACGAAATTGTATGTATTGGACCTTAATTCATTCTTTTATCTAATGATATAATCAGGAAGTGGACAATAATCTCACGGCTACTCATTTGCACCGATTAATGCATTGAATGATATTTATCCCATAACAAATAATTGAAGAATTGTGTCCAATACATTATGTACAATCTTATGTTAGAAGAAGAAAGGATATGACAGTTATTTGATAATTACTTCCCGTGGAATTGTCAATTTTCATTATTATAACTGTCTATTATAGTGGTACTAGTATTTACATCTAAAACACCAGTACAACATGATACAAAGCATATACGATAACATGAAAAACAAAAACAGGAAACCTCACTATCGGAACAGGTCCAAAATTCGTAAAAACAGGCAACATTGATACCCCTAACCCACGAATACATGGCCGTTCACTTTCCTGACTTGCTACTGGCACTTCATTAAAAAGTGTAGAGGTTACACTAGTCTCAAACTGGTTCAAACCTCCACTCTTAGTGAAATAATGCGGTCATACAAGTGCTTTCCACATAGGAGTAATCTCACATACAACTAGGTGAATATCGTTACTATAAAGAACCTATAATCTTGAAGATTATATAAAATAGATATAATCTATGTGACGCACATAAGTTTCCATATGTATAATATTACTTCCATTAAAGAGATCCGATTAAGGTTTGAAAGATTGTTCGTTCTGTAATCAAAACATGAAATCAGATATAAGAGATATAACGCTATGTCATATTCGTCCAAAATATTCACTAAATAATGAATATGAATTACGTAATATCCTGAAACATGCCACTTCGGTATAATTACATTAATTCTGATGAAAGAGGCCATATCTTGTTTTCTGATGGTTAGATAAGCTAAAATTATATCATGATTAGGGGAAAAATGATATTTATTATGTGAATATTATGTTTGTTCAGCAGATTATAATGATTGCATGTACTCAACTCAATCTTCGTTATCGTACTTGTTAGCCATACTTGTGATCCTGATGCTGATTTAAACTACCTGTTTTTTACCAATCTCTTAGACGATAGCATTGTTATTGAATTATCTCCCATGTTTCTCTTTCCGGAACTTTTCATAGTTGTTTGCTGCTTAACGCCATTGTTGCCAAAAAGTATACTATGTAGTGACGTGAAATTTATCAAATATATACAGTTAACGCTAGAAGAATTATTGTTACCTCATCAGATAGGACAAACCAAGCATACACAATTATATTAGACACTAAAATAGCAAAAACTTTCCTCCATCACCTCCAAACATTTTACCGGACTTGACTGTATATATAAGTAACACGACGGGTGTATTATAAGAAGCCGGAATTGTTTATCCTTAGCGAGCACCTGAGTTAAACCCCGCTTTTTTGGTGGGGCCCGTTTGCTCATCGTCTTAGTTTTTATGTGTCTTTACGTTCTGAGTTCCGTGTTGTGATGCCCGGGTTGTCTTTACATCCAGTTGTTTCTAGGGGGGCTGATGTCTTATTTATGTTATTTGTGTTTGTTTGCGTATAGTGGTGTCCCACACATACTATGTTTTGTTTGAGTTGTTACATTTTCTAGGCTTCAAAATCTAATTTATTTTGAACAAATTGAAAGCTTGTTTTTATCCTCCAATTTTTGGAAACCACAAATATAATGCAGATATATTAAACTTATGAACCACGTTTCATCCTGGAAATAGGAAACCCTTCAATATCACTTTCTATCTGTTCTATTTTGTTTAATCTTTAAATTATCGGTTTATCATTTACGGTTTCTTCTTCCATACACATGTCGATAACAGGAGTGTATGATCGTAGTACAAATATGAATGCTCTAAAATCATACATACCATTGTTGTAATTACACATTGGGGGTTAGGGTATGGTGTTCCACGCCACTTTTAATAATATTTCAGTTATATCGTGGCGGTCAGCTTTATTGGTGGAGGACACTGGAGAAAACCAACGACATGTCGCAAGTCGGTGACACACTTTATCACATCCTTTTGTATCGAGTACACCTCGCCTGAATGGGATTCGAACTCACAACGGTAGTGGTGATGGGCACTGATTGCATAGGTAGTTATAAAACTAACTTTCATACGATCGGGACCACGACGGCCCTAAAATAAACCACACACATGTACAATATTTTATTACTTATCCCTTTAAAATATATTTATTATATCCATTGGAATAACATAACGAAACATTTGAAGATATCACAGCTGTATATTGAAGAATGACAGACATTGCAATGACCAAAAGAAAAACGACAAACAACGATTTGCTAAACATGCCTTCACAATGGTAGAAGAAGACAATGTCTCCGGCTTTAAATATATTTCTTTATCACTATGTGATGGTATTTGTATCATTTATAGCGTTGGCTAAACCACTCGCGAGTACTTAGGTAATTTTCTTAACGATCTAATAAAACCCTATTGGTGGTCACGTTCAGGTTTATATTTAGAACCGGTCAATCCGGTGATGTTGTACTTCAAGGGCAGTATATGCTTCATTGGTTACGTGAAATTGCCAGAAAGTTACAACATCATTTCATACATCTGTACATTTCATCTCTGTAATTAAAGAATGATTGATTAACTGTGTAAATGAAAGACATTTTGCCTCGCCTCAAGGCACTACAATTGTTTAAACATATGCCGTTGTGTATGGTATGAGAAGAGGTTAAAAATACCACAGGGGTAGTCAGAATCCGTCAATCGAAGGACAGACAAAACAATGTACACAAAAAGGTCAAAAAGACAAACAACGAGCTACAAAGCACATCGCAGAAAACTACAGATTGAGTAGCACGAACCCCGGGTGCTCCGGAGGGGAAGGCATTTCCTGCTCCACAAGCGACACAGGTTGTGTATTGATCATTATTGAAAACCCTAATGTGACTGTGACACATACGTGTAAACATCACTACTTGCCTTGTTCACATACAATCCAAGGCACTGAATGCATTTTTAACATACAATCAAGTCACTATCTGCCTTGTTCACACACAATCCTAGTATCTACCCCATGTTTATTGAATAGTAGTGCCTGAAAGGTAGTGATTACCCTATGTTTCATGGAGTGCTTAACTTGAGTTCAATTGTCTGAGCAAAAATTTCTAGATATCAGCATATGGGATTAGCAGATACAATGCAGTCTTCATATGGGACATACAGGCCCGTATTCATAAAGATGGTTTTAAAAAAACTGAGTTTAAGCTTAAACTAAGTTTATTTAAACCATGAAATATGGTTTAATATAAACTGGTATTCACGAAAAAAATTAAACGTAGATTAGGTAAACCTGATTTAAGCTAGGTTTAAAGATAAACCCGGTTTAAATGATACGAAGATAAAAGTTATTGGCTCTGAGGCCCACAATGACGTCATTTGCTGGTTAAAGTACATCAGTGGGAGATTGACAACATAATTTTTTTTTAAAAAGGTGAAATGAATGAAGGTAAAAGGAGTCGCGGTAATAATTGGCTCTACGAGCACAAATTAGTTTTGTTAGAGTTAATAGAAAAGAATATTGGCGTGCTGGAAGAAAAAAAGACCGACGCAAAAAGTAGATTTCAAAAACAAAAGGTTTGGCAAGACATCAAGGAATCCTGTATGTCCGTGCACGGTGTTTCAAGAGATATTGACAGATGAAAGGGTATGTGGAAAAGGCTAAAATTAAGAGCAAAAACAGAGATAAGAGAGTATAAAAAGCACGAAAAGGGAACCGAGTTTAAATGTAAACCTCCTAAGTGAATACGGGCAACAATGTACACAGGTAAGACATACCTCGTTTCCAAGATTTCTTTATAAAACGACAACAGATCGCTGTAGTGACTTACTTCTGTCAATATTTACTGCCTGACAATTCAGGAGTAGTGATAATCAACTTCGAACGCGTATACATGTGCGTGTTAGCAAGGAATTACTCGTTATAATTATACAATTATTATACAATTAACCGAAATAACAAATCAATATATTCTTAGTGTAATGAAGTCAATTTGTAAAACCTAAATCCATTATCAAATGAAATTAAAATATTGAAAAGAAACACTGACTTAAGGAATCGTCTAATTTAATATTCATCTAGATCTGTTGAGGGCACTAAGAACTGCTATAATTGACTTACTGTGAACTGTCAGGCGATTGTGTGTGGAAATCAATGTAATTGACAGGTCTTCTTTCCTGAACCATAGAACGTTATCCGATGTTTTCAGGACGTTCAACTGAATGTATATTGATTTTGATTGATCGATTGTTGTTTAACGTCCAGTAGTAAGCTGTATTTCAGTTATATTGGTGACGGAAGCAAGTTTACATGTACTAAATAATTTGGCAAAACGGATGAGTGAGAATGGAGTTATGGACAGATCTTTTAAACATTACAAGGAAAAGCGAGGGAGATGTTGGATAGGTTCGGAAACCTTTACCGTGCTTCACTGGTGGCACCCTTCGTGTTACTCTTGTTAACAACCCGGTGATATGTCCTGGAATGAGGAAAGGACTAGTTTGTGATGACGACTATCGGAACATATCCGTAGTAATTTGCGACACATATATTCCTCTCATTTTTAAAATAATTGAAAAATACAATTTTAAAAGAATAGGCCTACAATATTACTGCAAACAAAATGTTTTGACAACTCTTAGAATTTCAAAACTGGCAACAAGGACAATATAACTGGGTGGTCATCCAGGTTATAGATAAGTACAACATATATGCCGTAGCCTTAATAAAATTACAGAAATTAAAATATTGAAAAGAAACATTGACTTGAGGAATCGTATAATCTAGATCTGTTAAAGGCACTGAGCAATGCTATAATTGACTAACTGTGAGCTGTCAGTCGATTGAGTGTGGAAATCAATGTAGTAGACATGTCTACTTTCCTGAACCATAGAGGGTTTCTCGATGTTTTCAGGACGTTCAACTGAATGTATCTTGATTTTGATTGATCGATTGTTGTTTAACGTGAAGTAAGCTTTACTTCATATATTAGTGACAGATTGTAAGCCGTTTTTGTGTACTTAAATAATTTAAACGTATATTGTTGCTCCGTTTTCTTCTAGACATTGTGTTGTCTGCCATTCTATCTATGGTTTCTGATTACACCATAGGTATTTTCAATCTTGTGACCATTGGGCTGTCCATCCTTCGATTTACGGCTTCTGATTATCCCTTTGGTATTTTCAAACGTTTGTTTATTGTACTGACGAATCTGAATTAAACTTACAGTACAAAAAAAAACCTTCAAAAGTGATATTTTAGTTCAATTAGGTCAGTAAACATAATACGTTACGTAATAATATGTGATTACTTTAATGTCACAGGTAATCTTATTTTAAAGCCAAGCGGTTTGATTGATTTTTTACATTTAATTTGCTAAATAGATTTGTGAACAGAGAATAAACGAGGATTTTAAATTGGATAAACAGTTTGTTGCAAGATAAATTTATTTCAACATGCTTCAATTAGAAGACATCAGTTAAGGTAAATCTCGTTAACAATAATAAATTTGTGTTCAATAATTCAAACCAGTTAGGATTCTTATACCATTGACACACGACAAAGATCCATCTTACCTATATTAAACGTTAAAACATAGGTTATGGGTTGAGCTATATGCGCGGTTTGTTTGATGGTGTTTAACGCCACTTTCACCAATATTTCAGCTATATCATGACGGTCAATTTGATTTGCAGAGGAAACCGGAGTACCAAGAGATAACCACCGACCTGCGCAAGTCACTGAGAAATTTGATCACACAATGTTTTATCGAGTACAACTTTACATGAGTGGGATTCGAACTCACATCTTTACTGATGATAGGTACTTACTCCATAGATAGTTGTAATCGATAATATGTCAAATTATATACATCATTGTATCATTTAGTATATATTTGCATTTGCATGGTAACCTAGTTCGTATGACTGAGAGACTGAAGAAACATGTTTAATTATTGTAACTGTTGATCCATTACGAACTTCCTTAAATGAAGAATTGTAAATCAAATTGCAGTTTGTATCAAGTTTCTCTTGTAATTAGTGTTAAAAATTGGATAACAGCAAATTAAAATACGTAATTATGTACTGATAATATAACCAGATTGTCTAAATCGACACCATAATTATTAATGATGTTAGCGGCTATCATCATTAGTAGTGATTAAATGACTATGTTCCGAACGAAATCTACAGTGCTATTTATCAGAATGTTCCCTGTATATTTGATTTTCGTCACGTAATATATTATTGATCAAGTTCACATGCAATAACTGTTGTAGATAAAAGATAGCAAGGGTCAAAGGGTGAGGTTATGGATATGGTAGGAAATTTGCTTCGAATTTAGCAACCAATAACCACTTCTAACAAACTATTGTAAAATAATGCAATCGGACTGGGGAAGACACATTTTATATGGCACCTAGACCTCGGGAGGGCAATTGTTTTATCCCATGATGACATTTGCTCTCTTGTTCGCAGAAGGCTCCGACCTTCATGTGATGTGGGTGGTCCGCCTCCATCTTTGGATGGTGGATCATCCATTCAAGAAGATGAAAATCCATCAGCGGTTGGATATCAAGAAGCTCACAGGAATTAACGTTTACACCATTCGGCATGAACTTATATAGATGATGTAAAATTAGATAAAGTTGTAGAAAGTCATGAAGACGAGTGGATGATTTAGAGGTATATGCAAATGTATGATGATAAAATTTAATCATTATTGTAGTACTATTATAAGATATCAAGTATGATCACAGAAAAATATAGCACATTGTACATACATTGGTGCTTTGAAAACTAATTGGTTTGAAACATTTAATTTTTTTTACAGGAATTTACTTCAGTTTAATTTTCTGTTTTATTACAATTACGTCAAAAATGTGTGCCTAACTTTGCGGAAGTGCGCCCTATTCATTCATCACATTTCCGGTTCCACTACTGTATGCAGCACGTTAATTTTGGAGGACATTGTTTTCTACATTTTTGAACCTTTGCGGCTTTTGAGTTGTTTTTGTTTATTTATACATATACTACAATGTAGTCCTTCTGTACAATAAGTCAATATGGAAAACAGAGAAGAAGCACAAGAACTTGGTTTACCTTCCTGTCTGGCGGACAGCTACCATTTCAGATGCATTTTGGGATAGGGGTTAGATAATCCACAATTTCATATAGTTGTTGCTCCGGTAGTAGATGGCATTGTGTTATTTATTTGTTCCGTGTCTATTTTATTATCATGTAGTGTATTGCTGACCAAGTCCACATGCAATAATTTGTTTTGATAAAAAGGTGGGATAAGTTTTGGGTATGCTTGGACATTTGCCTTGAATTTAGCCACCAGCCACACGTCTAGCAAACTATTGTACAGTAATGGAGTCGGGTTGGTAAGACCCATTTTCTCTGGCACCTAGACGTCAGGAGGGATTTTGTTTATCCCATAATGCAATTTGCTCTCCTCCTCTTAGCAGAAGGCCCCAATCTTCATGTGCTTTGGATGATTCGCATCCATCTTCGAATGGTGGATTGTCTATTCAAGGAGAAGATGAAAATCCATCAGCAGTTGGATATCGGGAAGCTCTCAGACATATGGTTTACAACATTCGGCATAAATTTATATAGATGATGAATTGATTTTATTATTATTTTAGACCTCTAGATCAATTTCTGCACGTGGTGTAAAGTTAGATGACGAGTGGAGGATTTAGAGGTAAATACAAATGGATTGTGATGAAATAGAATCACAAAAAACATAGCACATTTGTGCTTGCACACTTTTAGTCTGAAACATTTAAGTGGTTTACATGAGTTTACTTCAGTTTAATTTTATGTTTTATTTCAATTACTGTGAATAATTTTGTGCCTGACAAAACTTTTTCCATAATGTCTTAATATTTTTTTTTTTTAATATTTCTGTTCACTCGTAACAGTAATAAGCTGCACTCGATACACCATTATGTGATTAAGTTTGTTAGTGACTTGCGGAATGTAGGTGGATTTACAACAATAAATACGCTACCATGATACAAATTAGATAACATCCACTAGCAACTGACATGAGCCGGCAAGAAACAAAAAACTTGATGACCTCTATCATAATTTGGCGGAAGCGCGCCATATTCCTTTATCACTTTTGCTGTTCCACTACTGCATGCAACACGTGCATTGTGGAGGAAAATTTGTCTCTATTTTGTAAACTTTACAACTTTGGCGCTTTGCAGTTTTTTTTAACAAGTCTTGTAATATTTATACAGATAATACAATGTATTAATAAAGTACAATAAGTCAATATGGAAAACAGAGAAGATATACAATACCGTGTTCTTGCTCACTGGCTCTCATATACTGCATAAGACGAATATTGGGATATGTGTTTCTTAGATAATCAACAATTTCCTGTTGCTCCTGTAAAGGATGAAATTATGGATGGTTTTATGACCGTATGTTTCCAATCGACCAAGTTCCGTCACCGAACCCAAAAATTGATCAGGGTCTCAACTGAAACTGACTCGTCCTCAGGCTCAGAATACACTTACATTAAGCATGCCTATTGCTAGTGGAATAGTGCATTTTATTTAGATCCAAGTGGCCCAATAATTACTTGTATCCACCTAATCAAACTATGCCAATTTTGATCCATATAATATACCCCTTTTTTGGAATAGGTCTAGAACTGGTAGGTATGGTCAAGGGACACTTTATACCCTTCAATTCGTGAAGACATAAAGGCGTTGACAAATTATGTTATCAAATGCCAGGCTGTTACCAAGGCACAACACCTGGAATGGGTAATCGTCTTTCTTTACCCGAGAAGGAAGACATTTATCCTATTATTAATTATAGTAGTATACTTCCAGCACCAGATACTCATTATTGTCCTTGTGTGAAACTTTATGCATCACATATATCTTTTATGCATTTTATGTCAATGCAACAATGTTAGGTTCCCGGATGTAAAAAGAACATACATTTAATGTATACTTTACTTTATTTTCACATAAATATACAGAATATGATATAACAAATTGGGTCTGCAGATATTCTTGTATAACAGGACATCAGTTATTCCAAACAAATTGATCCTCATCAGGAATCGTTGCACTCAATACATCCCGGGCAGGTTCCACGATATTTTCAGAACAAATGACACACGCCCCGTTCTAATTATCAGTTTTTTTTTTTCGTTTTATCAAAATTATTTGAATCGTTCCACACAGCTAGCGGACACACGTGTCGGAACAGGTATACCAACAGCAAAATATGTTCATACCCTGAGCCTCACGTCAATGAAGTGACTGCATATGATACATATATCTGGTACAAATGTACAATATGATACTACTGTACAATTTTAATATTTTGTGGTATCTTTCATATTTTTAGATATGGTTAGTACTTTTCTCATATCTTGTATATTTCGCCTTTACGAAAACCATATCAACGTCTTAATAAAGTAATAAGCATTTCCAACGTTTTCTATTTGTGTTTTGCTCTACCTAAAAATCGTCTAGACCATATCAGGTTTCTAAAGTATTCTTCAAAACAGATTCCTGATTTTGAAGATCTCATCGGAAAACGCAATAATGCATTTCATTTTGTTTGAATCAAACACAGTTATTAAAAGGTTCATGGAGTACCGTTGATGTAATAATGCTACAGTTTAATCCATAAATGTGTTTTGTATTCTACCGGATGGAAAAATCTTCGTCAGCAACAACATATTATTTTCCTACATTAAGCATTATTTCTTTGAGTAGTCTTATCAACAACTTGTATTCTACCACTTAATATAGTTCGCATTTCGTGTTGGTTGAAGATTAGTGGATATTTGGGTCGATGTTACATCATAGCGTGTATTATATAGCTTTATACTACAACCAGCGCAGTTTACTGCCTCTATGAAGGTATGCGTGTAAATTTTGGTATCGTAGTACAGTGCGCCTTATGCAAAGGCGAGATGAATATGTCAATGTTACAATCCTAACCGTGATATTGATAGATACCCATCAAGAAATTCAACCAAAATGTCCAACGTTTTCAGATTTGTGTTTGCACAATGAAATATTTGTTGCATATATGTATTGCAGAATGGGCACAATAAACTCAGAAGTTTGTTATGCTTTCTGTTTGTAAAGCTCAGAGATAAATTTTATATTTTCCGACCATGTACGTATATTGTTTACCTGTTATTTTGTGTTATCTACTACCATTGTTATCATCTTTTGTACCTACACAAGATTTGCATCAAGATTATTGGTGTTTAACGCCACTTTCAATAGAAACGTAGATGTCTAATAAAATGTAGATATCTAATAAAACGTAGATATTTAACAGAAACGTAGAAATCTAATAGAATCGTAAATATCTAATGACAACGCAGATATCTAATAAAAATATAGACATCTTCATCAGGTACGCTCAAAGTCGAAATATTGAAAAGCCATATAATTAAAAAAAAATCATATGACGCTGTTGCATATGAACCTTCCGCTCGTTGTGCAATGATTGGAAATCAAAATAATATATAAGACGTTTGTAGCAACTAATACTAATCAGAATCGGCTATGGTTACACCTGGGTTATTACCAGATTATCAGCATTCCATTATGAAGAGTAGTCATTGGTTGCCCTCTGTAAGGCATATATTTCTACTCAATCCATCATCCCTTTTCTCTTGTTGCATCTGGCACATCCTTCCACAAGCCCATCGCAGCATTACTCTTTAGGAAGTGATTACTGCTTGTAAGCATAGTCTCAAATAAGCAATAAGACTCAAATGTTGTTGATTTGACATTAAGCAACCACCAAGCACTCAATTACGCACCCCATTTCTTAACTGTACGGATCATCCCTGACTTTAATACTAAAAAATTAAGCATGGCTGACAGTGTTTCTCAATTCCCTATTTAAAATGTGTTATATATCAATATATATTGCTCTGTATAGGATTAATTGGAATTCCATGCCGGAATACCAATATTTAGTACATTATAAAATACGATTAATGTCACCAACATATAATTAGTAGAAACTGTGTTTTTTAACTCTACATGCGACAAGAAAATTTACTGGATACCATCAATTACATTTGTAGAAGACATTACATGTACATTTGATGTTAATGGTCGATGAACGACAATATGCTTTATTTATCTCCCAATTAGTTTACATGACTTCTTCATTAAAGAGAGTTCAATACATGAACATTTTATAGAGAAAGTAGAGAAATTGTATAAAAGAATATACATATTTATCATATATTTATGTTTGAAATTTACAGTTCTTACATAATGTACTTTATTAAAACTAAGCTCGATATCCCGCAGGCTTAGTTAACCTTGGTTCAGATTCCCTATCCTGTTTATGTCATTTGGCTTATCTGCTCCCAAAGACTTTTGGTTTTCAATCGTTTGGCACTGGTATGGCTTATTAGATATATTTTTTATTCAAATCTACAATTCCTAAATCCTGTAATTATTAAAACTAAGGTAATCCTCTCTCAGGCATAGGTGACCTTAGAAGATTTTGGCTATCCTGTTTAGGCGCTTTGGTTTTCTTGCTCCAAACGATTATTTTATTCTTTGGCTTTCAAATATTTTCTCATTGAGAGTACCTACGTCGTGCGCACTAAATTTGATATATACTTTTTTATTTTGACTATGAGCGTACTGGGTGAAGCTTATCCCACCGTAAACTCATTCTAGTGTCACCTTTAGAACCGATGGTATTATTTATTATATGTAAGAGTATTTACTTCATGGACATAGCAGAGAGATTGCAAACTCAATCAATCCAAAACTTGAAAATCTAATCGCCGGTATATTATTTCAGTGTTGGTGTGATAGAAAACATGTATCAAGTTGTTAATTATGTTTTCATTTGATATTGGGTACGAATGTTGTGCTTTGATGTGTGGTGGAGATGACGTCCATAGCTTTTTGCTTATTTAATATGTTATTCTAATGAGTTTTAAATTCTGTAAATAGCGGATAATTGGATGTCTATAAATCTGATTTCATTAGGAAATAAACAAATAAATATATGTTTTTGCCTTCTGATTAATATGCCAACAACGGAACATTCTATATACCAATATATATAATATCTAATCTAATCTCAAATCTGACAATACATACGTCATATAACGTGTTTTTGTTATGTTCAATGATCGGAGAAGAGAGGTGGTTGCTCGTTTGGTAGAATTCTTGACCAACACTGTTTAAACTGTACTTTGTGTCTCTACAGGTTATTAAGTAAATCTAGATTTTTAGGTTGATTGGGGATAGACTGAAGAGTGGTAGCTATTCGTTTGGTGATACTATACCCTGGTATAACTGAAATATTGTTGAAAGTGGCGTTAAACACCATTGATCTACCCACTTTTGTGAGATATCTTTGAATTATAGGAATTGATTATACTGTAAGGTACATATGAGGATATCATTTTTTTGGGTTAAATCTTCAGTATAAGATAGGAGCCGAGTGTGAGATTTAAATGTGTGGTTAACAATATATTTAATATTTCCTATATTTGTTTTGCATGACTTTTCTTACGTCTAGTTCTTGAATCTGTCGTCTGCAAATTACCTCGTGAACTTATGTCCCGCATTTTTCTTAGTGAACTTTTGTCTCTCAACTGTTGTTATTTGTTAACTGAATGTTGTTTAAGTTGTAAGATAAAAACAGTACCAGTCCACTGTAGTCGTTTCTTTTCATGTTGTTGTGATTATCTTTCTGTGCTCAGAAAATATTTCATCTAAGTAACGGGCACTTGCAGTTTTGTCTTTCAATTAAATTGTATTTGTATATTACTCGTGCGTAGAACGATCGCTCAATCGTAGTCGATTCATGTTGATTTTTCAGTAGTTACACTTTTAACGTGGTACTCACGGGTATAGACATTGTTCATCCATATAGTAGAAGTCATGTATATCCATAATTCACGTTGTCACGGCGTCTTATTGTTGAAATGTCACATTTCTGATCGACATGTTTGTCACATTGTTTACCTGTGTAGTGGCGAGTATAACATCCGGGGTGGCGCTTACGATTGTTTACTGTTACCACGGAAATAAAGATTGTAATGATGTGTGTACTTGTATAGAAGTGTGAATTCTGCATTTTTAGAATTGTTATGAATAATTGTAAAATAAAGTTATGTAGCGGGAAAATTCAACTTCCTCCAACATATTTTCCAACAAGTATTTCCAACGAGTGACGTAAATCCAACAAAGGGAGTTCTGCTTCATCTTTTGAACAGTATAGTTAATTTTTAGGTAAATTGTTGGCATATCTTTGGCAATTTTTCCAAATTATTTTGATTGGAATTATTTTTGAGAAGGAATAATTGAGAAAAAAATGGTTAAAGACTAACGTTTCTTATTTTCTGAAGTAATTTTTGGTTTTAGCAGACTCGAGCTGGTCTCTTAAATTGTATTCTAAATTTGGAGAAGCTGTACATTTTGTTAAAGCTTATTTATGCAGAATTTGGTTAATTTCATTTTAAGAAATGATTTGTTGGCAAAAAGCTTCAGTTCTCTTATAACTTCGTTAAATTTTTGAACTGTTATCTTATTAAATTGGATTTAAATAGGTTCTTTGGCATATATGAGAAACTTTCCAGAAGGACTGTTGAAAACCACGTGCACCAAGGATAACAAATATGTTGTCAATCAAATACTCGAGCATGTTGATGATATCAGGTTTCTGCGAACTTTTTGGTAGAATCAGTGGGATTTTTTTTTATACAAAATTAGATCTGTCCCTTACTAGCACAAGGTATTTGTATCTACGTTGGCCATTCTTTTTTTATGAAACACAGTTGGACCAACTCCCTTAATGTNTCGTTCAGCTTAGAATGAGGAATAGTTGTGTAGAGGTTAGAGAAGTCAAATGTTTTGATGTTATTGCAGGAGGAGAGGGATCTCCCAATTAGTTTACATGAGACATAACTTCTTCATTAAAGAGAGTTCAATACATGAACATTTTATAGAGAAAGTAGAGAAATTGTATAAAAGAATATACATATTTATCATATATTTACAGTTCTTACATAATGTACTTTATTAAAACTAAGCTCGATATCCAGCAGGCTTAGTTAACCTTGGTTCAGATTCCCTATCCTGTTTATGTCATTTGGCTTATCTGCTCCCAAAGACTTTTGGTTTTCAATCGTTTGGCACTGGCATGGCTTATTAGATATATTTTTTATTCAAATCTACAATTCCTAAATCCTGTAATTATTAAAACTAAGGTAATCCTCTCTCAGGCATAGGTGACCTTAGAAGATTTTGGCTATCCTGTTTAGGCGCTTTGGTTTTCTTGCTCCAAACGATTATTTTATTCTTTGGCTTTCAAATATTTTCTCGTTGAGAGTACCTACGTCGTGCGCCCTCAATTTGAAATATACTTTTTTATTTTGAGTATGAGCGTACTGGGTGAAGCTTATCCCACCGTAAACTCATTCTAGTGTCACCTTTAGAACCGATGGTATTATTTATTATATGTAAGAGTATTTACTTCATGGACATAGCAGAGAGATTGCAAACTCAATCAATCAATCCAAAACTTGAAAATCTAATCGCCGGTGTATTATTTCAGTATTGGTGTGATAGAAAACATGTATCAAGTTGTTAATTATGTTTTCATTTGATATTGGGTACGAATGTTGTGCTTTGATGTGTGGTGGAGATGACGTCCATAGCTTTTTGCTTATTTAATATGTTATTCTAATGAATTTTAAATTCTGTAAATAGCGGATAATTCGATGTCTATAAATCTGATTTCATTAGGAAATAAACAAATAAATATTTGTTTTTGCCTTCTGATTAATATGCCAACAACGGAACATTCTATATACCAATGTATATATATCTAATCTAATCTCAAATCTGACAATACATACGTCATATAGCGTGTTTTTGTTATGTTCAATGATCGGAGGAGAGAGGTGATTGCTCGTTTGGTAGAATTCTTGACCAACACTGTTTAAACTGTACTTGTGTCTCTACAGGTTATAAAGTAAATCTATATTTTTAGGTTGATTGGGGATAGACTGAAGAGTGGTAGCTATTCGTTTGGTGATACTATACCCTGGTATAACTGAAATATTGTTGAAAGTGGCGTTAAACACCATTGATCTACCCACTTTTGTGAGATATCTTTGAATTATAGGAATTGAATATACTGTAAGGTACATATGAGGATATCATTTTTTGGGTTAAATATTCAGTATAAGATAGGAGTCGAGTGTGAGATTTAAATGTGTGGTCAACAATATATTTAATCTTTCCTATATTTGTTTTGCATGACTTTTCTTAGGTCTAGTTCTTGAATCTGTCGTCTGCAAATTACCTCGTGAACTTATGTCCCGAATTTTTCTTAGTGAACTTTTGTCTCTCAACTGTTGTTATTTGTTAACTGAATGTTGTTTAAGTTGTAAGATAAAAACAGTACCAGTCCACTGTAGTCGTTTCTTTTCATGTTGTTGTGATTATCTTTCTGTGCTCAGAAAATATTTCATCTAAGTAACGGGCACTTGCAGTTTTGTCTTTCAATTAAATTGTATTTGTATATTACTCGTGCGTAGAACGATCGCTCAATCGTAGTCGATTCATGTTGATTTTTCAGTAGTTACAGTTTTAACGTGGTACTCACGGGTATATACATTGTTCATCCATATAGTAGACGTCATGTATATCCATAATTAACGTTGTCACGACGTCTTATTGTTGAAATGTCACATTTCTGATCGACATGTTTGTCACATTGTTTACCTGTGTATGGACTGGAAAGTAAATTACCTTGAACGGAAAAAGGATTACTTGCGAGTTGTAATTTTTTTTTAAACTTATTTACATCTGTAGGGCGAGATTCCATAAGGATTGGAACTCAATTTGAGTTGAACAATTGGGTGAGACTCAAGTCCAGGAAGGACTGGACATTCATTCTTTTTTTTTTAATACTTAAACTTATCTCGAAGGGAGCCTGTGTCGTGTTGTGTTGTATTGATAATTGGTATTTTCTGTATTTTTCAAAGTAGACTAAAATGATAGTTTGGTATATTTAGCTTTACATAACCCTGTGGCATAAGAAAAGTATCGGCATCCTCAAGCACAATCTCCAGTGGGAAGGGTGATATAAGTAAAAAATAGAATTAAGTCGGTTATTTCCCTTGCCCCATAACCTTTGTTCGCTACAATACTTTTAAAACAAAACCACCAAAAGGTAGCACTGTGAGCGGACGATTTAATTAAAAAAAGAAATAAAAGGACAGATATATTACTATTATCGAACAAGTCTTTCCAAGCCATGACTTCGAACTGTCCATCTCCTAACAAATCCACACCCCAGTCGGTACTGGACACACATTTTAAAATATTAAGAGCTTTAATGCTCTTATTTTAAGCTTTTTAATATGGGGTAGAAAGGTAAGTTTACTATCAAAAAGAAGACCTAAACATTTAGTTTCTGAACCTATTTTAATAGGGGAATTATATAATTTTAACTCCGGGTCTGGATGGAGTCCTCTTTTATTACAAAAGTGCATCCCTACAGTTTTCGAGCTGGAGAATTTAAACCCATTCTCCACTGCCCATTTTTCTATCTTATTTAGACATAGTTGTAATTGTTTTTCAATGGTGTTCATATTTTTGCCCCGATAACATATCAGGAAGTCATCTACATAGAGACAACCCTCAATGTTTTCATTTAAAACTTTAGCAAGACTGTTTATTTTAATACTGAATAATGTAACAGAGAGGATGCTTCCCTGGGGAACTCCCATCTCTTGTTCCTGTATGTCAGAATAAGTTGAATTAACTCTGACATTAAATTCTCTGTCAGATAGAAAATTTGAAATAAAATTAGGTAGATTACCTTTCAACCCCATATCAAAGAGGTCTTTTAAAATGTCATATTTCCATGCTGTGTCGTATGCCTTTTCTAAATCGAAAAAGGTAGACACAGCATGTTCCTTTTTGGCAAAGTCGTTTCGAATAAAAGTTTCAAAACGAACAAGATGATCTAATAACCTTGACGCAATCCACACTGTATATTGGACAAGAGTCCATTGGATTCAAGAAACCATACAAGGCGAGCATTGATCATCCTTTCCATGGTTTTACACACGCAACTAGTTAGTGGAATAGGCCGATAATTCGACGGTTCGGAATGGTCTTTACCAGGTTTTGGAATAGGAATGACATTAGCTAATTTCCAAATTGATGGCAAGTCGCCTGTTTCCCAAATGTCATTCATGAGATCTAAAAGAACTTGGAGTGCCGATTCCGGAAGATGTTTGAGAAGCTGGTAATGGATATCGTCGGGGCCACATGCAGTGTCATGCGCCTTATCCAACGATTTTCTCAATTCATCTAACGAAAACGGGCGATTGTATTCCTCCAAATTCTTTGATTTAAAATTCAATTGAGTTTTTTCCTTTTGCTTTTTAAATTTTTGAAATTCGGGATGGTAATTTTGGGTAGAAGAGTTTTGTGAAAATATTTGGCCTAATTTATTGGAAATGTCCTGTTCAGATGTTAATGTGTCATGTCCATCTTTTAAATGATGGACGTTTGTTTTATTATTTTTGCCTTTAATTTTTTGTACCATATTCCAAACCTTATTAATCGGGGTATGGCAATTTAATTTAGAAACAAAATTACGCCAAGAAGTGCGCCGATTTTGTTTCAATGTTCTTCGAGCTTTCGCCCTGAAGATACGGAAATTGCCGAGGTTGTCCGATGTTGAATGTTTTCCGAACCGTCGTTCGGCCTTTTTGCGATTTTTGATGGCATCATTATGTGCATCATTAAACCATGGTTTACCTGGGTGTTTTGGATTTGTCGAGGTCTTTGGTATAGTCTCATCAGCAATCGATACTGTTTACTGTTTCATTAAACTTCAAAATTGGATCGGTGGCATTTCTGATCATTTCCGTTTGAAGTTGTTCCCTGCACATCTGCTCGTACAGAGGCCAGTCAGCTTTGTCAAATTTATACCGTGTAGGTCTTTCACCTACAGTAGAATGTAAGCTTTCTAGGATAATGAGAAAATTATCACTTCCACAGAGATCATCGTGGACTTTCCATGAGAAATCTAGAAGAAGAGATGGATCAGAAACAGTAAGATCAATAGCTGAATAAGACCCATTCCCAGGATGTAAATATGTATCAGTACCGTCGTTAAAGATACATAATCCTTCCTGGGAGATAAAGTCTTCAAGTTTTTTGCCTTTGTCGGTGGTTGTTTTACTACCCCACAAGGGGTTATGTCCATTAAAGTCGCTCATGATGCTGGGTAGGTAACTGATTAGCTAAATGTTTGAGTTGAGTTAAACTTAGTGATGAATTTGGTGGTATGTAAACCGAACACAAGGTTATTGTTTTACCTAAAGTAATGCGTACAGCAACAGCCTGCAGATCTGTGTTGAGATTAACATAACTATGTAAAATATTATCTCGAACGAGGATTGTTGAGCCGCCTGCAGCTCGCTCATCCTCATCTACATAGGTGCTGTACACTGAATAATGTTTTAGATTTATATTATCACTTTTTTTTTTAATGTGTTTCTTGAAGACAAAAAGCAACAGGTAGAAGTGCTTGGACTAGTAATGTGATTTCAATAAAATTAACCTTTAGACCTCGACAATTCCATTGGATAATCGGAGCCATTATGAGGGTCGGATCGGGGAAAAACTTTTCTTCCGTTGTGAACCCTTCCGCCGTCCTCCCTTTGGAGATCTACTCGGAGATCTCCTCGTTTCTGATGGCGACTCATCCATTGGAGATGGTGAATCATCCGGAGGAAGATTCCATACGGACTCCTCCTTCGCATCAAGACGTCCATATCTGCTATGGACCTGGACAGGGTCCTTTTCTGCCTTTCTCTGTCGTTGCCACAGGCTTCGGCTTTGAGCTTTAGGTTTTTGTTATTTTTTGTTTTGATAAGAAGAATTTGAACTAGTTGATGATTTAGAAACTGAAGCAGTAGTTGTTTGTGATGAAGATGTAGTTTGTGAAGAATTCGTAACATTTTTTGATGAATTTACAATTTATTCTGTATTCTTAACCATCAGTCGTGTTGATTTGTCTGCTTTGTTAAGCCAGGTGATGTCTGTCTGGGTTTCCACCGAAGTGAAAACCGGTTTGGTCACGCTGGCGTACGACTTTTGAGCAGACGAATCATTCGTGATAGAGACGAACTTTCGTGCCTCGGGGTATGAAATATTTTTCTACTTTTATTGTCTGAATTTTTTTTTCTTTTATGAAAAATTAACAGTCTTTAGAGGAGGCCATATGAGATTCCCCACAATTGGCACACTTGTGAGCATTTTCACAAGTGTTGCCATCATGGCCCTCCTCTGAACACTTGAAACAGATGATTTTTCCATTGCATTGACCTTGTCCATGTCCAAATTTCTGACATTTGAAACAACGTACAGGGTTTGGAATATATGGGTTTACCCTGACGTTATAAAGACTAATGCGGATGGAAGTTGGTATGTTCGGTGTGTTGAACATGATCAAAATTTTATCGGCATCCGTTTATATTTAAGATATTTCAGGTGAATATGTAATAATTATACACTGAGGTATAGGTGTTGCTGGATTAGAAACCATGAGGGCCGGAGGCCCGAGGGGTTTCTAATCCAGAAACACCGTATACCGAAGTGTATAACTAACTTACTCCCCAGGTTATTCTAAATACACGAACTATTCATTACAGAGTGTCATAGAAAACAAAAACAATAAATACAGAAACATTTAATTCCATAAAACGATACATTTTTGTGGTTTCCCCATTGGGTACCCCTTCTTTAAAGATAGATTGAAGGTCTGAGTTGTATTTAAGGATTAAACAGATTGATTGGTTAATAATGAAAGATAATGCTGAATACTAGTTATTCAGTATTGTTTTACAACATTATCTAGGAATGATAGACGTGTTATATTGAACTGAACTTTTTGGAGAAAATGGATATTAACCAAAAAACCATATTGTCACAAATATTACTCAGAACAGCCAAATAAAGTAAGTAAGAATATATTTTGAATATTACAACGTATTTTTCGACCCATAAACTTTTAAGCTTTTAAGTGTTCAATTTTTTTTACCACGGAAAACAGATTTGGATTCAGACAATTGAAAAAGGGGTTTCAGA
The DNA here is from genome assembly GCA_002080005.1 of Gigantidas platifrons. NCBI lineage: Eukaryota > Metazoa > Mollusca > Bivalvia > Mytilida > Modiolidae > Gigantidas > Gigantidas platifrons. Next base: position 456,695 of record MJUT01050917.1, on the reverse strand, counting down.
ATAAAAAAAAATGTGATTACAGTCTAATTTTTCACAATTTTAACAATTTTTTCGAGAAAAATGGGGACCCACCCTCTCCGAAATCCTCTCTACCGGATCCACCAATGCATAAACTTTTGAAAGAGTGCCGACATTTAATGTGTTTTCTTTTTACAGTTCTTTCCCCGCCAAGTTTTTTTTTCAATTATTTATTATAATTTAGTTTTTCCTTTTTAACAATTGCTTGGATGTTTTGGACTATAATTCATTAACACGATTTTTGAGTATGCTTCATTAATAAAATCTTCATGTTTTCTTTTTCAGTTTTTCAAGATCCAGTTTTCGTGTTATCTTCAGCTGAGTGGTAATTAATTACCTCATTGTTGTAGGCACAATAGGCCGTGCTCATAGGGTGTGAAGACAAGGGTTTCCAGAAACCCCTGTCGTCACACCCTGTGAACACAGGCTATTGTTCTAATAATTTAGATAATAATTTTGTATTAATGAATTGTGGTTGAAACACTCGATTAAACAAAATCTCACTGATAAATATTTCCAAACGTGGCTATCTTCAGTAAACGATTCTCCAAAGGCATTGAATTACAGAATATATAAAGATAACTTGGTTTTCGAAAACTACTTCAATATTTTAAATGATAAGGATATTTTGACATTAAGTAAATTTAGAACAACAAACCATAAGTTACCAATCGAAAATGGTAGATGGAAAAACATAGCCAGAGAGAATAGAATATGTCCCTTATGTAAAAATGGAGAAATTGGAGATGAATTTCATTATCTATTTAAATGTCAGCATTTCGGCAATCAAAGACAAATTTATATAAAGAAAAATATTCGTATAAATCCAAACATAATTAAGTTCAAAATATTAATGACATCAACTTCAAAAATATAACTCCAAAAATTATGTAGTTTTGTCAGAATTATTAATAAAGGTGTGTCGACTCCCGGTTAACCTCTTGTTATGACCTGTCGGTATATATTGTAAATTGTGTACATATTTTCATATCTCTATATCTGTATGTATTATGGTTTAAGAGAAATAAAGAATCTGATGATTAATAACAATGAAGTAATTCATAGTATGCAGTTTCAGAGATAGAAAGTGTATGGTTTAACAATAGAACTGGGGTGTACAATCGTTTATATTTAGATATTTCAATTGTCCGAAATGTTCACCTGTGGTCTGTCTGATTTGTTATTACCTGCGGTCGGTTCGTTAGTTGTTTTTGTATTGTGAGAATACACATACTCGTCAGTTCTGAACATACATTATGTCAGACCTGAAATACTTGTCTCGTGTCTTGTATATATTGATCAATTGCTTATTTAAAAAAATTGTTGATATTTTTTTAATAACGCTTACTATCATGAGTCACATATACTAATTATAAGAGTATAGTAGCGTTGTCACCGTAACCGAGTGAGTAGATGGAAGTTTTGAAAGTCAAAGTAGACTTTAAAAAGCCCAGCAGTGGTTCGATACCCGATAGTCCCACAATATGTTTAACACGTTGTTGAGCCTAAAACAGTTAAAGTTCATATATTCAAGAACAAAATAATAAACTAGATTCTTAAAAATAATCCACTGTTCAAACAATAGAGTGACGTCAGAGAAATGTATTATATTTCAGTATTTCTTTGTCAAGTTGTCAGTGTGGTAAACGGCGGAATTAAGGTCTGATAAAATTGTTGTGTGGATCAATGTACTGCTAACTTATGTAATGAAGAACTGGAAAAAGTTTGACAGTATGTGTTGTGTTCGAGTACGTGTAGTGATTCCGGTACACCCAGCAAATCTGGAAAAAAGAGTCACGGAAAATATCAAGTCTTATCTCCACCGGTTTTTACTGAAATTGGTCGTTATGCATCACAGCATCAAACAATATCACATTTTAAGGACACGTATGTATTAAAGCCAACATCAGTACGATATTTCAAATCCAAATACATTAGTGACATAATCCAAGTAATTTTCAAGGGAGAAACTGACCAGTGTGATGCAAAATACAACTTTCCGTCAAACTGATACATTACTCACACTCCGAATCACTGAAACGTCATTTCAGTATGTTGACAAGATCAGTATAGTACATGAACTCCTGAACAGAACCGTTTAAATACTTATAATTCTTAAATTCAATATTGTAGATAAAAATGTATTATTCTTGCATATCCCTGGTCTAAAATCACACAAATTAAAATTCCGCGAATTGTTGTTGACTACTTTGGAACATTAACAACATGACGTCATGTGAAGACTTCCAATTTCAAACGTGAAGATCGTCATTTGGCTAAATTAAGTTTATAAGGTAGGCATTTTAATTATTTCTGTATACTGTTGTAAATATGACATGTAGACATTCTAGTTTTAAAGATGGAGTATCCTCGTAGTTACGAGTTGCAGATTGAAAAGTTTATCAGGTTATGAACGAATAAAGAAAAAAAAACAAGTGACAGTGTCCTTGTCCAATCTAAAGGCACGGAGACGATATACTTTAATTCTATAAGAATTATTGTACCATACGTGTTGGAAGTGAAGGATATATTAAATCTTCCGCTTGCTCAAAAGGCTCTAGTAATGCTGAATTTCTTTAGTGCAAAGATTTCCGCAAACATATGCTGTCAAAAAGCTTGTATATGCATCACCGAACTGTACTTCATTTATTTTAGTGGTGGTCTGCTATATGGGTGGTGGAAACCGCAGTACCCGGATAAAACCACCAATTTGTCACAAGGCAATGCCTCTGTATTACCTAATGTTATACGGAGTAAAGCTCGACATGAACAGGATTCGAACTAAAAACTTTAGTGGCGATATGTAATGACCATATTATAAAAGCAAGAACAAGATACCAAAACAAAAATCATGCAAATTGAGTGGCCTTTAAGTGGAAAAAGATAGGCATAAAGGTGGACATTTAAACTGCCACATGAATAAGACAATGTAATGGATAGCATTAGAAAATTTTGTTTTTACACATACTGACATTCCCCGAACAAAATGCATTTTGTCCCATACTAATGATGAATTGTCTATTTTAATCGTTCCGTATATGATTATTACATGTAGTTTACTATTGCATACATTTAGTAACAAGGGAGATAACAGTGACCACTATCTTTCCATAAACTGATAAAAGTTATCCCGCTTTGGACAATACATCGATTACATGCTATATTGTCTGCAGAGAATCAGCTACAACACAATAATCCAATATATTCTATACTTTTTTAACCGAAAATTATCAAATTACAAATACCCCCCGACTCAATTGCTTGTTAAAGAAATAAGACAACACAAATCAATCAATCAATCATAACTTCACCTTTGAGTGATACAATCCTTCCGAAAATGACTTTTATTGATTCGCCCCCATGCACACAAATGTCAACTTGCAGCTGGTCCTGGTAAGTAATGAAAGAGGTCGTTTGTAACCCTTTACAAGGCAAATGTTCCCTTATATCCAGAATTTACTTCTGACAATAAAATAATATATCGGTAGGTACAGCTTAGCTTGATGGGTTATTGGTTGCCAGTTTGTTCCTATCAACTACTGATCTGAAACATTGCTCACTTTTACCTACGAACCGACAAATTCCAAGACTTCATTAATTCATATATGGCCGCATTATTCACGACAAATGTTTAATGCATTCAGCACTACACACCTTAATGCATCGTACGTGTATATCAATTGATTGGTATGTATTGAAATATATCAGATTAATGCTATTATTACTTCCAACGCTTTTATATAGAGTAATTTCTGGTATATATCATTAATATCGACGAATAGTCGTTAACAGTCTGTAACACGCATTGGTAATGATTATCATGCTCGCCTCGAGTAGATCGTGGGTTCAATTTCCGGTGGAGTCAAATACAAGACTACAATTGGTTGTTGCTGCTCTTCAGCTAAACACACAACATTAAAAGGTAAGAGCAAAGACTGGTTGGCTCGGATTCAGAATAATGCGTTCGAGTGGAACGACGTCTGTCCGCGGACTGTTGCTTGAGTGAGCTACAGACCCTGGATAGTATAAGTTTACACTATGCACGAAACGCAAATGAAACGAACGGAAAACGAAAGAACGCTTCACACGAACGACACGAAAAACGAAACGAACGCACGATACACGAAACAAACCAACGATACACGAAACGAACGCACGATACACGAATAGTATCGTGTTATTATTTGAATGACTTGTGCAAATTGATGTGATTAACTGCTGTAATCTTATATTTTATAAGCAAATTATTTATATAAATGATAAATTAGTAGGTAAAGTAATAGGATAATACAATTTATATTAAATAGTTTATATTACCAATGTGTTTAATAATTATATTTATGATTAAATTTTAAATCTCATATATTTGACTTTCAAATATGACTTTCTATTTATATAATTAAACAAATTTATATTTATATAATGACTATAATTATACAGAATTAATATTTATAATTATTCGGATTCTGAATTGACAATTCCAACCAGACATACGTGTATCAGTTATTTTCTCGGTTAAGCTGTCCGAGAGGCGTGTGGCTGCAAAAGGTCATATAATTGTTAATTAGAATGAAATTACAAATGTAAGAGTTGACATTTCACACCTGCAGTCCATGTATTTCCCAGGTGAAAGTGCCAGAGGCGTTTGTTTACATACATGTAGATGATTTCTTGTTTATTTGTCCTAGAGTAAATTATAGAAAAAAAATGCATTTATTAAACATGTTTTCCCTTATTGTACAAAATTACTGGTACATGTAAATAAAGGAAATACATGTTTGTATATGTAAAATTTTGTTTACACTTTAATTAATTTTTTTTTAAAGATTGAAATTGTAGCAATTATTTTAAGCTGGAAATCGTAGCGTGGGTTCGTTTCGTGCATCGTTTGTTCGTATTCCGTTTCGTGTATTAGTCTAATTAAACTGGTGAACGATACACGAAACGAAAGAATAAATTACACGCACGAAACGCAAACGAACGGAAAAAGAACGAACTATACACGCAAACGAAACGAACGAAAAACGCAAACGATACGAAATATCTGTAAACGATCCAGGGTCTGTAGCATCACTACTAGCTCATAGAAATGTAACCTTTATCACCATGGCATGGCTAAACATTTGATAACGTGGCTTTAAACATCAATTATTCACTCAAATAATGTTGCTCTTAATTTGAAAAAAATGACAAGAATATACTAATTGATGGCAATTGTAAAAAAAATCGTAGATATCTAAATTAATGTACACGACGCGTTTCTGGAATAACCGTCATTAGATACACTCAAAACAAAACTATTTGTCAACCAAAAACTTTAAAACTTATACAGTACATGAGTCAACGCGTTATTTATTGCTTATTAACCAGAACATTTACACAATAAAACGTGTGTTTCAAAAATTAAATACAACACTTATTACGCACACAAACACATTATTAATAGGCACATTGTGCAGAAAATTCCGTAATATATTTTCTTATTATTATATATAAAGGCATGTTTCACCAATTACACAAAAATAACATAGGATCACCAAAGTGTTAAACATAGGTGCAGGGTGGGCGGATCATCTCGGTATCCATCTTTTTTCACTACTCCAATTACGCTGAAACCGTGGAGAATACGTATAGAGGGTACCATCGTTGATCTTTCGACGAGTGAACGACCACTTTAACCTTAGTTTTTAAGGTGTAAAAGGCTAAAATTATATGCTCCCAATTGAAGAGTTATTAAATGATGATATATCATGTGATACATACAGCAACTCAACTTATAGCTCCTTTGGAGTATCGAGGCATTTAGAGCGTCGCCATACAGCCCCAATTGAAGTGTTAATAATGTATGTAGCGGCTCATATAACACCTCCATGTAGAGTGCTGATACTGTATCTACCGAATCGCTATGCAGCTTCATTGTGACCATTGATACGTGCAGAGATCTAGACTAGTCTTACAGCTCCATTTGGAGTATCACTTCCTTAGAAGGTGATTGGGAGAGTGATTTTCTTCTTGAGGATCCGCAGAAGACCAAAGAGGGGTTTGATGATGTCAACAGCAATCTTAGTGTACGTTTTATTAAATTAAGTCATTATATTATTATACAAATTCCCAGCTAAAGCGAGCGAATGTTTTTTTTAACAAATTGTTTTAACCTGAAATTTAAAATTATATTAAGTCATTTAGGATTAAATAAAATTAGAAAGTATAATATTTCTTAAAAGATTCAATTATAGCGCAAACGAATAAAGTGAATGACCACTATAACCTTAGTTTTTAAGATGCAAAAGGCTAAATTTCAATGGTGTCAGATAGGAAATCCAAAAATGCTACATAGACCAAAGGCATAACGTGACGTCATAATATAAATTGTTGCTGAGGAAACATGGGAATTATATGCTCCCAATTGAAGATTTATTAGATGATGATATATCATGTGATGCATACAGCAACTCAACTTATAACTCCTTTTGAAGTATCGAGACATTTAGAGAGTCGCCTTACAGCCCCAATTGGAGTGTTAATACTGTATGTTATGGCTTATTTAACACTTCCATTTGGAGTGTTGATACTGTATCTAGCGGCTCATCTAACACCTACAATTAGAGTGTCGATACTGTATCGACTCGCTTTGCAGCTCCATTGTGAGTATCAATACATGCAGAGATATAGACTCCCCTCACAGCTTCATTTGGAGTATCACCTCCTTAGAAGGTGATTGGGAGAGTGATGTTCTTTTTGAGGATCCACAGAAGACCGAAGAGGGGTTTGATGATGTCAACAGCAATCTTAGTGTAAGTTTTATTAAATTAAGTCATCATATTATTATACAAATTCCCAACAAAAGATAGCGAATGTTTTTAAACAAATTGTTTTAACCTGAAATTAACCATTTTATTAAGTCATTTGGGATTAAATAAAAATAGAAAGTATAATATTTCTTAAAACAGATTCAATTTTGGCGCAAACGAATAAAGTACATATTTCTATCTTTATCTTTTTTATTGAAAATAGATATGAACTGATGTGAAATACAAATTTGTGGCATATCTACTATTAGGCCATACTTTTAATTGCTGCTCACCATAAAAAACAACTTTGTTGTAGAGCATCTTGAATTTCTGATCGACACACAATTTTCACAACGAACATTCAAGCCCTTCCCTTGCATTGAATTAACGTTGAAATTTCAGATGAAAATATTTTAATCATTTTCTCACAAGGTTCTATGATAAAAATAAAAAAAGAAGAGAACCATGTATCGATGGTTACTCTGGATTCGTAATCTGTTATAACCGATTTGTTAAAGAAACTAGAGGATCAGCCCACTGGGCATCTGTCGCTCACATATCATTCTGCTTTGTTAATCAGAGGAGAAGATTTTTAGAAATGACCAGAAAAAAGAATTGCCTATGGTGGTCATGTTTGTTAACAAAACGGAACGAAATGATCAATCTTGATAGAGGACTTTCCATAGATGCTTCCCACTAAGTTTCGGTTCATTTGGCTAAGCGGTTTCAGAGAAGAATATTTTTAGAAATCGACCAATCAGAAACAAGAATTCCCTCTGGCAGCCATGTTTATTAACGAATCCGGACGAAATGTACAATTTTTATAGAAGACCTTCCATAGATACTTCCTACTTAATTTCAGTTTATTTGGCTAAGTGCTTTTAGAGGAGAAGATTAAAAAGTAAGCGGACAACTGATGCTAAGTGATGGCAAAAACTCACTTTACCTTTGGCAAGGCGAGTTAAAAAGCCAATGATTTACCCCTTCCCATGCAGCTTCCGTATAAAACAAAATACTGATTATGGATTACACATTAAGGTATCTACGTAAAACAGCTATAACAAAACAATTAATTTATTGTTCATTTGAAAATTAAATAATGTTAATGTTATACTTCAGCAACGATGCAGACGAGTTCATTAATAAGGATAACAATATACACATGGTATCCACTACAAGTTCTATTTAGTATGCAAATAATTATATATGAAAAAAAAAGAGTAACTACAAAGTGTTCTGTTTGTGTTGATTTTTTTTATCACTTGACATCCATCATCTGTCTGTTAACTTTTCACCTTTGAATATTCTACTCTGAAACCGTATGGTCAAAACAATACCGGTATACTAAACACAGGTTATGCATTTACATCCAGTCATTAGAGCGAGTTCTAAATTTCCCAACCAAATATACTCCTTATAGGGAGGGGTTGTAAAATCCCCAAGAGTAATACATTTTTACTTATGTTTCATCGACGGAAGAAATATACAAGTACTTCGTGTATATTTTGTGATTACCTTGGCAGCGTAGCACTGCTGTTTGCTTAATATGTTTGCAGTACATATCTAATTGCATTATGTAATACAACAAATAAAATGTACTAAAAAAACTTTGAAAACATAACATAAATATTAAAGCTTCATCGGTGAAGAACCAATGCAATTTGCATTGTTAGGTTACTTCATTATCTGTGTGCATGAAGAGTTCGAAGATACCAAAGGGTTAATCAGAACCCGTAAATCGAAGGACAGACAAAACAATGGCAAAAATAAAAAGTACGAAAGGACAAAAATCCGATCTACAAAACTAAAGATCGAATAACACGAACCCCACTAAAAACCGGTGCTCCGGAAAGGTAAGCAGTTCCTGCTCCACTAGTGGCATCCGTCGTGTTAATCTAGTTACAAACA
>MJUT01050917.1:434481-444940 GCA_002080005.1 Gigantidas platifrons | reverse complement strand
AGGACAAATGACACCTCTAAAGAGTTTAATGTTAGGCGGTATAACATTTAAAATGTCCTTATTTGGCTAAAAGAAAATAACTCTGTAAACTCTGATATTATAATAAGCCAGGACATAATAAATGTATTACCCCTTGATGGTGAGCTCCAAGACATAAGTACTTTAGAATATAGAGAAGAAACAAAACATCTTAATGATCCAGGCCCTGCTGTGGATCAAATTGATCCTCGGGGAAATTCAGGGTGAAACAGATTCTGGATTCGGCCTTCCAGATCACAATATAAATATAAAAGAAAGCATAGAAAATGCAGTTAAGGAAATATCTGAAAATGAAAATATAAACATTACTGTTAATAAAAAAAAGGTCAGGACTGCATTCCTTGGCCTACTAGGAAATATGAGGCTATGATCAGAATTCTGAGCTGCAAGACATAAGTACTTTAGAATATAGAGAAGAAACAGAACATCTTAAAGGCCCTGCTGTGGATCAAATTGATACTCGGGGAAATTCAGGGTGAAACAGATTCTGGAGTCGGCCTTCCACATCCCAATATAAATATAAAAGAAAGCATAGAAAATGCAGTTAAGGAAATATCTGAAAATGAAAATAAAAACATTACTGTTAATAAAAAAAAGGTCAAGACTGCATTCCTTGGCCTACTAGGAAATATGAGCCTATGTCAGAATTCAGAGCTGCAAGACATAAGTACTTTAGAATATAGAGAAGAAACAGAACATCTTAAAGGCCCTGCTGTGGATCAAATTGATACTCGGGGAAATTCAGGGTGAAACAGATTCTGGAGTCGGCCTTCCACATCCCAATATAAATATAAAAGAAAGCATAGAAAATGCAGTTAAGGAAATATCTGAAAATGAAAATAAAAACATTACTGTTAATAAAAAAAAGGTCAAGACTGCATTCCTTGGCCTACTAGGAAATATGAGCCTATGTCAGAATTCACAACAAGACAAGTTTTTTCTCTGGCTTTCCCTTGTTTATTTCCATACGGCAATGGTGATTTTCATTTAACTCGAGCTAGGACTTGTACATCTCTTCCTGATTGGGCTAACCATCTAATTTGTCTTAAAGACGGACAATTTGCAAACCATAACTTATTTTTAAATTCATAGTGCATAATATCATATGCGAAAAAGAGGATTAGAACAAAGTACTTTTATTGTTCAACAAAAGTTAGGGGATTCACATTTGACAGTTTCAGATTTAAAGGAAAAGTTACAAGCTGGAGATTAATCTATAGGTAATAAAATATTATATTTCAGTACAAGTCTTCGTGGAACATCCCAATATTGGAATCGGCGCTCAAAAGAGTTGAAAGCATTAATTCAATTTAAAGTAAATGAAGGTCATGGTCTACCCTCATTCTTCACTACTGGCAGTTGTGCAGAGTTCTATTTCAAACCCCTAAACAGACTGTTATCTATGTATATTAAGGAAACTACTGGCAAAAAAGTGAACTTAGATGATCACAATCAGATGTTTACTGCGGTTGAAGAAAACAGCCACATTGTTGCTGATTTCTTTGATCGTAGAACACAAAACTATTTCAAAGAGGTTATGGTACCAGTTTTTGGGGTAGATATCTACTGGTATAGGCAAGAATTCTCCAAGTCCAGGGGTATGATTCATTGGCATGGTTTATGTTGGATTTCTGATCATGATTAGGAAATTTATATTTCTTATGATATTATATAATTTCATGAACCAAGGCATGTTTTTTTTTATACAACCAAATAATTTATAAATAGTCTTTTTTTCTTTCAGAAATATGTCAAATTACTTTATCCTTGGAGCAACATCCTGAGGTGCTAATCTCCACGAGTTCATACAGAGGCAGAATTCTTTTCCCCAATTTATTAACCCACATGTAGTTGTAAAAAAAGGGGGTCAATAAACCAGATACATAATGATATAGCAGTCAAAATAAATACAGTAGGGCAGGAAAATGTTAGATGTATAATATATATCACTGGCTTTTGTGATATGACAAAGAAAGTTTCTCATTATTTTGGAACAGAAATATGTTACTTTAGAGAAAAAAGTAACTTTTGTCATATCCTTCAGGAATATAAGTAAATTCAAAGTAAATTACAAGCCATGTATATGATCCATGTAATATTTTCATCTATTGCACCTGCAAGCATAGGCAAATACAGAGAATTCAACCTCCCATAAATATGATGCTAGCAAACAAAGCTATAGACTTCTTAAAAGTATATACATTGACACTGATATTGAGATGCAACAAAAAAACCTTGAAAATGATATCAGGTTTATCAATGACCAAATACAGGCATTACATATTTCATATGGTATGCCAAACATCCGCTTGGATAAACCATTACAAAAGACAAAAATCTTCAACAAAGAATCAAAATCCAAGAAAATAGATAAATTTTGTTACAATGACCTCTATAATGGAGTTCATGCTGATGATTTTCTTTCTCAGTGGTGGTACAACAACTCTTCACTTCTTACATAGTCAACACGCACAATTTTAGAAGGACTGTAATCAAATAAATATGTATTATTTTTTCATTTCAACTTAAATAGTAAAATTTCTAGAATTTGTTTTTTCAAAATTGTTAATTTCTATAATCAGATTTTGAAATGCCCATAAAGTTTTATAAGTATCAATTCAAATTTCATAAAAAAAATATGTTTTACCCTAGCCAAAGTTTTCTTATCTGTATTGTTTTAATTTTATGCTTTAAAGTCAATGAAAAGATCCTTCATCCTTTATAGGCTTGACTGTGTTCACTTACAGGACAAGGAAAGCAATGTTATCAAATTATGTTAAGTACTTTTAATGAAATGCAATATTCAAAATGTAGTGCTAATGACCAAGGCTAAAACGAATATGTCCGTCTAGGGTTACATGGTCAGAAAAAAGAGGGTTGTTTGGCATTTTCTTTTTTTTCTTGAACAGAATTCGAGAAAAACATACATGTTTTCTACAATCCGGTGTCGTTTTTACAGTTTGAATTTTCCAAACCGGAAATGCGCAATTAACATTTATAGCATCCAACTGGAGATGATTTTAACATAATTTCTGCAGTTCCATACTGTGATAATTTCTGTCAAGACCTCTCAAGCTGTTGTTATTGTTTTTATCGGCGACGTCGCAGTCAGTATGATGTCACATGGCAATTGGCAAATTCCGATATTTTTAAGCATCCATATGTCATAAACTCATATCCTGTTGCGGTTTTTCGGTATTAGGATTCTTTGATAGACTTTTGAAAGATTTTATTTTTAGCTTTGAATAAAAAAATTAAAAAAATGTTCATATTTGAAATGTGCAATTTGTGATGATCTTGATAGTACATCAAGAAATTTATTTTCCCGTACTGCAGATTTGTACTTCAGTTTTAAAGATTTCGCAGTCAAATGTCACGCTTTGAAGAAATGGCACAAGTTGGTGTTTGATTTTCATCGCATTAAATTTTTATGCTCAGGCGATTGCAACATCGTTTTTTTTTCAATTAGATTAATCAACATATTCAAAATGTGCATTTTCCTGGAATTCTTTTGAGTATTTGATTTAATCGATTCCCTTTGAAATAACGAAATGTTCCGAAATTGGCTATTTCGTTGTCAAATGTCACACGGCCAAAAAAAACAACGTTGTGGCTTGAAATGTGACGTTATGAAGAAAACGTTGCTTTAAGATTTTTTTTTTCAAAACGTATCTGTTTGTGTTCATGCTTTAAACGACACGACATGCATGTTTCTATGTATAAAGTTATATGGCTTAAATTGAAGGCTACATTAAGTGTGTAGTACACAATTTGAATTTGCACATCGATTTCAAATATTTCAGACATTGTATAACAGTACATGACTTTTCGGAAAATTTCAAGTGCAAAGAACAGACGGAGATCCAGTCAGACTATTTACAAAAACAAGAAGTGTCAATACATGTAACATTAATTTATAGACATGCTATGTTGAACGCGGATGGTGTGCAAAGTACGACCGATGATCCCCATGTCATTACAGAACATTTTCATGGTATTTCAAACGACGAAAAACATGATCACCATTTTAATCACTATGTGCAAAATCAAATTGCAGAATATTTACGATCGATTTCTTGTGATGTAGATGTCATGCATGCATTTTGTGACGGATGTGCGAGTCAGTATAAAAGTCGTCACTGTCTCGGTGATTTATCGAACTCGTTTCGAGAATTTGGCTACAAAAAAATAGTCAGAAACCTTTTTGAAACAGCCCATGCGAAGGGTCCCCAGGACGCAGATGGTGTTGTTTTTTTTAAAACCAAGCCAATTCAGCAGTTGTTAGAGGGAAAACATCAATTCAGTCAGTAAAGGATTTCTTTGATTTTTGTAATGAAAATCTCATCCAACCAAAGTCTGACGGCTGTTAGTAGTAAGCGGAGGATTTTTAGATATATTGAAACTATTCGGCGAACCGAACCACGGCTTTATAAACCAATTCCATCGATTCGGTCAATCCACCAAGCCGTCGCAATGCAAAAGGGCGATATATCAATAAGGTTTTTGTCATGCTACGCATGCGACCCATACCTTTTAGACTTGAGTATACAGTGTGAAAACCTCAAATTCATAGATAAATTTGTCACATACAAAGTCATACCAGAAACAGTAAATGCACATCTAGCTCGGATACAGACGACGCAGAAAACAAAAATGCACCATTATCCGATCTCATTAGTAAAAAGGCAATGTTTGCGGTTTTGTGAGAGGACACACAGTACGATTTCTACCTGGTAAAAGAAAACTCTGAATCGTTTACGTTAAACCATGACAAAACAGACATTGTGGGCGTTCGATTCAACTCGAATTCTAACGTGATAGAAGGAAATTATTTTCAAAGTATAGACGGTGATCCACTAAAATTTTCTTTAATTCGTCGTAAATTGGAACCAGCAGCCTCTGTGGTCTTTATTTTCGATGACGATGATATTGAAAACTCTAGCAGCGACGGGCTTTTAGTTATGTTATTTGACTCTACCCGTCAAACTATAATTGACTGTATCAAAATGTGTGACTATGTTCGATGATTTACCTACATGTACTAGTATACCAATTAAATTGTTGAAATATATAGTGGTCACTTTTAATACAATACATAGTTTTTGAGAAAAATATATTTGTATTTGTAAAAAAAATATCATTAACGTTATAAAGGTTAAATTACGTCTATGCGAATGAAGCGTAAAAAGGCTTAAAAACGTTACTTTTGACGTTATGCTCAGTGGTACCAACTAGTCCTATCACATAGTACGGACGATATTTACTATTTGTTTTTTATTTGCTGCCACCGCGAGGTCCTATCACAAACTCGCAAAATCCGTAGCTAATGCCAAAAATACCGGAGCTTAATTACATGTAATTATCGTAACAAATATGATACCTACAGTAATTTTATAGTGTTTTGTGATCAATATACCCCAAAAAATAGTATTCTGAATATTTTGACAATAAGTGCCTTTTAAAACTACAACAGTATGCTCCCGAAATGTCACATGGTAGTTTTTGTAAGTTACAAAACTTTTAAATCGCTATTGTACAATTATGGCGTAAAGTTATGAAGTATTGTTTATAGTAAGAATTAGAAGGTAGAAAATAATAAAATTAGAATTTTTAATAATAAATCCAATAAAAACATCCTTTTGCCCAAATATACGTCTACAGTCGGCAAGCGACATTCACCGGACTCGTTCCGTAATTTGGAAAGTAACTTTCAAAAATATTTAACAGGATGAAAAAATGGATGTGGAAGACGTCAACACTGAGGTGTATAGAGATATAAATATGGTAAGTTTAAAAATATAACAAAAAATTACCAAAAATTATCAAATTCCATATTTTTTTTTTTTACAAATTCAACAGATCACTTACTTTTTTTCTTCTTCTTTTTGTCAGGATGAACACTTGGTAGAAGAAGAACTAACAACAACAGAGCAGAACAGAAAACCAAACACTGAAAAAGAGGTAAATTTTATTAGCTAATTAGAATTGAGTATTTAGTCATATGATCTTTGTATTAACTAATAAAAAAATTAAGCTTACAAAATATTTTTAACTAATTAGAATCATATACTTAGTGACTTAACCTTTTAAAATATTATAAATATTATTTTCTTTATAGATGTCAATGATGAGTGTTATTGAGGATAGTCAAGTTGCTACCACCAGCAAAGATATACAGGAAGGGGGTATTGATGAAGATGCAGAAATGATTGATGTAGAAGAAGAAGAAAAAGAAGAAGAACTGATGGTAAGTTTAGATAATAGAAGTAGGAAAATGTTTCAAAAACATAAACGTTCTCAACAACTTTCCACCACACCACTAAAAAAAAACTAAAGAATTGATGATGAGCATATTCACAAGATGTCTTTTTTCTCTCTTCCTCAGTTCAAGTTAAACAAAAAGAGTGAAAAAATATTTGCCAATGGAGTCGTGAAAGAGCTCACATATACCTTAAAGATTAACAGTACGGCGGTATTCAACAAGAAATTCATCAATGTCCAGGACGAAATGAAGAATTTATTTCAGAAGATGATTGACGTAGTGAAACAAAACTATAAACCCGACGATTTTATACAAATTTCCATGACGAGTCCAGAATTGAGTCATAGTATTAACATTACTCCAGTTCAGTTAGCCCATTTTGATATTGATCAGATATTTCAGCACATTGAATTAGTTCTCAACTCAAATGAAGATGTAAATGTTGACGATCAGTTACAAATTACTATTGGTATACTATCAAATATCATGCAAATAGAAGGACAGAAATACAATCAAGATATAGACCTAGGAGAACAACTCAGTTAAAACAAGTCGATCTTGCAGATAAGAAATAATGATATAAGTTGTGGATACAAAGCTATTGTGGTAGTTTTTTCAAAGTTAATGAAAAGAAAAGAAACTCGAGATGTCATGAACCCCACATTGTCCAGTTATGATAATTTGTTTTATAACAAAGTTTGTACGGTCAGCTTCTACAAACATTTAACTCAAAGAGATTACGTTCAACAGAAGTTAGTTAATTATATGAAAGATGAATGGATTCCAAATCATAACTTTAGATTACCACTCAAAATTGCAGATATTCCGAAATTTGAAAATTTATTGAAAGTCAATATCAATGTTGTTCAACAAGAGTTTGGAGGAATCCAAGTTACCTATACTTCTAAAAAGTATACCGAAAACATGTATTTGTTTCTATACGACAATCATTTTGATCTGATTGTGACCCTCACAGGATTTTTTAAAAGTGCATACTTTTGTGAACAATGTACGAGACCGTACAAGAACATACAAGATCACCAATGCCCCAAACACTGTACCATATGTTTATATGATTGTTCAGCTGTTGACTGTGTAGACTGTCATGCTAATTGTAAAAACCAAACATGTTTGAATAATCATAAAATAAATCAGTTCAAAGGACAAACCATTTGTCAATATTACTACTTCTGTCCAGAATGTAGAAAGAAATTAAAGAGAAGTATTAGTGACCACCATAATTGTGATGAAATATTTTGCAAAAATTGTAGACAGCATGTTCAGGATGCTCATTTGTGTTTCCAGAAAAACTATGATGTACCCACAAAGTATAATGACAAGTTTGTATTTTATGACTTTGAAGCTATTCAAGGAGAATTTGCTAAGGAATGTGAATTAGGCTACAAAGCGACGCATGTAGATGGCTGTACAAAAGAAGAATGTTCTACGGAGCACTTATGTCACGTATGTTTCCTTTGTCTTCATTGTCAAGAATCCAGTTGTGGTAGAGCTATTCATACACCCAATTTAGTCATTGCCCATACTATGTGCAATAAATGTAATAGTGACGATACTCACTGTACCTATTGTGGACATTTATGTAACTTACCGAATCACAAACCATGCAGAAAATGCTCATTCAGCAAAGAATACATCTTCAAAGGTATAGGATGTGAAGAGAAGCTGTATTCCACGTTCCTGAAAGAGAGATATGGAGGATTTAATTTTATTGCCCATAACATGAAAGGATATGATGGTTACTTTCTATTAGATTACTTATGTCAGAAGAAGATCTAACCAACTAATGTGATCTTTACCGGAAGCAAGTTATTGTATTTAGAACTCAAGAAACTACATATTCAATTTTTAGATTCCTTTAATTATCTACCAATGAAATTAGCTTCATTACCAAAAGCGTTTGGTTTGACAGAATTGAAGAAGGGGTTCTTCCCACATAAATTTAACACCACAGAGCATGTTAATTATGTAGGACCTATACCAGACAGGGAATACTTTGACCCAGATCAGATGATGGTAGATAACAGAATAGCATTTTTACAGTGGTACGAAGAGCAACATTATATTGATGACTTTCAGAAAGAACTGGTGGAATACTGTAGAAGTGATGTTGACATTTTGATGAGAGCATGTATCAAGTTTCGAAACTTGATGATTGAAAGTACTAAAATTGACCCATTTGAATACATATCAGCGGCTTCCGTGACCATGGCTGTCTTCAAGACTAATTTTTTGGAGAATATAGTGGAGGTAAAGTTACCTAATAATAAAACAGTGGAGGCTATCAAGAAAGCAGGAGTCTACAGAAATAGTGTGACTGGAGAGATAATTTCAGATATTAAACAAACAATATTTCGCAAATCTAAAATTGCATGTGTTCCTACGACAGGGTATGTGTCCAATACAACCTATAGTCAAGCTAGTATCGAATATTTGTAATGGATAATGCATACGACAGACAAGAGAATACGTCATGCTTTGAACGGAAAAGGGGAAGTGAAAATAGGTACTTACTATGTAGATGGTCTTTGTGAAGAAACTAAAGAAGTGTACGAATATCACGGTTGTATCTTTCATGGGTGTCCTCAATGTTACCCTGACAACCGACATGTACCAGTTCTGAGGGGAAAAAGTATGCATGTATTGTATGTCAGAACCTGTAACAAACGACAATATTTAATAAATGCTGGCTACACCGTCATCGAAAAATGGGAGCATGACTTTATAGAAGATAAGAATCAGAATGTAGACTTGAAAGTCTTCATCAAAACCCTAGTCATTAAGAAAAGATTGAATCCTAGAGATTCATTTTTTGGAGGCCGTACTAATGCCATACAACTGTACAAAAAGATTGATTCGAGTCTAGGAGAAAGTATCAAGTATGTATATTTTACCAGTCTGTATCCCTATGTAAACAAATACAAGAAATATCCTGTAGGACATCCAACTGTAATCACTGAACATTTCAGAGACATTAAAGACTATTTTGGCATAGCCAAAGTGATTATCTTACCACCGAAACGTCTATACTTCCCAATTCTACCCACTAAAGGAGAGGACCAAAAGTTGAAATTTGTGTTGTGTAGAACCTGCGCAAATGAGGAATCCAAAAAATGTCAGCATACAGATGAACAGAGGTGCCTGGAGGGGACATGGTGTACACCTGAAATAAACAAAGCTGTAGAAAAAGGATATAAAATCATCAAAATTTAAGAAGTCTATCATTTTCCAAACACAGAAGAGTACGATCCACAAACTAAGTCTGGAGGTCTGTTTGCAGAATTCATTAACACTTTTTTAAAGATCAAACAGGAGAGTTCAGGGTGGCCTTCTTATTGTCAGACGAAGGAAGATAAAGATAGATATATACAAGAGTACTTTGAAAAAGAAGGTATACGTTTGGACAAGAATAACATTAAAAAGAATCCAGGATTGAGATCAATAGCAAAATTACTATTGAACAGTTTTTGGGGTAAATTCGGACAAAGATCACTCTACTCTACAGTACAGTTTTACACAGATGACGATTTAGCTAATCTTTTTAGTTTGATCAACACTCGTTTAGTGACATTACAAAATTATTTTGTAATCAATAAAAATTATGGTTAACTACACCAATCACAAAAATCAAATGGAAGGACTTAACTGCTTTAGCAATGTGTTCTTAGCTAGCTTTACTACAAGCTATGCTCGATTGAAGTTAATAGAAGAAATGGAACTTATAGATAATCGTGTCTTGTATCATGACACAGATAGCATTATCTATATACACAAACCATAGTTGTACAATCCTACATTATGATCTTACTTGGGAGAGTTGACGGACGAATTAGATGACCCTGAGGATTACATTGTAGAATTTGTAGCAGGAGGACCCAAGAACTATGCTTATTTGACACATAAAGGACATACAGTGTGTAAAGTCAGAGGATTTCGCTTTAATTATCACAATCAACAACTTGTAAACTTCTACAAAATCATTACACAACATTTCAAAATTAATAGAGATATGAAGCAATTCAAACTTTACAGTTTACTACAAAACAAAACTTACAGGGTGTGCTACACAAAACGCTACTTGGATGAACATGTATCATATCCTTATGGGTATTAAAGAACTGAGGAAGAGAATAAAATAGA
>MJUT01050917.1:398383-431129 GCA_002080005.1 Gigantidas platifrons | reverse complement strand
TCCATTTCCCCGCGGAAAAAAGAGAGGGTCATTATAGACTCATGATTTCAAGCTTCCGGTCTGCGCAGACCGGATGCGCAGAAAGCAAATTGGGTCTATAGTGACCGGCTATTTTTTTGTTTCGATTGAAGTAAGTTATATTTTAGTTTTTGTAATAGATATTTTATTGAAAAATCGTTACTAATGGGTATGTAAATCTTTGGAAATATCTGATTTCACCCGCACCGGAAGACGTGCGGAATTTGCTAAAGCAAAATGGGCAAACGGGATGTGACTTCGCATTCCGCATAAAATAAAAAAATCCAATGAAAACGTATAATATGAACATGGAATGTGAAGTCATATATTATAGGACTATGGTACCAACATCTTGCGCGACGTCACAAGTATTGTATATTTATTGGACTTCGTCCCAAGTTATGTAACACCTATTATCATAGATACGATAACGTAACCCTCATCCCGCTTGTGCTCCATTTAGGGTTACGAATCGATCCCATTCAATGTATGGGAGCAGCGCCCGGAGTGCTTCACACTGGGCGGTTTTTTGTCCTAATTCCGTTGTAAGTGGTTGGAAAAATTAACGGGGGTGAAAGATAAATATATTTAGGTAAACCTTGAGGTGTTAAATAATCGCTGCAGCAATCCATGGTAGACATATATCCATATGAAAATTTGAATGCATAAAATCTTCTTTCTGTCCGAAATTTTGTTTACAAGTTGCTAGTTCACGCGCACTTGCCTCGTTTTTGAGATATCCTTATTTGGATCAATTTAATAGTAAAACGTAGTAACAGTTTTCCATATTTGGCATATATGGATAGGCTCCGCCCATCACGAGAGTCTACGTAAGGTGATATGGCCGACAAGTAACAATTTTCAAATACGAAACCGGTCTTTAAGATAGAAACAGGGATTGTAACACTTATTTCGTATCACCATTACTTAAAAATTGTTGGGAATAATAAGATATGACCAGATATGCAAAAAGAAAGTTGAAATATTCACGGAACGAAAATTTTAATTTGCTCCCATACGTTGAATGAGATCGATTCGTAACCCTAAATGGAGCACAAGCGGAATGAGGGTTACGTTATCGTATCTACTATTATCATATTAAAAGTGATGGGAACAATACTTCCCTTCTTTGTTAAATGATACGTTCATGCAAGTGTTTTCCACACGCGATTAAATATAACTGGGTAAGCAGCGTCGTTGTAAAGAGTGACGAGTTGTAATCTTGAACTTTATACATAATATATATTTTTTTATTTTCCTTGACATAAATTGTCATAATGTCATTAGGGAGTCATGTGTTTCAAACATGTATATGTAGTTTGATTGTAGTTAATGGTTTCTTTGTTTTGTTTTGTATTTAATGTGTTGTTTTGGTATCAATCCTTTGTATGTGGATTTGAGACCAATAAAAATTCTGTTCTGTTATGTACACTACCAGTTTTATAAAAGAGAACCGATTTCTTAAACAATTATTTAAATGTTAGTTAGTTCATTAACTTAGGCAACATCCTTCATCACAAATCAATCAAATCTAAAATTATACCATATTTTATGGATCAGTCCGTACCTATAATCTCGTATGCATATATCCTCGTGTATTGTTAAGTCGAGACCATAAAAATATTTTGTCTCAAAACATTTCTAAATTAACTGCAACTATTATAATATGGAGTAGGCATATTGCCTAGATACGAGCGCAACATTTCTCTCTGGCCAGTGTGTATATATTTGAGTGAAAGTTGAATATCACAAAATATCAACTCCAGTTATTTAATTTCAACGAAATAACAAAGGCATGGTAATAACAAAAGAGCCTCAAATTAAATCGGATTTGTTTCCTCATTCATAGTTGGTTTCATACCTTTCCTTTGTCAAACTTTACCATGTTTACTATGAATAACATGACGGGTGTAGACATTTCTTACTCAACAAGAGCACCTTGATGAAACCAGTGTCTTTTTAAGGTCTATATAGTGTATTTGTTTAATATGTTTTTCCATGTGGTTTTTGTTGTGCTTTTTTTCTACCCAGACCTTGTCTGCATTTCTTAATATATTAATATATACGACTTCTAGTATTTATTCCTCGGTTTTCCTGCCTTGCCTTTTCTAAATGTAAGCATGTTAGGTTATCTTAAAGACATGAAAACACCGAAACTTGCTATAAATTTAATTATATGTTTTCACTCAATATTACATCTTCATATAGATATATATACAGATTAAGGTTATCTCCCTTCAGTAAAATCATCTTCAGATAGTGTGCTGTCAGATTCATGCTGACCACCAATTAAGCCATTTTCTATGTCTGAAATGGTAGAGTGACAAAGAGCGCTGTACAAAGTGTAGCATGCATATTGGTTACCATGTACTCCATCATACAAGTTTGAATAATCAAATTTAGTGTGGGTAACAATTTTGTTTTTACGCCTCTTCTTATTTATTTTAATTAAATCTTTGTGAAGATGGGATGTCCTGATACAATGTGATGAATTGAATTTGGTTATTTTCTAGGACAGTTCTTTTCAATATCTTTATAAATGACATATTTTTTTTCAAAATAGCACGATTTATAACTACGCCGATGGCAATACAGTATCATGATTTGATTATGACATAAATAAAGTTGTTAATACATTAGAGGCTGATAGCTTAAAATTAATAAACTGGTTTTCAATAAATATAATGAAAGCAAATCCAGACAAATTTCAGGCTATTGCCATTGGCAAAAAAGACAAATACGAATTATTAACCTCAACTAAACAGCGAAAGGAATGACAAAATACAATCTATAAGACATATTTTATATATATGTGCACGCGTCATCGGTAGCTACAAACTGTTAAAGCACCATATATGATATTCTTTCAAGTTTATTCTTTAGTAGGAGATTGAACGTGATCATTTAAAATACGAGTTACAAAACAGGAAATCATGTGATCATGTTTTAAATGGGCAAACAGTTTTGCCGCCTCTTCTGCCATATGGAATAACCTTTCCATTTCAACTGATCGTGCTTTCGTAGTAGCAGTGCACACTATGACAAATCCGACCTTCGTTTACCAGAATAGATGGATGCCATGCATTTAGGTCTTGACAACGCTACAAAAAGGGTACCTGGATTTCTCGACTCGAAGCTCCGTGTTCCCGGATAAATCACAATGTACCGGTTTGGTTCGCCTTCTCAGATTGTCATACCTTGACATCTATGGATTGTAGTGGCCCAGCCTAGTCTGAGAGGTACTGTCTTGCGACTACAGCCATGGCAGTTACAATCAAGGCGTCTTTCCATGGGAACTATTGGTACCAGTTTAGAGTTGTTGTTGATGAACGATGGTCCGGTGTAATTTGGGAACTCTACAATAACAACCTTTGGTAAAGAAGTTTTGGGACTCTTTCCAGTGTTGTATATGATTTCGTCTACTCTTCCCATAGACCCGTTGAATAAACCGTAGGGTACACACAGGTTCGCTGTGAGCATCACTCTCGCTCCTTTACAAATATAAACAACTAGTAATAATCCGCCAGCTTTTTCACTAGTCATAGATTTTGCATGAAATCCTTTTCCAACTGCTGTAATTTTTGCGACAGGATCTTCCCCGTTGGCTTCCAGCAATTTCTTTTTGTTATGATTCCACTCTTATTCATGACTAGGAAAAACAAATAGCCCCCTTTCATGAATACGCTGTAGCAAATCATCACCATGCGAAAAGGACAAGTTGGGCCACTGGAAGTTTTGTAACCATTTTGCTTGCTCTGGTGACAGATTGTATTGTCTCAAATCCGTAAGAATTGGTTCGAAAGTGTTTTCATCATTTCCCTGTCGTACAATGGCTGTCATAGCAACTGCATGAGTAAACTCTTTCCAAACTAGAACGCCATGAATAGCTGCTGGAATTTGGCTTTTACAGATGTATACAGGGAAATCTAAAACTGGAGGTAGTCGGACGTCATCTCCAAAAAACACAACAACGGGTAGGCCGCCCCAAGACTGAAAATTCGATGTACCAGCCATTCCACATCGGCACATGAATTCCATCCATCCTAATGTGGTTGCTGCTATCAGTGATCTTTCATCAACCAATAAAACTTTTAAATTTTTACAATTTTCCTGTAAAACCTCGCCTTTAGAGCCATCAAGTGGTGTCATTTCCATAGACTTAGTATTTATTGGAATCTGCAAAAAAGTATGTATGGTCACTCCAGATATCAAATCTGCGCTGTTGCCTGTTGGACAGAGGACTTGTACAGCTTTGTTGGTGTTGTAGTAGGTTCTAACTGCTTTAACTAGACCCTTGATCAAGTAGGATTTCCCTGTTCCAGTGACTACCATTCTAAGGGGTTTAAACCCTTCATTGTTTCTTTCATGATTAAGCAAAGTTTTGACTACAATGTCGAAGGCTAACCTCTGTCCAGGGTTAAAAGTTTCAATTCGTACCTCTGGAATGTTTAAATTGTCTTCGGCTGCTCTGTGTAATCTTTACTCGGTAATGTGCAGTCATAATCTGGTCCTCTGTCATCAAATTTGAATTCCTCCAAAGCACAGAGAAGTTTGCATTTGGTCTGATGGCCTCCATCCAATCCGGCTGGTCTTCATCTTCAATTTCTGAAGTGTTGTCATTTTCTTCCTCATGGTCCATATTATGCTTTGATCTTTCTATTTCCACTGTAACGAAGTTTGGACAGATATCTGACTAAGAAATTCTCCATTTTGGTTGTCCAAGACATTTCATCTGGTTTGTTGTCTTCAACTTTTCTCCAGTTTGGCCAATGTAGCAGTAGAGCAATTCTGTAGTAGTCATTTTCTAAAGGGCAAGATGCTGAGCTGTATCCGTTAACTACAGGTACCTTTCCTTGTTTACAGATAAACGAGTATAGGCTGTTCTTGTCGTTTTCATCCCTGGATACATATTTGTCTATGGTGTTATTTTTTGTCAAAGTTGTGTTTCCTTTTGAATTGTCAAGGATTTTTAATCCTGAAAAGCTCACAGATTGAAAGGTACAGGGAGATCTGTATAGTGCAAGACCAGACAATTCGAAGGAAGCTTCTATCCATAATACATCTCTTTTAACAGTTCCAATCAGAAGTTTTGAACATATTGACATCGCTGTGGCGCCGGTACTGTCATCTGCACAATTGATCAGGTCGTCGAACAAGTCAATAACTGCTCCAGTTGGTTGGTTACCTTTGCAATCGTACCCAGTGACATACTTTTCAGTTGCAAGTAGCTCGTCCACTAGTGGGTTATTAGGATCACTTTTGGACAATATAACAGATATGTCCCCGTCAGCCCTCCATCCTTGTGTGTGGTATCTCGAATGTTGCACCAACAGTGGATGATCTCGATTTCGAGACGTAAAGATCTATTTTATCCCGTAAGATGGCTGGGTCTCTTCGCAGTTGCTTGCCTGGAGACGACAATGAACCAAATTTCATGCGGCAGTATTTTTCTTCACCTGTTTTCCGTTGTCTCAAACAGTAATCGGAACAACGATGGATATTGATTCTATTTGTCAAATGTAGGTAATATTCTAGCAGGGAATCTTGTTTGTCACTTGCATCCATAAGTAATTTAACCAAAGGACTGTTTTCTTCTGGGGGTGCAGGAGCGCTTCCTTCAGGGGGAGGCCAAAGATCTTTTCTAGGATTACCACTATCATCTTTTCCAGCAGGATGAGATGCAGTTACAGACCCTGGATCGTATAAGTTTACACTATGCACGAAACGCAAACGAACGAAAAACGCAAACGAAACGAACGACACGAAAAACGCACGATATACGAAACGAATATACGAAACAAACGCACGATACACGAAACGAACGCACGATACACGAATCGAACGCACGATACACGAAACAAACGAACGATACACGTAGTATCGTGTTATTATTTGAATGACTTTTGTGCAAATTGATGTGATTAACTTCTGAAATCTTATATTTTACAAGCAAGTTATTTATATAAATGATAAATTAGTCAGTAAAGTAATAGGATAATACAATTTATATTAAATAGTTTATATTACCAATGTGTTTAATAATTATATTTATGATTAAATTTTAAATCTCATATATTTGACTTCCAAATATGACTTTCTATTTATATTTATATATATAAATTTATATGTATTTAATTATATAATTATACAGAATTTATATTTATATAATTATACAGAATTAATATTTATAATTATTCGGATTCTGAATTGACAATTCCAACCAGATATATGTGTATCAGTTATTTTCACGGTTAAGCTGTCCGAGAGACGTGTGGCTTCAAAAGGTCATATAATTGTTAATTAGAATGAAATTACAAATGTAAGAGTTAACATTTCACACCTGCAGTGCATGTATTTCCCATGTGAAACTGCCAGAGGCGTTTGTTTACATAAATGTAGATGATTTCTTGTTTATTTGTCCTAGTGTAAATTATAGAACAAATGCATTTATTAAATATGTTTTCCCTTATTGTACAAAATTACTGGTACATGTAAATAAAGGAAATACATGCTTGTATATGTAAAATTGTGTTTACACTCTTAATTAAATTTTGTTTAATAATAGTAAGATTGAAATTGTAGTAATTATTTTAAACTGGAAATCGTAGCGTGGGTTCGTTTCGTATTTCGTTTCGTGTATTAGTCTAATTAAACTGACGAACGATACACGAAACGAAAGAATAAATTACACGCACGAAACGCAAACGAACGGAAAACGAAAAACGAACGAACGATACACGCAAACGAAACGAACGAAGAACGCAAACGATACGAAATATCTGTTAAGTTAAACGATCCAGGGTCTGTAGTCCCAATTGGTTGGAAGCCCATTCAGCGAGTCTTGATGCACATTCCTCATAAGAGAGACCCTCTTCAAGTGCCTGATGCATAATATTGTGTGGTTTTCTATCCTTCCTCCAGCACAATCCACGCCAATGGATCATTCCCTTTGATATGGCAAACTCTTGTCTACCGGTAGCACACTACATTAAAGACTAGTCCCATTTCTTCTCTGAAATATGCATGTGTTCTCAAATCAAGGTAATGGCCGACAAGGTGACAATGTTCTTGTATAGCTTCAAATAATCTAGACTTATCATTCAAGACCACATCAATGTTTTTAGTTTTAACAATATATTGGGATAGGATCCGGCTTAAAGATTTAAAGTAAATTTCTGCACAACTCCCAGTACAGAAATAAGATGGCAACCCATTACCTTCATTGATGTTGAATTGAACAAGATATCTGAGTTCCTTTGCTTTCAGAGCCCAATACTATGCAGTACCTCTAAGATTAGAACTGAGGTAGATGATCTTTTTTGCAATAGAATTATCTCCATCCAGTAGTTTTTCCTTGATATCAGAGACAGATATGTGTGCATCTCCAAGTTTTTGGTTCACAATAACGTTACTGTTCTCTATTGCTCTCTTTCTTAAAATCATGTTGTGAACCACATTAAATATTGATGATTCGCAAACCGACCATCCTCAAACCAAAAGAGATGCCCACCCCAGTCAGCCATAGAATTACAAGTTCTAAGTCGATTGACATGGAAATCACCTGCACCAGAAGGAAACAAACATGGAAATGCTATAGTGAAAAAGTGAGATGTGACAAATTCTGAAACAGGAACATATCCACGAGTGGGCCAAGGAATAGTGACAGTACCTCTGGAATTCACAGTTACCTCTTCCTGATTATCACATACAATTTCATTGACAATATTGTGTACTTTATCTCGAAGGTTAGATGTTTCAGCAGGTAAAAGGACACTGGAATGTGTACCGCCATCAATATCACCCAGATTGGTTTGTTCATTTGCAGGGCCCTTGTCGTTTTGGTGTGTTGTGCTATTGGTATATTCTAATGTTTGTATGTTTGGCATTTCTCCGTCTAAAGGTAAGTGTTGCAGTCGTGCTTGACTAATAGTGATGTTTGAATATACCGTGTTGGTTTGTTTGAGTCAGATGAGTGCATTTTGGACAGTATGACGTCTGACTCGGAAATATTTTGATGTATCGTTTCTACCTTTCTTTCTTTCTTTTAAAATTTCTATTTCTGGTGGCAATCTTGGAAGAATGTGTTCTGGTTGGTTTATTTCTTGTGGAAATGTTACACAATGCCCGCTAGAAGCTATTCCTCCATGTTTCAGCATGTGAACATTCATACATGGAGATATTTTTTTTAATTAGCTGTTGTTCAACTATAGACATAGTTATAGGATGCCTAACGTTATAATGTACAGTACTGTTTTGCTGAAGTATTTTTGACAGATTTTAGAGCATCAAGTGTTGTAGTGACGTGCTGGGGGATACATCTTCGGGGATGTGAAATAGTCCCTCCGACACTCCCTCGGCAATCATTTGAAGACTTTCCTTTCACTCAATACGTTCGTGAAACTCAATTGAAGAAAAAATACCGTCATATTTCTTTCTAATAATGCAGTTTTATTGCGTATAGGGGACTTTCGTTTCACTCACTACGTAACATTTTCGTGAAACTCGTCGGTGTTCGCAAAATTTAACTTCCATTTTCATTTTTTATTTATTTAATGTTTTTGGAATGTAATAGTTTTATGGGGGACATCGATATCGGAGGAATGTTTTGCTTTGATCTGGTGATATTTTTTTTGCAATACAGAAGTCATTCCAGGAAAAAATGACGTGTTATGCAATGTTTTGTAATTCTGGTCAGTTTTCCTTTTTTCATGTGTTGTTAAATGAAAAACACACCATATATTCCAAAAACTTACCATTTTTGCAGTTTTTTGTGGTCATGGAAATGTCAGAATATTTTGCTTGAATTTAGCAGACGAATTTTTGTAGGCGCATGAGCCGTAGCTAGCAAAGATCGGCAAATATTAATTTGTCTTTAAAAAAATGATATCATTTAAAAAATATATGTTTTGACCCGTAAAAAATAGATAAGTTCCTCGCCTTTAAATAGTTCTTTGGTTTTTGAACTCAGTTAGGGACGAAAGTAGCGCCAGCGGAAACGACTTTGATAGCAAGATGTCATTCCGATTATGTGTAAGCACATTTTATTGTCTTTTGTTACTTAAATAAGATTTTTACAAGTTCATGATATCATTTTAGTGTTAAAATTATTTATTTGAGACTTTTATTTTTTTTATTTTTGGCATTCTCTGCGTGACACGCCAACTTTTATCAACTTCCACACGAAAGGATTTCAATCTCATCATTAGGCAGACCAAACTGTGTGGTGCATGCCCATGTTGCTGTAGAGCTCTCTGTGCTCGCTATAAATAATATAATCAAGAATAAACATACATGTAATCACTTTTGGTACCAATTATATTATTTTTGCATCCTTAGCAAGTGATTAAAAATCCATCTGAAACTTGGAGGGTATTTCCACCATGTTTTGTAGAGTGTATTGTAAAGTCGAGACTCCATATTTGCATAAGGTTGTGAATAAATGAAAGATGATACCAATTCAGTTTTTTCAACTATAAGTAAGATAACTATTTGTAATAACAGTTACAGCTAAAACATCTTTTTTCAGTGTCATATATCTGTTCAGTGGTTTCAAAGAAGAAGATTTAAATGTGAGAAGCTAACGGACGGACGACGACGGACGCCTAGCCATGACAAAAGCTCACATGGCCTATGATCAGGTGAGCTAATAAAAACAATACACAAAATAATTGTCATAATTTATTCATATTTCATGCAAATAACAACAATGTGTCAATACAGTATAACTTTATTAAACACAATATACATTCTTTCTTTTATCAATATGTTAAAGTCACATGACAAAGAGTTTTGAAAGGCTACAAGTTGTTATTTTGTTTCACTCATTGTCATACATTTTACAGGATAGATAAATAATAAATCGCATGTTTTGTGGGACATTTTTCTCAATTGATTAAACACACGAGTCCAAATTCAGTCATATCCTTTAACCCAAGTTTGTAAACAAAGCAGCCGACCGGCACATACATGTTTTTTTTTTTAAATGGACATTATCAAAAAATGGCGGAAATTGGCATCTTGAGGGTTTTTTATGTTATTTTACCTGTTTGAATCTCATTTTTGTTACGATACTTAGTAATTTCCAACTAGGTAAGTCACAGGTCACGTGCTCGCTACGACGTCATCTAACGAATATGCAAGATGACCGACCCTCGACTTTACAATACACGACGATATAATACCTATAGCAACACAAATATTTAATTACAAGAAGGTGTTGCATCATCTCAATATTGAAGATTCAAATCTAAACCACCTGTGCCAGTTCCCCATTGATATATAATCCGGCTGGTCACGTTATATAACTGGTGACCTTAAAATCACCAACAACACCTGTCTACGAGATGCGTTCGCCAAAGATGCGTATCGCTTCCGTCGACGATTATGCCAGACAATGGGCTAAACGAATGGGCGAAGAGTGAGGTCGCTGATACAAATTAGAATTAAAAAAAAAACTCAATGAGTCTATGAGCACTCGCTCTACATCAATATTTATAAATACCCACATGCTGATAACAATGTTAATCAAAAGGGTTAAAAAAAAAAATCAACACACCACACCATCAGAACAATTCCAAAATATATCCCCCGTCCGTTAAGATTGGTTAACAGCTAGAGTCGGTCACCATTTTGGAATGCGCTGTCACGTGATATCAGATGTCCTGCAGAAAAATCACATTACTCCATCGACGTTAATAATTTGAGTTTAATAATAAAATTATATAATTATTTATTGATTGTCCCTTTTCATATGTGATGTCATCAGAAATTGAACTGGATTTACAACTGGGTTCTCAAAGCTCAACAGATAACATGTTATAAAGCAATAAATCATCAAAGTACATGAGTTGAGATAGGTCTATAAGTGGGTATTATACTGACTGAGAAAATGGACAGGTTCAGAGAATGTTGTTATTATATATCCTGACATTATCCACACAGGAGGCATTCTGTCCCATTATAATGATGCTTTGTCTATCTTAATTGTCCCCTATATAATTATCAGTTTTATATTGTATTCATTTAGTAGTAAGGAGATAACAGTGGTCGACCTTTTTTTCATAAACTGATAGAGTTATCTCGCTTTGGACAATACAATATATTAGGTACATGCTATAGTCCCTGCAGTGAAACAACGATACCATATATTCTATATTCTTCAGCGAAAATATTCTCCACTGAGGGATACGATCCCTCTGAAAAGGATAAATCAGTCAACTTACAGATGCTCCTCGTAAATAACGGAAGATATCGTTTGTTACCCTCTACAAGGCAAATCTTCCCTCATATCCAAAATTTGATTCACAGTTTTATGAGTTATTGGTTGTGAGTTTGTTCCCATCAACAACTTATCTGAAACATTGCTCACTTGTACCTATGAACCGATACAACCCATAACTTCATTGATGGCCGTATAATTCATGTTGCTGTCACGACGAATGTTTAATGAATATAACATACACATTATATCAGCTTAAAACAACTATTACTTTCAAAGCTTTTATCTGCTGCTAAAACACAATCAGGTGGGACTATTTAAACATTAACATGTTATGGAGCTGGTATTCATAAATAATAAGAGGAAACAAGTCATATTCTACATATTTGGGTAGCTGACAATTTTGTAATGGTATATCATACCATGGGGTTAGTGCTTTCATGGAAGCGCATCATGCATTTCAAAGGTCAGAAATTGCTACATTTCCTGCGTTATGCTGTGTCATATTTATTTTGCTATAGGTTCTCAGCTTTGTAAAGTAGAAATGCAACTGTATTATAAAATATGTCTTTTGTGACCTTATAAATTTAGTCAAGAATGAGCAGTTATTTAAATTTAATATCTTCAGTATTAAATTGATTTATTTTCTTGAAATGTTAATTCCATGTTTTATAGCAGGAATTTTTGAAAGCCATTACAGGTATCTTTTCAGTATACGTATTCAAGTGTGCCTTAAAGTTCATGCTTAGCATGCTTCGTTTATCGTTTTTCGTTTTTATATAAAGTGTGTGGAAATAAGTTAAATTTGTACACAACTTCTTTGGAACAAGAACCAGTACACTTCAAATCCCACTCACCCATTTATCCATTATGTCTTATTTGGAACCTTTTTGTTGTGCTCTGATCTCTATTTTTCAGGCCACAATGCTTTCGTCATAGCTAAATGGATATCTACAGCTGTGGAGTAATCAATAGACACATAGCTGTTTTCATCATTTGATTATGTTACGAAATTAGTGAAATTGGACGTTGGACGATGGACAATTGGCGGAATTTAACTGTTGATACTGAACTGCTTTGGAATCAATCCAGCAGAATTGGACGTTATGCTACTTTGATTGGTTATCCTTCAATGTTTTTCGTCAACACGTTGTATGTTGGCCATTTGATCGTTGAATTATGTATTTGTATATTAAAAGCTGTGACAAATTAAAAGCCAAAACTATTCAATTGCTTGTTGTCATTGACTCTGCTACATAGCCAGATGTTAGAAGTCTGTTATATACACAGAGTGTAAGCATCAGTTGTAATTCACATCTTCAGGTTATCGTGGCTACAATTCCAAGATCTGGTTTAATTATAGTTAGTTCGCAATTCATATTAAATAATTAACGATAAAAACTGCAAAATGGGCATTCATTCTGATATTACAATTTTTATAGATATTCACATAATCAAATTGAATCTACGGATCATAACCTTATAAAAGGAAATCTTAAAGATGCATGTTTTTACGTAGTGTCCGTAGATCATAGTCTATAGATCTCCTGACTACATCATATTGCACTTCAGTTCAATACATTATTATTTTCTATTTCAGACCAAGACATAGATTGTAGAAAGTAACAAAGTTTTTGATAGATGTGACAAGGCTTTCCTCTGAGTGGAGGAAAACATTGTCCGTAGACCAATATTTTAAAGTTCATATTTTAAGCTTTAGAACTTCAATTATATATTTTACAATTATAAAATGCTGTTTCCATCTTTAAATTATGGTAATTAATTGATTAGTCATCGTATTTTGTACATAATAAAACAGATATGGGTAATTTGCTACATATATTCTCATTCGTTTGTGTAAAATTTGAATAAATAATAAAATATCCTACACTGGAAATAAGTGATGATTAAAACAAAGTATACATTGTTACCATACATTATCAGGAACATCTAATTTGCTATATCATGATAAGAAACAATGAAATTCAATAGATTTCTGTATGGTCTACGGACACTACGCAAACCACAATGTATATGATAATTAACCATTAAACCTTTTCCACAGCAATAAACAAAAAGGAGGGCCAATAAAACATCCACAATGAAGAAGTTTAGAAACAAAATGAAAACAGATACAGACAAATATGACCAAATGAAGAAGAAAGATAAAGAAAGGAAACACAAACAACGTGAAAATTAAAGAAAACAAAAACAGAATGACAAAGCAATATTGGAGACAAAAAAGAGAACAACAACGAAGATACCGAGCAAAACAAAACGTATAAAAGAAACAAAGAAAACAAGTAAACCATATAAAAGAAACGAATGAAAATATCAAAGCAATTCAAAATGAAAATGAGAAAAAAATGCTATCCTTAGAACACAGAGATGAAGACTAAGAATAAATCTGCAAATGAAAAATACCAACAAACAAGAAACAATACCAGAGAAAAGCCCCTATGACAGTTGGTCCACAGAATACAGGGCACTTAAGAAGGCTAAGGAAATTCTTCCAGGCACCCAAAAAAACGAGCTCATTTGATTAAGAAGTTATCTGAATCACCACGTGTTTCCAAAATGCTTAAACCAATTTGTTCAACATATTTACAAAGAAAATATGAAGTAAAGAATCACATGATAAACAGTCTACGAAAATCGTTGTATGAAACTAAAGCGACAAGGACACAAAAGAAAAAGAAAAAACTTGTACACAATGCAATCAAACATGCTTTATTGTCCAATGTGTTGAAAAAGTATGGCTTGTTGAAATCTATTCGCTCAACTCTAAGCATTGGACAAAGAACAAAGATTAACAAAGGTGAAGATAAATGGGGGCTACCAAAACAAAGAAGACCAAGGAAAGAGAGACTAAGTCAGAATTTATGTAAGGAAGTAAAGGAATTCTTTCCTGATATATCCAGACAAATGCCCTGTAAAAAGTAGGTAAAACTGAGTAGGAAATACTGACACTAATAATGATAATCTTGTAACAAAGTATGTCATGATTATTACAATGAGAGAGGCATATGACAGATTTAAAGATAGACATCTTAATGAAAAGATAGGGCTAACCAGTTTCACCAGACTAAAGCCACCATATGTTCGAAAAGTATCAGATACAAGTAAGAAATCATGTATGTGCAATATTTGTTGCAATATAGCCCTGAAGGCAGAAGCTGTGAACAATTTGATCAATAGCAATGAAGAACTGAAGAAACTAAATCTATTGACAGATAAGAAAGAAATTAGCAGCATGACAGTTTACGAAAATAGTTGATCTCCAAAGGCAGATTGCTTTGACAGACGGTGTACAAGTTGTGGGGGCAGCATAATAATAAATCACTACACAAAACTTGTGGAATTTTGAGGAAAGGAGAACACAGAAGTACCTTGGTTCAAGTGGGAGTACATTACTATCAGGAAAGATTCAAAGGAAAAGAGAATAATGTCCTGTTGCCCAAAGAAAACAAGTGTCAATGATTTAATGGCTTATGTTGAGAAAGACATGTCAAATTATACTGTTCACTACTTCAGAGCATCTTGGCAACATACCCAGATGACAAATAGCATCAACAATTTGAAACCTGGTCAAATTGTAATGATCATGGACTTTGCAGAAAATTATAAATGTACTGTCCAAAATGAAGTGCAATGAGCTTTTTTCGACCAGAATATGGTAACTATGCATCCAATAATGTGCAATACATGTGTTTATGACTTGAGCAGGAATGAAATACAGATTACTCTAAATTACTTTGAAACCAGTCATGGGAAAAGTGTCTGAGATGGCTTAGGTTCAATTGTAAAATGCTCTTGTTATCGTGCCATGCTTTCAGGAAAAGTGATGCAGTTGCACAGTCTGTATTCCAACATTGCAATGATCATCTTACAAACATAGGAAAGGAAAAGGAAAATCCCTCGCATAGACAATTTATATACATTGACTCAAATACCTGATAGTGTACCACAAGTTTCAACAGTAAAGGGGACCAGAACAATCCATTAAGTGAAGAATTCAGATGAAACTGGAGAAATTTACCACATACATTTAGCATGTTACTGTCCTGAATGTTGTGAGGGAAATAGATTCTAGAACTTAGAGTATGTGGAGAACTGGAACCATGTACATCTAGATGTTAAGAATTGTATCCTTAAAATAATAATTTTTTTACTGTTTGAGATTTCATTTATATATTTTCAGCTTTTTTGTATAATGATAAAACGGATATTTTACAGTGATTATATGTTACAAATGTTCTAATTTATTTGATTGATTTACAGTCCTTAACTTTACACAGCTGAACCTACTAAAACTGAAGAAATGACAGGTAAATATATATGTATACTTTTCTTTTAACTGTAGGGGGACCATTGTTTATTCTTCCACAACTGCTTACATATATTTGTATATGTTACATTATAAATAACTATAGGTATTTTCTTCGCTCATATTATTAGAATTTGTTCAATGTTCTTGATCTAATTTATATACTAAATAACTGTATAAAGATTTAATAATTAGTTGTGATTTACTATTGACTTTTATTCCATAGCCTCTGCAGATCATTCTAATTTTTCTGCTCCCTCTGATAATGTTAGTCCTTTGTCCAGGTATTGATTGTTTTGTTTTGCATGTCATTAGTTATGCTTTTCATTTGTTGGTTTGTTTTGTTTATAACTCATTTATTTCAATTAATAAGAGTTAGTTATATGTAAATGTACTTTAGTTAACACAGAACAAATTTATTAATATGTAATCAATCTTCAAGCAAGCTTGTTTTTTAAACAGGTATACCAATCAAACATGGAAGATGTAATTGTATAACAGAAAGAACAAGTTTAAGCTGTAGTAATATGCTAAGTATTATTTTGTCATTCATTTATTGTTGATACAAATTAAAATTCAGGTTTGCCATAATACATACCTGTACTTTATTTTTTTTCAGAAATGTTCATTATGTGGGAGGGGAGTATGTTCAGTTTAAACTACAGTCAAAGAAGGGGGAAACACAAGCTGTTTGATGCTCAGGTAATTTTAAGATATATAAATTTGCTACATTTTGGAAAACGCTGTAGATCTGTATTTACCAAAATACATTCAAGTTCAAATTTAATTTCAACCATTAGTATGATAAACTTTGATTTTGTTCACTTTTTATATTTTAATGTTGTAGTTTTATAACCGTATGCATATGGTCTTTTAACATGATTTTGTTTGCATTTTATATCATCTTTACAACACCGACAAATAATTTATATCCTTCTTACAAATCTATTTCACAGGTTCTTGAGAGTGATTTTGAGATTTGTTTGTCTTATATGACAGAGAAAATAAAGAACAATAAAGTATACTACGTTTGGCCCAGTCATCCAGAAAAATCATGGGAATGTAAAGATGTGCTTCAAAAACCGAAGCCAAATATTGATGAACTCATCAGTTCAAACAGACTGCTATACTACTACTTTGTAATATGACTAACTTTGACTGTTGAGATTATCTTATATGTGTTCAATAATTTTGTTAGTTAGTTCAAGTTCAATTTTTTGATGATGGCTATTTGTTTTTGTTTTTTGTATTTAGAAATGTAGACGACATGAGTTTAACTGTATAATAGATCATGTAATGTGTTTATTCTTCTAAGAGTTGAGAGAGTGTGTTGATTTAATTCAGTTAAATATAAAAGAAGAGTTACCAAACATCTTTCTTGTAAATAACCATAAAACAGAGCTTTTTTTAATACGAGACATCCAGATATAGTTGATTTTATTTATTAAATAGAGTCTAATAAGTAATGCATTTCTAAATTTTGAGAAAGGTAACTTTGATATCTGACTGCAGATAGGAAATATAAAATGACAATTTGCATGAATAAAAGTCTATCACTTTAGCATATGTTATGATATTTCTAGAAACTGCCCTACATTTGTAGGTTGAAACCTTTGATGAAATTTTATGAATAGTAGCTATATATCTGACTGAGAGGTGTTTTAAGTTACCTAGCATTCTATATGTTGTTGCTATATAATGTTATATATATAGTTTGTAGTGTCCGTAGACCATTCCCTTTGTGGTAATGAACGCCAATTTGAAAAAATTATGACAGGATAGAAACAAACATCATGTTGGGGTAACATGCCCAATACATCACAGTATCATTTCAAATAAAAATAAAGTCTGCCAAACACGTTTCAGTTTTTGCAAAATGTGACACACAAAATCCCCACCTGATTGTGTTTTAGCCGATAATGTTATTTTTTTGTGCATATTTTTTAATATCGATGAATATTCGTCCATCAATCTGTTAACCGCATTGGTTATCATGCTCACAACGAGTGCGGTAGATCTTGGGTTTGAACAAAACCAAAGACTAAAAAATGAGTATATGCTGCTCTTCCGCAAAATACGCAGCATTAACAAGTAAGAGCAAACACTGATTGGCTAGGGATCAGAATAATATGTGCGAGTGGAGCGACGTGTCTGTCCGCTGACCGTCTTAGCGTGTTGGTATTATATACAGTGAAACCTGTCTAAACCGAATCATGAGTAAACCGTAAAACATGGCTAAACCTGACAGATCTACTAAATGTCTATGTAATTGTAACCTGTGTAAACCAAACACTTGTCTAAACTGAACAAATTTGTTAGTTCCAAAGGGGTTCGGTTTAGACAGGTTTTACTGTAGTTGGTATATCATTACCATCTCATCAAAATGTAGCATGTCATTGCCATGATGTAGCTGAAAATTGGCTGTAACAAACAATTATTCAGTCAAATAATGTTGCTTAATTAAAAAAGTAAAACATTCTATGACAATAATATAACAATTAAAGGTAATTGTAATAAAAACATAGGTGTCAAATTTAGTGCACACGACACGTTCTGGAATAACCTTCATCAGATTCGCTCAACACCAAATTATTTGAAAGCTTAATAATTTAAAAGTTATACAATAAACAAAAGAGCCAACACATTCTTTATTGTTTATTAAATATAACATTTACACTGTAAAACGAGTGTTTCAAGATACAACATTTATTTAAAAACAACAAATTATCAATATACAAATTGTACCGATAGATTAATATAATATCAACGCATGTTTTCTCAAATACATATATAAAAAAATAACATAGGGTCACAAAAGTGTTGGACACGGGATAGGGGTGGGCGGAACATCTCATTATCTGTCCTTTTTTCATTCAGCAAGTCGATGTTTTTTAAATTACTGTTTGGTCTCACGGTTTGACAAAATAACATGTAGTGGAAAGACCAGATCATTTAATGCCTCTGTTGAAATGATAAATCAATAAACGAATATACCTGTTAACGATAATCACAATAACAGCATGTCAGAGATACTCACGAGAGTAATCGCAATACCAGTATGTCAGATACTCACGAGAGTAATCACAATACCAGTATGTCAGACGTACTCATGAGAGTAATCACAATACCATTATGTCAGAGATACTCACGAGAGTAATTACAATGCCGGTATACCGTCAGGGATAATCACAATATCGATATGTCTCACAATATTGGTATATTGTCAGCAATAATCACAATACCGATATACATTTTTTTTTTTATAATTGTATTTTCATTCAATGTATTGCGATAAACATATAATGTCGTTGAGCTTGGTAAATTTTTTAAAGTTTCTTTTTTCGCGTTGAAAGTTAATATTTAACTTCAACATGTCGTTGTTTTTGTGTACAGTTTGTCTCCCAGTATCATTATTTAGGCATGTCCCATTTTCCGAACTACATGCGCAATATGGCACTGATGTTTACATTTCAGCATGAATTTGAACTCTCAACGCTTCCTTCAATTCCATCCAAGGTATAGAAAATCACCATTATTTGTATGTGTTTAATATTTACCACTACGCAGTTGAAAAAAATGCAATAAGCCTATGTTACTGGGACATCCAGTAATAAGAACGAGTTCTGTATTTGCCCCTCCCCCCCCTTACCACCACGAAATATACTCCTCGTAGGGAGGGGTTGTAAATCTCGGTAAAGTAGATTTTTTGTTACTTCTGTTCCATCGACGGAAGAAACCTACAAGTAATTTTGTGACTATCTTGGCAACATAATACTGTTGTTGCCTTAATATTTTTGCAGTACAAATTTAATTGCATTGTGATACAACACATAAATTTAAATGTACTAAAATCTTTGAAAACATAAAATAGATATTAAAGCTTCAACGCTGAAGAACCAATCAAATTGGTATTGATAGTTTAATGTATTATCTGGTTACATACTGTCTTATTTATGAATACTTTCAGTTCTAAATAATTACATTATTATTAAAACTAAGGATATCTTCCCTCAGGCAGAGGAGAGCGATTTTAGCTGTCCTGTTTAGGTCCTTTTGTTTTATTGCTCCCACATATTTTTAGAATGATTTTGGCTTTCCAATCTTTCGACTTGGGGCGTATCTAAGGAAGGTTATTCCAGACAGGCGTATCTAAGGAAGGTTATTCCAGACAGGCGTATCGAAGGAAGGTTATTCCAGACAGGCGTTGTGTGCACTAAATTTGAAAGCTACGTTTTGTTTATTTTCAACAATATCAAGCTATAAAATTAAATTACAATGTAAATTATTATTACGTAACACTAATTTACGAAAATTCTAAAGATTTTAAGTACATCATTGAATGGATGTGGTGTTTAACGACACTTTCAACAATATTTCAGTTATATCGTGGCGGTCAGTTTTAATGTTGGTGCAGGAAAAAACAGAGTCCACAGACAAACCCAACGATTTGTTCAAACTCACAACTTCAGTGGTGACAGGCATTGATTGCATAGTAGTTGTATATGTATCATTTCATGGCGTACGATACACCAAATATATAAGATATATACATGGAGGGGGATTGAATGATATGACATCGGGGTAGCGACTTTTGGCTGCCACTGAAAAGGTATAGAGATGTACTTAGTCTTAGGAACGTATACAAAATTTGCAGGGAGTAGAATGCGCCGACTCGTTTCCGAAATATGCATAGGGGATCATATTCGTGTAATGTGTATAGCACATCAATGGCAACAAATAATGATACTATACATAGATGAAACAAATCAGTTATTCTCCTGAGAGCAATGGTCTTTATACGAAGGAATTATAAGTGGTAGTCAGTAAAACCACGAACATTCATGGGCCTTGCTATTGTACCGTCCATGTGTTTGTTGGTATTTATTTTTGTAAGAATAGAGAGGTTAAGCAAACGAACGTATACGTGTACTTCTACGTCTTGTTAGAGGTACCCGTACACGTCATTGTAATGCGATTTCGCCTGCAGTTAAGCAAACATCACGTGTACGTGTAGAACCTTAATGTTATCAAAGCGCTGATTGGTCAGTTTTAATTCATAAACCAGTCTGTTTCATTGTTTTATATGTTGTGTTTGAAATTATTATGGCGGAAAAGGTCGTATTGGCTGCATTAGAAAATGACGATGAATTGCTATTGCTGTCATCGCTTAAGGAAGAAACAGTTCTTGCATATCAAAAGCTTGACATTGACAATTTAACAAATGATCAATGCCGCACAGTGTTCCGATTTGAAAGAGAAGATATAAATATTCTTAGTAATGCACTCCGGTTACCGAAAAAAAAATTATTTGCAACAACCGTACAGTTGACTCTGGTGTAGAAGGTTTGTGCATAGTTCTCCGTAAACTTGCCTATCCATGTTGATTCAAAGATCTAGAAGCAAAGTTGAAATTTCATACATATTTAACCACGTCTTCGATTATCTTTATAATACACACAATCACCTTCTTTCTGACCTAAGCCGAGACTGGTTGTCATATGAACATTTGCGCAGTTATGTTGAAGCTGTTTCTGATCGTAACGCACCACTGGAAAATTGTTGGGGTTTCAGATGGAACGGTCCGTCCTATTTGTAGACCGTAACAAAATCAAAAACGGGTCTTCAACGGTCATATTAAGAGAGTTCATGGACTTTAAGTTTCAAAGCATTGTTATTCCGAATGGTCTTATATCGCATCTTTATGGACCGATTGAGGGGCGCCGCCATGATGCTGTAATGTTAAGGGAAAGTAATGCATTGACACAAATGACTAACCATATGACTTCTCCCGATCATACCGCCGTACCGTGGTGGTGCAATTTCAAGAAATCAAATGGTATTCAACAAAATAATGTCTGCTGTCCGCATTTGTGTTGAATGGGCCTTTGTTAAAGTACTGTCGTTATTTACATACCTTGACTTTAAAAAAGATCAAACGGTCTACCTACCTGTCGGAAAATATTATGCAGTTGCTGTTTTACTCACTAACTGTCATACGTGTATGTACGGAAGTGAAGCAAGCAGTTTCTTCAGCCTTCAGCCGCCAGCCCTTCATGCATTTTGAATTTTCAAATTGCAATAGATCATATTATTGTTGCATGAGACTTCATTTGTCAATTTATTAAACCATTTCGAATCCGTGATGTTTGTGTTTATGGTGCAGGTAGTTGTATTCACAGAATGTATTTCCTCTATATCCTTTTTTCATCAGTTTGAAAAAAAAGTCCTGAAAATTTGTACAGTACAATACAGAAAGAGACAAACCATGACTTTGATTTGATTTGATTTTGGTGTTTAACGCCACTTTCAACAATATTTCAGCTATATCATGGCGACCAGTTTTAGTGGTGGAGGAAGCCGGAGTACCCGGAGAGAACCACCGACCATCGGCAAGCAACTGGTCAACTTTATCACTTGCGGTTGCGAGTCGAGTGCACCCTTTTTTGTAATTTACAAAGCCGGGCACGAACCACGCCGTATTGGTGATAGGCTTGAATGAGTTGTTAGATCCAGCTACCTAACTCATTGAGCCACCCGGGCCCCTCAAACCATGACTATAGTTTAATCACCTGTTGGAGATAACTTCATTTTTTTCTGAATTGAAAGTGATAAAACTAACCACTCTCAGGAAAATAAACAAAAAATAATTTTCAGTACCATTCTTAGAGTGGGACAACACTATATCAATGATTAGTCATGGTATGTCTCGCTTTGTACTGTAGATTTTTTTTGGGGGGGGGCGGTTGAGTTGTTGACATCTTAGCTTGTTTCGTTGTCTCCTTTCTCCCTTCACCTTGTTCTCAACAAATGATATCTCATATTTGTCATTGAAATTCGTGGCCCGGGTGGCTCAATGAGTTAGGTCGTAATTTTCAACTTGTAATGAGTGTAGATATTTATAATCACAATGGGCTAATTTTATATTCGTTATAATGCATATTTAATAATATGTTTGTCTTCTAAAGAAACCATCACGATACAACTGAAATATTGTTCAAAGTGGCGTTAAACATCATAAACCAATCAATAAAATTAGTTTGCAAATTATTTGTACTTTTACACATGTCAGATGCTGTGCAATAAATGTGTGTAATCAGAAAGGCTCATTATGTAATGCTATAAATTTCGGCCCAACAACTAAGCTTCAGTAACCAGCAATTAAGTATGAAATGGTTGATTGATGTTTAACGTCCAGTGAGCAATTTTTCAGCTATATTCAGGACGAGAATAATTTAAATGCCACGGGAATCGAAACAAAGAAATGTGATGGGTAGGGACGGATAATTTTGCCAGTGCAATAGGTCTCTTATGGACCACTCATCATGAGCATAATATTCATAAT
Organism: Gigantidas platifrons; assembly: GCA_002080005.1. Classification (NCBI taxonomy): domain Eukaryota; kingdom Metazoa; phylum Mollusca; class Bivalvia; order Mytilida; family Modiolidae; genus Gigantidas; species Gigantidas platifrons. Next base: position 408,224 of record MJUT01050917.1, on the reverse strand, counting down.
GAGCTGTTACACTGGGTTCTTTAACGTGCGAAGAAGGTGGCAATCTCTCAACACGGGACCTCGGTTTTATTTACGTCTCATCCGGAGGACGGGTTGGTTGTCAATTTAAGTATGAAATGGCAGAGGTCATAGTTACAGAATATGGTAAAGAAAAAAGAATGTTCTTGGAGCTTATAACCACTGAGGTGAATATGTTTATTGCGTCCAAATAAAATACCTTTACGAGTACAAGTTTTGAAGAATGATTTGCTTGGTCGTAATTGTAAGGTAGTTGGATTTATAACTGACGATGCAATCAAGTGTCTATCACCACTACAGTTGTGTGTTCGAATCCCGCTAAGGCGAGGTGTACTCGTTACAACATTATGTGATACAGTGTCGTTGACTTGCGACATGTCGGTGATTTTCTCCGGTTTCATCCAACAATAAAACTGACCACCACGATATAACTGAAATATTGTTGAAGTGGCGTTAACCACCATAAACCTAAACAAAACATATACATGATCGATTGCACCGTTTCCTGGCTTGGTACAGAGACTTGAATAAAAAGGGGCGAGGTTAAGACTTCCGTTCTTAGTGATACGATGATTTCAGGCAAGCCGAAAGCGTTTTCCACATACAATTACATATAGATATAATTGAGTAAGCAGCGTTGTTGTAAAGAGCGCCTAGGCCTAATCTTGAACATTATATATTTATTTTCCGTGACATTAGTTGTCATATGTAGAATCATTCTCTATCCAGAGTTGTCGTTCCTGCTACGCTACACAACATCTCTGTCAACGCTCATTACACAAGATTTTTGTAAAATTTAGAAACAGTAAAAAAAAATCTACTTAAAATTGTTTTAATTATTGTAAATATCAATAAAGATGAAAATAAATCACTCATTTCAAATCAATTCTCTCTTAAAAATGATTTGTGATCGTTTTTAACTTTTTAATTTTTACCTCCGCAAAATAGTTCTCCAAGAAATCATTTTTAAGAGAGAATTGATTTGAAATGAGTGATTTATTTTCATCTTTATTGATATTTACAATAATTAAAACAATTTTAAATACATTTTGTTGACTGTTTCTAAGTTTTACAAGAATCTTGTAAAATGAGCGTTGACAGAGATGTTGTGTAACGTAGCAGGAACGACAACTCTGGATAGAGAATGATGTAGAATACCAGTTTTATAAAAGAGAACCGATTTCTTAAAAAAATTATTTAAATGTTAGTTCATTCATTAACTTATGTAATATCCTTAATTACAAATCAGTCAAATATAAAATTCTACCATATTCTAAGGATCAGTCCGTACCTATAATCTCGTATGCATATACCATACCTATAGCGACAGCAATATTTAACTACAAGAAGGTGAACTGCATCATTTCAATATTTGACGGTTTCAAATATAAGCCCCCGAATTGAAACTGTGCCAGCTCCCAATTGATACAATCGGCCCCGCCACGTTATAACTGGTGACCTTAATTTCATCAACAACACCTTTCTATGAGATGTATTTGCCAAAGGGCCTAAATTCGTAAAATGGCAACATAACTTTAGATTTTTATGGATTCCGTCGAGGTTATGCCAGACAATGGGCAAAACGTGAAAATGAGGGCTTAGATACTATTTCCAAATGGGTAAAGACTGTGAGGTCAATATTTTAAGATCTGCATATTACTAGATACCTGTCTCTCCTCCATGACAAATATGTTATTGTCTCCGCCGACAAAGCATCTAACAATATTGTGTTTGTGTGTAAATCACATTACGTAGACAGCTTGATAAAGGAATTATGTATTGACAACCCTACATATACCCCGACGATCATTACGAAAAAGGAAATCCTGGACAACCATAGGTCTGTTTTGTGTTCCCTTGAAATTTCAACCAAATATGAGAGATTTGATCTACCGTCACTGTTTTGGATTCCTAAATTAAGCAAGTGTCCTTACAAACAGAGTTGTATTCTGAAGAACTCTAAAAATATGTTAGAGCACATACCATCTAGGTTCCTCTCCTGCAATAGAATTAAAACATTTGACTATTCAACACTCTAAACAGAAAGACAGATTAAGGCAGTTGGTCTTGTGACAGATCTTATTTTGTAAAAAGCCACTCTGATTCTATCAAAATGTTCTCTCAAATTGATAACATCAACATGCTCGAGTTTTTGATTGACAATATATTTGTTATGCTTGGTGGGCATTCTTCGTAACATAGACATTTGGCATACCTATGGATGCAAACTGTGCTCCTCTTCTCGTCGACTTGTTCCTTTATTCGTATGAGACAGATGTCAAGCTTTCCATTTATATGTAGGAACTTCCCAGCAGTACCTGCTGATGGAGTATATATCTCTCAGTTGATATGATATTGCAGAGCTTTTGGTTTCTATCAGGATTTCCTTGAGAGAGGGTTGCTACTAACAAGGAAGCTACTGAACCAAGTGCGTTTTCTTGGTTACGTTGAAGTCACCTCCTTATCGGTCGCCACCATGACTTCGCTGACCGTTATGTAATATATGTGTCACTAATTACTACGGATATGTTCCACGTGTCGTAAACACCTCCCGGTCCTTTCCTCGTTCATGACCGGGTTTGTAACTAGATTAACACGACGGGTGCCACTAGTACTGCTTATCCTTCCGGGGCACCTGAGTTCACCCAAGGTTTTTAGTGGGGCTCTTGTTACTCGATCTTTATTTTATGTGTATATTTTGTAGATCGTTGTTTGTCCGTTTTCTTTTGGTCATTGTGTTGTCTGGTCTTTTCTAATATACTGATTCTGATTACCCATTTGGCATCGAAAGGCATCATATATACCATCTCTCGTCATCTGCACGAATGCGTCAAATACTTTCAAACAAGGCATTCGATATTTTACTGTAAAAAGTCCTTGCTTTAATAGCTTAGTACTAATACGGCGTAACATATAATATACAAGCGCGTTAGCTGTTCGTATATTAAATATGAACGTTTGTAAAATTTATAATGGTAAAAGAAAAGTCGTATCTTCGTGACAGTCTGGTAGAAAGACAGAAGTCGAAACGAAAGGAAACACACTTCTGTCGATTAAATGTAGTGTAACGACTATTGCATCGTCTTTCACCTATTTGCTGTAGGAGAACAAAACATCTACAATCAAATGTGTTGCATTTTACTGAGATGTGGACAACACATTCATAACCGCATCATTTTACTAAGAGGGGTTGGATGAGCTTTGGGACAATGAAACTAGTTTTACCCCATATTGTTTTTTTATCTAAGTGCACGTACTAAGCCGGAAAAGTGTGTGGCCATGTGTGTGTGTTACGGGTATCGATTTTCCCCCTTTCCAAGATTGTCCTTTTGACTTTTGGAACTTTTTGCATCGTGGTATATTTTGCTTTTCGTTTTAATATACACATTTAGGTAATTGTTGGGACTGGGAGATGATTGATATGGTCGGGGAGGTTTGCGTAGGAAACCCATTTTTAGAACAATTCGCATGTTTGATGTGTCGACAACATCGTCTGAGATGCTTGGACACCAAATGTATTCTTGGTGTCGTTGGAATAACTCCTTGACAAATATGTTTGATGCTTGGACACCAAATGTATTCTTGGTTTAATTTGAGTAATTCGTTGACAAATATGTTTTTTTGACACTTGACCTAATTCAAGTACAACTTCCATTTTATAAATCGATTTTCAAACACCCACTTGATTCTATATCTTGTTCACGGTAATAAACTATTTCAACATATGATATGCAATTAACTATGCAACTTTAAATTATTTCCAATCAGTGAAAATATTAGAATTAAATGGATGAATCAAAGCATTAGATTTTTATGATGATTAACTTTAGTTTCAACGTCTAATTTTAAACAATTGAGAATCGATGTGAATTTGTTCAATTCCCCTCCATCAAATTTCATAAATTTTATGGTCGCTTTAATTAACAAAAAACAGTGAAGTGTAAGTGATTTTGGTTATTTAATTTCAAGCTATGGAGATTATCCAGAGAGTTATAATATAAAGTAATGAACAAACTGTCAAATTGTTTAAAACTAGTTTTAGAGGTTGTTTTATGGTATGGTATAAAAACTTTTGCTGTCGAATACTTTTTATGTTTGCTTTGACAATTTTGTCATCAGCGACAACTGAAAAAAGTAGTAATCGAAAAGAATATGCATCTACGATAGAGAAAACAGAAGGGGCAATCCAGAGAAACCGACAACACTGGTGACAGAGGACGAAAACAAACAAAACAAAAAACACAACACATAAAAACTAATTATACAAGTTATGTCCATGACGATGCATGGAATTATCAATATTTGACCAATCAAACTCATCTCTGTATTTTACATCTTGTATAAATGTTGTTCAGATCTTACTATATATATTTTTATTGATAAATTGTACTTCAACGTCAGTCGTGCAGTATTCACGTGATGCAATTCGAAACGTTTATGAAAAAAAAATACAAATAGTTATAGTCTACAATTCCACAATCTACAACAAAGCGAACACCCACCTTTCATTTCAGACTATTGAACACACAAAAAAATACAACGATATATGGTGTTGGAAATTCAGACACTGGCTTAAGATAGACACATATGTCTATATGACCTGTGAATGTTAGAATAATAATTATATTAGTCATAACTCATAACGGTGCCAGCTTGCATAGTTGAACCATATTAATCTGGGAACGATCATTCAATAGAAGATATCGTTTTTCCAATATCTGCACTGCATATACTTATCAGTGATAGAGTAATAGTTTTTATATACAATGTAATGGCAATGCAAGAACAAATTGATTTTGATTGGTACAATGACAATACCTGATTTATACTAGAGCAACAGCCTGGTGGTTTTTTTCATAGTGCTAGCTAATTGCAATTGAAGAGGGACGCTCGACTTGGACACATTATTGCGATTCCAATCAACCAGTCTTCCCTCTGACTCTTTAATTCAGCTTCCTTAAGACGGAGCGGCAGAAAGTGCCAATAATACAGACTGGTTTCACACACGGGAATCAAACCCACGCTACCCATTACACCACCACGGCGGTTTACCCGTGTGTCACATATCATTACAACATCAATTAGATCTAAAACGTTTTAAATTCTCAATGAACACATCATTTGTTTTTTGAGTGGAACAAAATATGATTGTGTTTTATTTCACAAATACAATGCTTGCTCTGCCAGCGAGAGAACATTGTAATTTATTGTTAAAAATCCATTATTACACACAAGAGTAATCCTATATCAACAATATTAATATTTGTCTTCAACTTTTACTATAGAACATCACACATTTCATAAGTTTGTCCTAATTAACTGGAAATTATCTTATTAGTTTAACCTTTTTTTTATATCGCAGGTATAACAATGTAGACATTATCTGATGCATAACTCATCTTGAAGCTGTACCTGTATACATAGTTGTACCAGATTAATCTGGAAACCATCATTCAATAGAATATAGCCGTGTTTCCACTATCTGCACCAGAATATATCAGTGATAGAATAATTGTTTTTGATATACAATTGATTATCTGTCAATGAAAGAACAATATGTCTGATCTGTACTAGAGCACCAGCCTAAGTGGATTTTTGTAGTGCTAGCTAATTGAAATTAAGAGAAACCCTCGACTCCACCCAACCAGTCTACTACATTTGTAACCCATACTAACCATTACACCACCACGCCGGGTTACCCGTGTGTCACATAACATTACAACATCAATTAGATATACAACATTTTACATTCTGAATGTGTTTACTCACTGAACACATCATTTGTTCTTTAAGTGTAAAAAACATCACACATTTCATAATTTTGTGTTAATTAACTGGAAATTCTCGGTTTAACCTTTTTGTATTTATATATCTCAGGTATAACAATGTATGTATGTCGGAGAGTAAAACAATGAAAATGTATCCGTTGTCGATGGAATTGGAATATTTAATAAAATGTGTTGCTCAAGAAAAATGAAAACATGCTAGCCCTGTCCATGAATTTAAAGTTTCGCTATATAGATGTTTCTTTTTAATCTTTTATTAAATACTTTCCATTCATCCCACTGAAATTGAAATAAAGAGTACACCAGACACCGTCAGGTCTGTTCTATTACTGGAGCTACAACTTGAAAAAGACAGTAGGAGCGGTTGAGAGCGAAACGTTATAAAATATTTTTTTTTCAATTTATATTCAGCAGCAACTAAATATGGAGGATACATCTCTCAGTTGATACGATATTCCAGAGATTTTATTCATGTTATAATTCCCTTGATAGACGGTTGCTGCTAATAAGTAACCTACAGAGCAACGGTTTCAAATTGTTCAAGTTGAAACTTTGAAAGCTTTACAGTCATCATCATGATTTGGTTAACGGCTAGTCATGTATGAATGCGTAGAAGATTCTTAACGTGTAATACGGCGAGTATCATTTATACAACAGGAATTGCTTATCGATCTGGATAATTCCTTGTTTTAAAGGGGTTCGTGTAGCTCGATAATAAGTTTTCTGTGGACCATTATGTTTATTTTGGATATAGTGGTGTATGTCTTTCGATTTATTTTGAGAATCGAAAGGATGTTGACCGATAAAAATTTGTCGTTTTATTTTTGTTAATTGTTGTCTTATTTGGCTTTCTAAATATTAAAAGTGTAAAAAAAATATGCCATACCATATATTTTTTCAACAACACTATTATTGTACAAGTTAGATACATTATTATTGAGAAAAAAAAAAGAATTTAACCGTATTGGATATAACGGGTTTCTTTTTCAGCATTCATACTCAGGTGACGGCCTTGGTGCTACGTACCTCGGTCTTCACCCGAGTACTCATGCGGAAAAAGAAACCCGTTATATCCAATACGGGCCGCTTCTTTTGTTTCAATATTACTGTATCCTATACTTAACCAACATAGTATAACTTCCTAGCTAGTAGTCATCAGTTTATGACGACCATTCATTGACCCTGCTATTGTGCTGTCCATGTTTATGTTTGCGTGCATGTCTATGAAAGTGTACTGTTTCTATTGTTGCAAAGATTATACAAATCATATATGACTATTCTATCATAAGAGTACTGATCTACAACAAAAAGGTTATACCTTCTTTGTCTGTTAACCTCCGGGCATTCATTAACCTGCTACAGGACTGTCCATGCTAATGCTGTGATACTGTACTGTTGTAATTGTAACAAACATAGTAAACATAGTTATGTGTTTTTGTCCTACGAATAATGGTCTTTAACACACATATTATACTTCTTAGTTAGTAGTCAGTGAACTTCGAGTAATCATTGACTAGGCAATTGTTCTGTCCATGATTATGTTGTCATTCACTGTTGTGATAGTGTACTGTTTCAACTGTAACAAGAATGATACAAATCAGTCATGTTTTTGTCTCAAGAGCAATAGTCTTTAAGTATAGGATATTACTTCTTTGGTAGCATGCACCTACTCTGCTATTGTACTGGCCTTGTTAATGGTGTAATATTGCACTGTTGCTATTGTAAAAATAATAATACAAATCAGCTGAATTGTTGTCCTAAGAGTAATGGTTTTTAACAAACAGGTTATACTTCTTAATTAGTAGTCAGTTACATACGAGCATTCACTGACTCTGCTATTGTATTGTCCATGGTTATGTTGTCATTCATTTTTGTTATAGTGTACTATAGCTATTGTGACAAAAATGATACAAACCAGTAATGACTTTGTCCTAAGAAGACTGACCTTTCAAAGGCGGATTCTACTTCCTAGGTAGTAGTCAGTTAACTTCCGATCATTCATTGACCCTGCTATTGTACTGTCTATGATAATGTTTTCATTCATTTTGTGTGGTCATTTTGAATGGAAGCCGATCTAGGCAGGTTTTTATGGTATATATATATATACATATATATGTATTTATCTTTGAAATTATTTAAATATCTGTCCAAGTCCTATCACATACCTCTTTGGTACATACATAGCTTATTGTTTTCACAGTTATTCATTCTCGTCATGGAAATAGTTGAAATACCATTTAATTGACGTAAAACAATAACCAATCAATTCGATATAGCGCTACTGAACTTTTGAGATTACTCCATTGTTTGTCCATATTTGCTGCCCTTCCCACGCCAAGTCCTTGATATTCATTGGCCTTAATTTTCCTATTTGTAAGATTTACGCCTACTCCGAGAAAAACAGGGGGGGGTTCATGTTGATGTGGTTGGATATATTGTCGAATATTATTGTCTAACTGTTATTTTCAATTATACGTTTCAAATAAATATCAAAGATTCCAATATAATAATGATAAAATACAAAAAAAAACAATTTTGTTTGAAGCGATATATGTAAAACAAAAGAAACCATTTTTTTTATAAAGTTACAATTATTTACGCTGCTATGGTGAAACAAGGGGCGGGTTATGACATTGGGTCCATCTCAGACGGAGACACCCTCTAACTCGTCTGCACCCATCTTGAATATGTTTTACTCATGATATGTTTTAGTGACATTCACATAGCTTGAATAGCAAGTTTATAATAGCTATCTTTTGATTATCAATAAAGATATTCTTTAAGAAATACCACTATTTTACTATTTATTACAATCCAAATTAGCCAAGCTTGAGAGCCCTAGGCTAAAACCTATATGCTAATTCGGTCCCGGGCGACTCACAGACCTGAATGTGCTAATCAATGATTAGCTGTGGGAGCTTAGCATAGCATTTACTAACAGTTGTAATCGGGTTTTATTTTGGGTCATTTTTGAATTATCTAAGAAAACCATCGACCTGTCGCAAGTCACCCACCAAGTTCATCATATAGACATAAGCTTACATCGAGTACACCTCATTATAGCTTAGTAGATATAAGGCACTGACACGTTTTTGCATAGGTAGTGAGCTCATCCTCAGTTTTTAATGGTATTTGTGTTACTCGATCTTTAGTTTTATATGTATGTTTTGTAGATCGCTGTTTGTACTTTTTCTTTTGGCCATTGTGTGATATATATATATATGATATGAACAACACCATGTAATAATCTATATATATATATATACGTTTGAAAATTAAACCAAACAGTGTTGGAATTAGATTTTGAAGCTATCAAATATTTGTTCTTCCCTCGACGGGATTTGAACTCACACCATTGATACACTGCAGCACCATTTGTTGCGGAGTTACACCATAAAGTTGCAGTGGAATTGTTCGATTTTAACGATGTATAACAAACGATATAAGTCACTATGCACATTTAATATACAATATTTACAGTCAATTTACACAATTTCAAAACGTCGTTTACCATTCGATTACGATAACCAAAGTCAACATACTTTTCGATTAACGATTACAAAACAACACTTTTCGATTAAATTACAATACAAAACTGACCAGACTCTCTCACTTTCATAGTCTACTATATAATTTCACAGCTATCATTAACCCCAATTTAGATTTAGAACAGAAGCAATAAATGTCATTAATTACTGCAATGCAGGCTACAATTTGAACTTGTGACCTCGATGATGATATAATAAAAATTAGGAAACCCGTTAACTCTTACAAGTTGTAAATAAAATGTGTTACTTAATTTTACACACGATAATCTTATCTCTAAATCAAAATGTAATATGTATTACGAAATGAACGATAAAAATAAGTTGTGAAAAGCAAAAATATTTCATTCTAAAATTTAGAACAATTTCTACTCTACTATATAAAAAAGATTCTAACAACGAAAATATTACGACACTAATTAATCTAAAATTACTATTGTCTTCAAACCATTCTCCCCCTCTTGATTACTCTAAGCTAATCAACAAACTAAC
>MJUT01050917.1:368101-392326 GCA_002080005.1 Gigantidas platifrons | reverse complement strand
TTGGCAGCGTTGTTCAGCAGCTTCGTATTCCGTAATTATTTTTTCCATTTCGTCGTTGGTCTTTCTGACATTTTCTTCATCGTTTTGCTGGCTATATTCCTTTGATAATATTTCCAGTGAATTCACAATACGTTCTTGTGCATCGTTTAATTTATATCTCTGTGTTTTTAGCTCAGTTCTACTAGGTAAATCTTCCAACAATTGTAACAGCTGATTTTTTACTCTTGTAAATGCCGCTTTTGCATTAGACTTTTCTCTTTTCAATGTTTCTACAGTTTGCAACGAATCCAATTCTTCTTCTTTCGATTCTGCATTTTATTGCCAATAACCACGCTCTGCTACCAGAAAACTGTTGCGGAGTTGAACCATAAAGTTGCAGTGGAATTATTCGATTTTAACGATGTATAACAAACGATATAAATCACTATGCACATTTAATATACAATATTTACAGTCAATTTTCACAATTTCAAAACGTCGTTTACCATTCGATTACGATAACCAAAGTCAACATACTTTTCGATTAACGATTACAAAACAACACTTTTCGATTAAATTACAATACAAAACTGACCAGACTCTAACAACAAAAATATGACGACACTAATTAATCTAAAATTACTATTGTCTTCAAGCCACCATTCGCTAAGCCTTACGTCCAGCGCCCTAGACCACTCGACTACATCCACTCCTTAAAAAATAGAGCTTCAATAGTCGTAGTGTTACCTTGTCTCGTAAGGTTTTAATCTAGGGATAGAGGTAAGACATGTGTATAAGCGTCTGTAGATGGTATATATATACTTAATATTATAATTTGACAGCAATCTAACTCAGCAATTTTGAACATATAGTATATATATATATATATAGATTATTACATGGTGTTGTTCATATCATACCCTTTATCAGCCTGAGGTCATATCAGCCTGAGAGCCGATAGGTTCAAAAGATGATATATGAACAAGAGCTGATAAAGGGTATGATATGAACAATGGCATGTTATTATATGTTTATCATATACTTCAACAGAGGAAATAACTGATTTGTACCAAAATGTTTAGTCATTTTGGCTAGAATTAAATACAAGTATATAGTTATAGAAAGAGAAAATTGTTGTTTTAATATACAAATCCAATAAATGCACGTTTTTAAGCACTTTCAGTAGCATAAGAGAGTCAATGGTAGTTAATAATTTTCTGTGCAAATATTTTATAAAACAGAGGCAGATTCTACTTCCTAGGTAGTAGTCAGTTAACGTCCGATCATGCATTGACCCTGCTATTGTACTGTCTGTGATAATGTTGTCATTTTAGTTTGTGTGGTCTTTTTGAATGGAAGCCGATCTAGGTAGGTTTTTATGGTTTATACAAATATATGTATTTATCTTTCAAATTCAATAATGAATTATGATATATATAATATGGCACGTACACAGAATGAAAGTAAAAAGTTCTGCCATTATCCTTCCAATATATAAAAAAGACCCATTGTAACCGTTGTTGGGAAGAAAAGATGCCCACGCCAGTTTTGTAGGCCGAATTAAACATAATTAGTGATGGTTTCTACATTTCCCCTTTGATCTTTACACCGATATTATCAAGCAATTAGCGTGATATTGTTATAATATTGCTGTTTTTAATGTAATATTATACTAACGTCACCTTAGCAATTTCTCATTAAACAACCAACGTTTATCTGTTTTGCTCGAAATGCACTTCTCATCGAATCTCCCATCTCGGACTTAACCTTCGATGCGATAATATCTCTGAGAAATCCATTCTCGCAAAATGATTCAATGATGGTATACATATATATCGCCAGAAGTACGAAGCGGGGCCTCCTGAAGAAGGTGCTTCACGCACTTCCGACTAAAGAGCATATTTTTCTTTAGAGAGGTCGTTGATGGCCTATTGCGAGGCAACATTTTACAAGCCTATGCACAATTTCCCATATCAATTGAGAAGATCAAAATATCTGCACATATGCCTACCACATTCTTCTTTTTGATAACTTTAATAGTTTATTGAATACATTGTTCATTCCCGTCATCTCAATAGCTGCAATACTATCTAATTGACGTTAAACAACAATCAATCTATTTGTGAAATTACTCCACTTTTATGTCCATATTTGATTCTTTTCCACAAGCCAGAAAATTAATATGCACTGACGTCAATCGTATTTTCTACTTTTAAAATTACCCCGGGAGGAGATCGTGTTGATGTGGTTGGGTATATTGTCGATTACTTGTATCGAATTGTTATTTCGAATATTTCAAATAAATATTAAACATTATCGTATATGTTTTATAAAATACAGAAAAAAATGTCAATCTAGCTTGACGCGATCTTTGTAGAACAAAAAATGTGCTATGTCACATTTACGCTGTACTGGTGCATAGCGTAGATTTTAGAAACATTTCAGTCAGGATCAGTTTCATATTTTAAGGAATTCAGAATCCACAGAAGAAACCGCCAACTTGGCAAAAAATAATGAATACGGCATTAGGAGCCGGAAAAGCAAAGATAAGAAACAAAATAACAAAAATCGATTAATGTTACTAATTTCCGAAGCCGATGAACGTTAGCAGACGACTCTTTCGGACATGTTTTAACCAAAAACTAGGTATTATTTATATACATCCTGATTTGATATATTTTTGCTGACACGCGCTTACAATTTCTTGTGTAAAATGTACCAGTAATTTTGTGGAATATAATATCAGAAATACTCATAACTTTATCATATGGTATAACATTCAATTTATTGTCTACACCCTGTATAATAATAGGATATTATACAACATTATATTTTTCCTTTATAAAAATAAAATCACTAAGTTTTGCTATTGCATCCTCAAATCAGCTGCATGACTATTCCCCCGGTGGTAGAGGTCAATAGTTTTAGCACTGTTCCCCCTGTGGTAGCTTCAATTATCATATTCCCCGGACTTTTCTAAATCATTCATCTCATTGAATTAAATTAAATGACGTCATGCAAGTCCTCAGACATTTTTATTGCGCGAGCTATACTACTGAGACGGTAGACGACAGGTCAACATTGGCAGAGGGAAGCAGGGGAGCTTCGCTCGAAGACGATGATATTTCGAAAATTATTGATGGCAAGGACGGTGAAGGATGGACAATTTAGAACCATAGAATACCTTGAGTCTGTAAACATAACTGATGTATCGGGGATAAATGTCAATATCCATCAAATAAAATAATAAAAGAACGAACTAAAGATTTTTTTTTTTTTAATTTCTTCTTCAAATGCACACACATGAAAATGTATTAGTTTTAAAACGCACCAATAAAGTAGACTAGAAATCCATCAAAAAAGGTCCTACAATTTAGAATTTTGAACTGCACAGTTGTTCAGTATAATAAAACACTTCTAGACTTGATATACGGCTAATACAACTATTTTGTCCCTTCTGAACCAACTATTGTCCTCAGCGTTGCCTCGGACAATAGTTGATACCTTGGGGACAATAAAAGTGATATTACCCAGTCAATAAGTGTATAATATTAAACAGACATAATTTCAAATTTAACAAAAAATCTGAAGATGGATATACCAATGTGATTTTCAATGTCTATAAATTATTCATATTTTCTAATATCAATCTGTCTTTATATTATCGTGACATAAGGATGTTATATTCACCATACATATATTTATTTCCAAATAACATTTGGCAACACAACAACAAAAATCCCCTAAAAGACCCATGGGGATAGACTTATAACCTAGATTATATGCTGTAGTGATGCTTAAGAAAGGGCATCCCCTAGAAATGCACGATTAAGCAAATGCAGACCTTGCCATTCAGGATTTTGTTGCTTAAAACATTGGTTCGTGTTATCCATTGATTTCATCTAGTTATCCAAGGGACAAATTTTAACTACCGATGGATAGTTTTCTTCTATAAATGACGTTTTCAGTGTGAGATGACCCCTTAAAGATCGGTGCTCGTGACCTCATCTCCAACGCCACGAGACCTCATTTTTCATCGCTTGTCGGCCAATCAGATCGCGGCGTTATCCAATAGACGAACGTAGTTTCGGTGTTTTGCTTACATTGGCGACCATGATCGATAGCTCGTGTACGTCGCCTGTACTATCGACTGTGCAAAGTGTTTGGTTCTTTTTGGGTCAATTGTTGATTGTAAGACGAAATTTATATAATTTTGTAACTAAAATAAATAAAATCATATAGAAAAACAAAAAACAGCGAGACGGTGAAAGAGAGAGGTTCAGAATTGTGGACTAACAGAAACCACACCATATGTTTGCTGGTCATTGTGTTATCCAGTCCCTTCACACTGGAAAAGTACAAAAAGCTTTCAAGCATGAGCTATGCCAGGTCAAGCTGTAGGCATAGACCATGATGACTTTTACTCTGAGAACTCCCAGTCAGATGTTGACCTTGGCAACGTTGATCTGCAAGAACCTTATGAAATTACTAATGGAAACCAGAGATATATAAGTTTTGAAAAAAAATTATATGACCAAATTCCTTTATGAACAAGAGAACATAAAAACAACAACCCAAAAAAAACATACAACTCGTTCAGCTTTTCCCAGAGTATTCTAGCCACAAAATATGATTCAACAAAAATACAACCCAAAAAACCATACAACTCGTTCAGCTTTTCCCAGAGTATTCTAGCCACAAAATATGATTCAACAAAAATACAAGATTTAAACCCCAAAGTCCTCAATGATTATCTGTATTCTTTCTACCTTGGTATTAGAAAAAATATCTGTCAGAATATAAGCCGAATTACTTGAAAAACATCCAACAAAGTCTGGAAAGACATTTAAGGAAACAAAATTATGCAAAATCAATTACAGAGGATTCGGAATTTTATGAATCGCGTGATATTCTAGAAGCAAAACAGATTGATTTAAAAAAAAGAAAGGGTAATGGTCCGAAAACGGCAGATCCGATTGATGACGAAGAAGTTGAAATTTTGTACCAAAAAGAACAACTTGTCTCTACTTCACCTGACGCTATTATCAACTATTATGGTGGCAATTCACCGCCCATTTTGGAATGAGGGGGAACCGGACCATTATAATTTAGGCTGGAGCGATGTTGTTTTGCACCGTGACATCCAATGCAAGGAATACCTAGAATTAGTCAAAGAAAGACAAACAAAAACTCGCAGTGGAGCCGACATACAGGTGTTCGGACACTTAACCCTAAAATCTTTGCCACCAACAATGAAAAATGCCCTGCGTCTTAAACCCGCTGACATGCTTAAGGATGATTTTTATATTCAGGTTAACAATTATTATAATAAAACTGGAATATGGTTTAAGAAACAAATAGTGGGGATAAACAAAATCTCAGGAATCATACCCAAGATGATTAAGGAAGCAGGCATAACCCGTGACAAACGTCTTACCAACACAAGTGCGAAGAAACACTTAACTTACCAAAGTAGCTGATAATAATATTCCAGATCGTCAGATCGTACCAATCTCAGGGAATAAGAACATCAGCTCCATTAATCATTATGCGCAAATAAGGGTAATAACAAAATTACCGAACACAGAGCAAATGTCAAGGAAGCACCAACATGAATTTTTTTACATTACGAGTGGAAATAATAACAGTAATAATTCCGAAAAAAGCTTATGCACCTAAAAGTCAAACACATAATACAGTACACAATCGAGTACTTGCAACATCTCAATAACATCCAGGACTGTTCTAGCTTCTTTCTCCTTTTTGGACAATTGTACAATAAATGGTGCCATAACAATAACAATGTCGTCTGACGGACAAACCGCTACTAAAATCCAAAAATCCGACGAAGTTGTGATGTCTCAAATTCAGAACTAAATACATGTGTAATTGTGAATGTAGCCATGCGACGTATATTAACACATTTCCGATACTTACCCTCGTTACCTAACTCTGACACAGCCTGGTGACACTGTTTGATTGTATTCACTGATATATATATTGTGAAAGTTCACTCGATTATTCATTACATGGTATTAAGTAAACCGTTATTCAAAATTATAGAGGCACTTAACGATTTTTACCAAATTTTCTTTTCTTTGCCAGCTTTTCCATCCAATACACATTTGAGATTTTACATGTGACCGGTAAACTCTACATAAAAATATAGTTGCAGAAACACGCTTAAGATTTTTAAAATCAAATCATTAATAAAAAAGTATTTTTTTTTCTTGTATAAAATTACAATTTGGAAACTATTTAAAGCTCTTTTTATCGTAAATCAACATAATATACACTATGACCTACAGTTTTCAGTCACGTATTATGAAGTAGTGCGCAATAATACCTGATATGTAAATGAGGTATCGATCAATGAAAGCCATACATAGGTGTGCGTATATGAAAACAAATGTTGTTTACGGAATATTTAGGTACTTTTATGTGTTGATATGGAACTTCCACCGGTCTTTCATATCAACGTATGAAAGAACCTATTAAACATCAATTTTGGCAAGATAAATATTTAGCCATAAATTAAATATGGCAAGAAGATTAATATTTGATATCAGATGACAGCAAAAAGAAAGAGTGTATCGGCATATAGAGTTGGATTTTTATGAAAGAGAATTCCGGGATAGATTGAGATTTTCTATTACCTCTGTTAAAGAGTCTGAGGATTTAACCTATTTGTATTGGATGCCTAAACTCCATACAAAGAAAGGCACATAGCGGGATCATCAACTTGTTCGACGAAAGAATTATCTATTCACCTGACAGAGATTCTGTCTGTAGTAAAAGAGGGACAACATAAATATTGTGAAACTGTATACTCGCGTAGTGGCATAAATCACATGTGGATTTTGAAAAACTCTAAAGATTTTTTGGATAACCTTAAATCAAGATCTTTCTCTCAGGTATCCTCCATCAAAACTTTTGATTTTTTCAACTCTGTATACCATCATACCGCGTGACAAATAAAAAATCCGCTTAAAACAAACCATTCACAAAGCTTTCGGTCATAGAAACGATGGCTCAAAATGTGTTGTGTTAGGCTACAATTCCACATATTTTTCAAACAAAATTCAAAAAGGTAAAATATGTTACTCCGAGGAACAAGTGATCAGTATGCTGGAGCTCTTCATCGATAACCTATTTGTCTCCTTTGGGAGCACTGTTTCAGCAGGTCATCGGCATACCAATGGGTACGTATTGTGCCCCTCTTCTAGCAGATTTATTTTTATACTCATATGAGTCGGAGTTTCTTCAAAATCTTGTAAAAGATAAATAGAATCTAACACCGGCAAAAGTGCAAGACAGTCTTGCACTTTTTGCCGGTGTTTGATTTCATTTCTCACTTTTATCGGCTGTTTTTAGTTTCGTGTCTGTTTGTAAACAGCGCATGCATATAAGGAATGTGTCGAAACACACATTCTATGTGTGGTTTGTGGCGCAATGGGAAATAAAATTAGGCCATTACAATTTGATACAGACAATATTATTTCAGAAACATTTTCAAAAATATTCCAACAAATAAAATATTTAAAGTGTCTCTCATAAAAATTGTGAAATCAACTAATTAAACTTAGTTACTACGCGTCACGGTCACTGCACATTTGTTTACACACGTGGTATGTACACACAACTTTCACTTTGTTTTACTGACGAATCGGTACTGTTTTCTGGATGGCCGAAATAAATGTCCATGCTAAAAGTGCCACCAGTTATAGTCGATCCATAGAATATGGAGTGATAGATTTAAGTTCAATGACTGATTGTGATGGTCAACGGACGTCAGAAAGTGAGACATTGGCGGGTGCGAGTTTGAAAATGTAGGCGTAGGTTGAGCGACAGTCTGTGTAGGGACGGTGGTCGTCGTCGTACATGGAGCTGGCAAGGTAGGGGAAGTTGACAAACTGTACAGCGTGCATTTGCCGGTAAAACGCACGTGATTTTCTTGTCTTGCACTAGTGCAAGATATAAAGGATCTAACACCGGTAAGATTTCCTCGTTGGAGACCAGAAATCTTTCCCTTGGGTGTCTGATATTTTTTTTCCGTCTTGTCCTCTTACCGGTGTTTGATTCTTTTTCTCACTAATATTTTATTGAAAGTACAGTATTTTCCTTCATGAGACACTCCATACTTGCAATATGACGTGACACATATTTTGACGTCATTGAAGAATGACGTCCAAGGTACGGAAAAGGACATCTAGAAATACGAAAAAATGAAAATAAAAGACACAAATATATTTAATTTACGGTTGAATTCTGTATTTTAATTTATATATTTTATTCAGCTATCAGACAGGTATATAATGTGACATTCCCGGCTTAGAATGACATTTTGCGAAATGTAACATTTTTACGGGAAAAGTAGCGTGACATTCTTATCTCACCCACGGGTTGAGACATATAGAATCTAACACCGGCAAAAGTGCAAGACAGGGAAATCTCCGACACCCGAGGGTAAGATTTCAATCGTTGGCTGACGAGGCTCGCCGAGTCAGTGAATGATTGAAATCTTACCCGAGGGTGTCGGAGATTTCCCTGTCTTACACTTTTTGCCGGTGTTTGGTTTTATTTTTCACTTTTATCAGCTGTTAACTAATTGTTTTGTTTACATTCCCGATCGAGCGTTTTCCCGCAAATTTTGTTTCCATTGCTGAAGTAAATATTCAATTTATTCATATGCATCCGTGTCTTGGCAGTATTTTAAATGTATTTAATAAATATATGATAAATGTAACTCAACACTACACCTGTGGCTGTGAAAAAATGTTTGAATTTGGTCAAAGGGAGGTAATGTTAGATACTAACAACGGAGAGCACTCCATTATTTACTCAAAGTAAACAAACATTGACTGCAAGAGTCATACACCGTAAAACATGAAAGGTGCACAATAGTTAAATTATTAGCTAGCAGAATAGTATACATACATTAATTTAAAAATACTTATGTAATAGAATCGTGGATAAATGAAAGTAATTCAAAACTTGATTGAAATTGCTGAAGCGAAGTAAAGATTTTACCGGGAAAAGGCGCGTGTAAGCTGTCTTGTACCGGGGGGTACAAGACAAGGAAATCTCACACCGGCAAAAACAGGAACTGCTCTATCTCAAAAGTGAGAAAAGGATATCTCACACGGCTAAAAATAGGAACTGTGCTATCTCATTAGTGAGAAAAGAAAATCGCACATCCCTAAAAATAGGAACTGGTCTGTCTCAAAAGTGAGAAAAGAAGATTCATGCATCTAGAGCCTTTAATTTCACATACAGGTATATTGATGACGTTTTATCTATCAATAATCCTAGTTTTGCAGAATTTCTTCCATTAATATATCCTCCAGAGATGGAAATTAAAGAGACCACAGATACAGCTTCGTCCGCATCATTTTTGGACTTATACCTCGAATTTGACGACAGGGGTCAACTCAGTACTAACATTTATGAGATCAGGATGACTTCAATTTTAAAATCATAAATTTTCCAAATATGTCCGATAATATACCAGTTCCTCTGCATATGGTGTTTACATCTCGCAATAGTCCGAGATTCCTCTGCCGTTCGACGACAATTTACATATTACTGTTGTCGTTGAACGTCAGAGCGCTTGCCATAAACAAAACAGCGGAGTTCATGTAATGAGTTTTATTTATAGTGCTTTGTAGACCAATGTGTTTCATTTGACCATAGTATCTGTCTGTCTTTCGATTTACGGCTACTGACTACCCCATTCATATCTCCAACTTGTCGTAAAATTGTAATATCGTATATTCAAGCGGGTTGCAAATATATTAAACCATTACATATTTATGCGTTTGTCTCAAACAGTGCCCCATATTTCCATCGGACTTTGTCGTGGTCATATCAATTTGGTTATTCAACGATGCGTTTGGAAGAGGAATCGTTCGTTTTATTGTTGTGGGTGGTTATGCTGTCGAATATTAACTGTTTATTTATTTCTAAATTTCCTTCTAATGAAAAAATGTATTCTGTTTGATCCAATATTACGGCATTTTCTAATTATGAAGAAGAAAATAAATTCATTAAGACAATATTTATAGGATTTTTACAGAAACAAAAGATTTGCAGGGTGGGCCAAAAAAACAAATGTTACCCATATACACTAGTGTGAATACTTTTTTTTCAGAAATACGTCACAGAAGCATGAGGTGTTTGTTTGATACTAATAGTTTCCTATTTTGTCACTATTTCTGAACAGAGTTAAATAATTAATGACGTGCTCAATCCATGTGCCTCTTCTCTGAATCACAGTTGCTACGCGCACATTGAAGTTTGTGATAACACGGTCACACATATCCAGTAGATTCCTCCGAATTTCCTGACAAATATTTGCCTTCAGAGCCTCTATTGTTTACGGATTGTTGCTGTAGACTCTCTCTTTTAGATAGCCCAAAGGAAATAGTCTGCAGGGGAGTGTACCGGTCATGGTCATGGATTGTCCGTGCGACACGGGAAATACCGTTGGAGGAATTCCAGTGAAACATTTGAGCAATGTGGGGTTGCGCCATCCTGTTGATAAATGACAGTATTCATGTCGACCCCCTGCTTTCTCCTCAGCGCTGGGATAAATTTCTTCCTCATTTCCACATATCGCTCAGTGTTGATTGTCACTGGACGTCCACGCTCGTCTTCAAAAAAGTAGGGTCCAATGATTTCTCTACGACCAATGACACACCACACAGAAACTTTTTCGACACTGAAGGGGCGAATGACATGCTCATGAGGTTGGGCCTGGGCCAAGAATCTCATATTCTGCTTATTAACGTTACCACTGAGGTGGAAATGTGCCTCATCACTTAAAAAGATTAAGTCCAGGAAAGTAGGGTTGTCTTCAATGCGCTGACTGATGTTAACACAAAAGGTTCGTCCCTCTTCCTTTTTTGCTGCAGTCTGAGCTTGCAAAATCTGAATTTTGTAAGGAAACAGATGAAGATCTATGTGCATTATGCGTCTAACGGTGGTCCTTGAGAGATCAGTCTCCTGTAACAAACGTCTTGTTGATTTTCTTGGTGATTCCTCCAAACTTCGTCTCAGAGTCTCAATATTGTTGGCTGTCCTTGCAGATCGTGACCGACCACTATGTCCTTTATTTTTATCCCCAACACTTCCTGTTTCCCTGAACTTTTCTAGGAGACGCCTGATTGTGAGTTTGCTGGGAGAATTTCTCCCGGAAAAGTCGCTCCTGAATTATCGCTGAGTGAAGACTACCGATTTCGTTGCAAAATATGCCTCCACAGTCTTTCCCCTCTCTTGCACAGTGTATCCATTGGTGCTTTAAGATAACAATCGAAGGCTTTATCTATGATTCACCTGAAAATGAGAGATATGCTACTTATTAGGGAACTGGCAAGAATTTAATAAGAGTAACATTGTTTGGCCCATCCTGTATAACTATATTGTCACCAATAGAACTGAATACAGTTAGTTAATTGACATTCATACAATATGCGCATAAAGAAACGACTTATTGAAATGCAACTTGTAGTTCAATGTGTATGAGCATTGCATTTACCACCACTCTCCATAGAGAAAGCTATACAATAAACCGACAATGTCCTTCTTGTAACTAGAGTGAATATGAAGATGGGTTTATATATTACTCTTAAATATAATACATACAATATAACTTCACGACAATTGTGTCATATTAATTTTTTAATATTGACTATGTAATGAATAATAAAAGGGAACCAATGATATCATTATGTTAGAACAAATCCAGGTAAATTGATATTGTACATGTACCTGTCATTTATGGATTTGATAGATGAAATAATATTGAACTCATTCTTCAATAATACAATGAACTGAAAATTTCTGTTTTGAATCTGTAACGAACGTTTTCAGTTTGCATTTGCAGTTATCAATGTCATTTAAGTTTAATGAGCCTATTGTGCTCCCCTACTCATTATCTCCGATATCAGAAGGTATATGTTCTCTATTGTTATTGATATTAAATATACAAGTGTGTACCTGTTACGCCTTCTTCTACAGCGTGTCATTCGAATGTGTATTAAACAGCTGTTGGTATTGGTGAATCAATTTTAATGGAACTGACAGACACAAATTTAGTTCGTTTATAAACGTTAGAGAACACCGAACGGCCAATCAAAACTGAACAATACAGAGAAATTGTCAACATAGGGTACACTAGACAAAGAAAAACAAAACAAAAACACACCACAATATGTGTTGAACATCACTATACGCAAACAAACACAAATAACGTAAATAAATATGAACCCGCCTATGACAACTGGAGGTTAAGACCAACCGAACATCATTTTAATGCGGAAATCCGAACGGACATCAAAACACGGACCTCAGAACGTAAATACACAATATAGGACAACACAAACAAAAATAATTAATATAAGTAATAATCATAACAATTTCCTATTCTCTGTATATCCAACTTGATACTATTGTACGACAGGTCACAACACTACCATAGTTAAATAATAGATGATATAATGCAATATGTTTATGACAAATTTATATTAAATCTACTAAAGGTATCAGGTGTGATTATATGATTAGTCACTGGGAGTAAGTGTCCTTAACCAACATATTCTACCTTTCTAGCTAATATTCATTAATTACCTACACACATTCATTTACCCTGCTATTGTTCTGTCCATGTTTATGTTGTCGTTCATGTTTGTAATAGTGTAATGTTGCAATTGTAACAACAATGATACAAATTAGTTTTGTCTTAAGAATAATGATTTTTTGCAAACATATTCTACCTTCTTAGGTATTATTCAGTTAACCTACGAGCATTCACTGACTGCTATTGTACTGTCCATGTTGTGATAGTAAACTGTTGCTATTGTAACAAAATGATAAAGATAAGTTATGCATTTTGTCATAAGAGTAATATGTTTTTTTAATTAGCAGATTCTACCTCCCTAGCTAATACTCAGTTAACTACGAGCATTCATTCACCCTTTTATTGTAATTCACTTGTTAATGTCGTCATTCATGTTTGTGATAGTCTACTGTTGCTATTGTAACAAAAATGATACAAGCCAGTCAGGACTTTTGTCCGAATAATAATAGTCTTTTAACAAACAAATTATATTTCTTACGTAGTAGTCATTTAATTTCGAGCAATCGTTAACCTTGCTATAGTACTGTACATGTTTATGTTGTGATAGTGTACTGTCGCTATTGTCACAAAAATGATACAAATCAGTCAGGACTTTTGTCCCAAGAGTAATGGTCTTTAACAAACATATTATACTTCTTAGGTTAACTGCGAGTATTCATTGACCCGGCTATTGTACTGTCCATCTCAATGTTGTTATTCTGTCTGGGTGGTCTTTTAATTGGAAGCGAATCTTTCCAGGTTTTTAATGGTATATAACTGTATTGCCTTGGGGATCCAATTAACAAACAGGGAAGGGCTGGGATCCCATTAACCGGTTTAACACATGTGTGTGTCTTTACCGAGAATGGATTTCCATCACCAATGTCGTGGGTGTTTGTTACGTGCAATTGTTTGAGGTGAGAGGCGATTGTTTGTTTTGTTAAATTGTGGACCATATGACTGCTTACACGCTCTTTTGACAATATTGTTATTATTTAAAATAAGAGCATGCATTGATGCCTTTAGAGGATTATTGTGCTTAATGCCAGTCAACAATGTTTCAGTTATATCGTAGCGGTCAGTTTTATTAGCGGAGGAAACCGGAGAAAACCACCGACCTGCCACAAGTAACTAACAAACGCTATCAAATATTTTATCTTCTATATGCTAAATATTAATTGATGATGGCAAACATGGATATTCATAGAAAAATACCATCAATTTCAGACTAAACTTTGAAAAATATCACCGTTTCATTAGAAACATAAATTTTTCACCACTTGGTGGTTAAATCATATATAGGTACATTGTAATGTCTGTTAATGTCTGGTAGGGTTTGCCTCTATTATATATATATTGATAATGAATTTGTGAATGAAGCCTAAAGCGGACACCTTCTGATAAGTTTAGATAGGAAAGGTTGCAGGGTTCTTCAGATTGAATTTTGCTGTTCATTTCGGTTATTGAACGATTTGTTCGGAAGAGGAATCGTTCGTTTTATTGCTATTGGTGGTTATGCCGTCGACTATCAACTGTTTATTTATTTATAAATTTGCTTCCACATAGAAAAAAGTATTCCCTATGATCCAAGATTACGACATTGTTTAATTATGTTATTTAGAAGAAAATAAATACATTCAGAAAATATTGATAGGATTATTACTGAAACAAAGCAAGTATAAATATATTGTCACCGATATAACTGGTTTAAATATAGTTAATAATTGATGGTTCTGTTTGAAAGAAATACGCGTGGTATAGCTAAATACTTTATTGACATTCATGCAATATACGCATTTACAAAGGACTCGGTATGCATTGAAATGCAACTTGTAGTTGCAGTTTGTTTGTGAAAATTGCATGTACAACCACTCTTAAATTAGAAAGTCATGCGATACAAATTATACACTGCAGTGAAATAACGAATTGAAAATGAGGTTTATATAATACTCGTACATACAATTGCAGTGATTATTTTTTATTTTCATGACCGTTGTGTGAATTTTTTTTTAAATATTGACTATGATTTTGGTTTATGCTTAACGCCACTTTCAACACTATTACAATTTTATTGGTGGAGGAAACCGGATTCCCGAAGTAAACCACCAACCTGTCACATTTTTCATATCGGCTCTGGTATCATCCCTCGACTATCGCATTGGGCTGATATGGGAGTCGCGGGATGATACTAGGGCCGATATTGAAAAGGCAATGGTATAATCTATCTTTATCAAGCAACTAGCGTGATATTAACACAATATTGCTGTTTGTTTTCTAATATGACATTATAATTAGGTCACCATACCAAGTTATCATTACACATATAGTCCGTTTGACTTCTATAAATCTTCAAAAAATTCTTAAAAATCCAGTTTTCAAATCAACATTTTTTTTTCTAGATGTTTATTAATATACGATATATACGAACTCTGACAATTAATTTCAAAATTTTTGGTCCATTATTAAAAAAGTTACCCATTAGGTCTCTATGTTAATTATATTGACTAAAGTGTAAAAATCTGGAGAGAGTGAGTAGAAATAACAGACTGTACCATGTGACATAGGACAATTAGATATCAAAGTACATAATAACAATTGACTATCATCTATGGGCACTTAATGAGTAGCTTTTTGATAATTAAGTATAATATATCAAATGGTACAATGAAATATTCATTGAAAGCATATGTCTATTATATTGTTTTCATGGCTTGGCTATTACACTGTTTGTACTCACTCCATCCATATTTTTAGACTTTAGAAAATATAACGGACTACACCATCTTTTATATGTTTTACTGAAAATTGACTTCTCATCGCACCCCCATCTCGAGCTTTCCCTTCGATTCGATGTCTCTGTGAAATCCATTCTCGCCAAAAGAATTAATGATGGTATATATATCTATATATATAAGTACGAAACGTGAACGGGTGCATCGTGTCGTAAGAGCTGTCGTTGTTGGCCTGTTGCGAGGCAACATTTTACAACCTAATGCATAAAAATCTGCCCATCTGCATACCATGTACCTCTTTTTGATTACTTTCATAGTTTATTGTTTACTTTGTTCATTCCTGAGTGTCATGTCAATAGCTGAAATACTATTAAATTGATGTTAAACAACAATCAATCAATTTGATATACTCAAATAGTGACATTACTCCACTTTTATGTCCATATTTGATACCTTTCACAAGCCAAACAATTGATATTCATTGGCGTCAATCACCGCAATTTTTCCTATTTTTAAGATTTAAGATTACACCGGGAGGGGATCGTGTTGATGTGGTTGGATATATTGT
The DNA here is from genome assembly GCA_002080005.1 of Gigantidas platifrons. Taxonomy (NCBI): domain Eukaryota; kingdom Metazoa; phylum Mollusca; class Bivalvia; order Mytilida; family Modiolidae; genus Gigantidas; species Gigantidas platifrons. The sequence continues at coordinate 376,431 of MJUT01050917.1, read as the reverse complement.
CGATTACTTGTTTCTAAATGTTATTTCAAATCAAATAAATATCAAAGATTCTCGGATAATATTTATAAAATACAAAAAAAAACATGTCAATTTAGCTTGAAGACATCTTCGTAGAACAAAACAAAATTGTATAATGCCACACTTACGCTGTCCTGGTGACACATATGCTAATGTGCTAATTAATTTGGCCGTGAGCAACCAATGTAGATTTTAACAATATTTCAGTAAAAGCAGTTTATTTTTAAAGGAATTCAGAATTCGCAGAAGAAATCATCGACTTTGCAAAAAATAATATATACGGAGTTATGAATAAGGTCAATAAAGGTCAAAAACGAAAATCAGTTAATGTTACCAATGTCCGAGGCCGGGGAACTTTAGCTGACGCCTCTTGTGGATGGGTTTTACCAAAACACTAGGTATTATATGTATATACCTCGGGTGCTTAACATTGCTTGTGTAAAATGCACCAGTAATTTTGTCGAATATCATATCAGAAATAGGCATCGGTTTACCATATGGTATAACATTCAATTTTCTCTCTACACCCTGTATCATTATGCAATTATTGACTTTTAATGAGGTCTACTCATGACTATGCGGACCTGATCAATGATTGATTGACCGAGGCCAACGTTTTATGTGATGTTTTCACATTTTTTTTTCTTTTGGTTTACCAGTAAGTCGAGTTGTTTTATCGGTGTTCTCAATCCAGGTAAACATTGTTTGAGTTTCAACTGAATTGAAAACACGCTTAGCGACACCAGCATACGATTTTTGTGCAGCTGAATCATTCGTTGCGGAGACAAATCTGCGCTCCTCAGGGTATGAGATATTTATTTTCTGATTTTATCTTTTGGATTTCTTTTTCTCTAATGAAATGTTGACAATCTTTGGATGAAGCCATGTGAGGTTGACCACAATTGGAGCACTTCGGATTGTTCTTACAATCGAAGCCCTCGTGATTTTCCTCTCCACACTTGAAACATTTAAGTTTCCCTTTACATTGGCCCAACCATGTCCGAATTTCTGACACTTAAAGCATCGTATTGGATTCGGGACATATGGATAGACTTTAACATTATAAAGGCCCATGCGTATCGATAATAAGATAATGGGAAAATTAAATGTTGTAAGGAAGGTGTTAAGTTTTACTAGTTGACCATTTCTTTTCGTCATATATCGTTTGACATGAATAACACTCTGAGGTGCTAGTTCCTTGCAGATTTCTTCATCAGATAGATTGTCCAAATCTTCGTCTCTGTAACGAATGATTCCGCGAATGGTGTTAAGTGTTCTATGAGGAGTGGAAGATATAGTTATATTGTGAATTTGCTTTAGTGAAAGCAGGTTTAATGATTGTTGAGTTCGTTGGCACTCAATCATCAAACCACCAGCTCTCAATTTGGTAACATTTTTCACTCCTCCTGCACAGCTCTTGATGCATTTTTCTATAACAAAAGGTGATATTTTTTTCAGTGGTACACCACCTTCACTGCTTTTTAATACGATAAATCGTGACCAATTGTCAGAAACTTCAATATCTTCTTCATATCTCACGTCATTTTTTCTTTTTTTGCATTTATTGGAATCTGTCTATTTAAACACAAAGGATCTGAAGCTGCCATGTATAATAGTTCACCATCCTTGTCCCCACCCACAACGGAGTGCCAACACGGGCGATACTTGAAAGTATCAGGAATTCCAAGGATGGTATACTCGAACAGTATAATTTCTATTATGAACGCAAGCTTCGTACCGGGGCTGGTTCTCCAATGAAACAACCGTTCGAAATATCAATTACTCGATTGACCCATTAGCCATCGCCTTCTTTAACGATCTCCTCTTGATTATTTAGGGTACAAACGTTATATTTGTTCTATTTTTTCCTGTTGCCTCTGCAAGATTCCTTAGGAACCCAAGATGCCATACAGGATGGCCCACCATCCCTTCCTTCCCACCACGGACGACACCTGAATTCCGCAGTTCTCCGTCAAATAGCAACAGGAACACACTCGAACAGTGATAACAGGATCAGTTAAAGGGCTTGGCGTGGCCAGCCGATTGATCGAATCGGGTCCATTCGACCTCCCGTCTAGGTAAAGTAAGGGCCAAAGAGATGTGTTTCAACCACCAGGATCCCGTCCTCCACCATTATGGGTCGCAACACACGACAAACGTGTCGCCTCATTTAGTCGGATTCTACGACAAGAAAGAGGGTGTTGTGGGCCTATTCGTAGTACCCCGGACCCACACAGGGCTGAAAGTGGTCTTATAAGACAGATTACCTCTATTGAAAAAGAGGTTCAATTCATATGAAAAATTTCTATCGCACAGGACAAGAAAAAGGTGACCACTTAATGCAGGTGACTGCTTAATAGATGTGACTGCATGGGCAGGTTTGACTGTAGTTACGTTTAATAAGAAATCAATACTTACAAATGATCAAATAGGTTCTAACAGTTTTTCTCCTGGAACATCCATCCATGTCATTTCCCTTGCTCCTGGAGCACCAGGGGGACAGTGTTAACAAGTCATCTACGATAACGTCTGGGTTTATTCTACATGGACCCCGTACCTAAAAAATTTTAGAAAAGTGCAAGGTTTAAACACGTGTATATCATTATATATATATATATATTAACAAAAAGGGGGCAAGTCAAGTCAAATTCATACTAATTAATTTTTGTTGAATTTTCCAATGCATTATTAACATGTGTACATCATTAAATAAAAATTTTGAAGAAGAACAATTTTGGATTAACGAGTCGCCAGTAAACTCAATTTCGATCAACAAATCTCCAATTGATGCCGCGAAATGTTCAAATACAATACAGTTATCTCCTAAATCTTAAAAACATCTCGTAAAATGATTGGAACATTTGATCCATAACAAAGAATTCAAAACAAATCTGTCTTAAACATTGCACCTCGATGAAACTAATTTGTCTTAAAAAATTGGTCTTCAAAAAGTCATAAGAATTACCCCAAGATGAAAATAATCATTTTCAAAAAGTTTTAGAAATTGTCCCAAAATGAAAATAAGTTGTCTTAAAAAAGTCTTAAAAATTAACCCAAGATGAAAATAATTGGTTATTAATAATAAAAAAAAAAATACTGTAAAAGCAGAAATTTTCCTTGGGGATTAAATTTCGCTTATTTCGTGGATAAGAATGATCAACGAAATTAAAACCCCCAATGAAAATTTAGCTTCAGAAAGACAAAATTCAAATGTCATAGTTTATTGTTTACTTTGTTCATTCCCGTTATGTCAATAACTGAAATACTACTTAATTGATGTTAAACAACAATCAATCAATTTGATATACTCAACTAGTGACGTTACTCCACTTTTATGTCCATATTTGATACCTTTCACAAGCCAGACAATTGATATTCACTGGCGTCAATCATCATAATTTTTCCTATTTTTAAGATTACCCCTAGAGAGGATCGTGTTGATGTGGTTGGATATATTGTCTATTATTTGTATCTAAATGTGATTTCAATTGTAATTTTCAAATAAATATCAAAGATTCTCATCTAATATTTATAAAATACAGAAAAGAAACGATGTCAATTTAGCCTGAGGCCATCTTTGCAGAACAAAAACAATTATAATGTCACATTTAAACTGTCCTGGTGTCACATATACAAACGTGTTCCTTAAGGTTCGATTGTGGGTGTATAACGTAGATTTTAACAATATTTCAGTCATGGTCAGTTTAATTTGTGAAGGAATTACAATTAACAAAAGAAACTGCCGACTTGTCAGAACATAATGGATAAGGCGCTAGAAGCAACAACAATCAATGGTAAAAAAATCGGTTAGTTACCAATGTCCGAGGCCGATGAACTTTAACAGGATGTGCCTCTTTCAGTATATTTCCAAATATTATTTCCCACAACAACAAAAAATCCAAGAAAATACCCTGAACAGGATAGCCAAAATCGGATAAGGTCACCTATGCTTAAGGGACGAGAATCTTAGTTTTATTAAGAATTACATTATTTAGCAACTGTAAATTTCAGTAATGAATAAATCAACATACTGTCTCTTTTGTGGATACCAATGATTCATAAAGGGCGTTAACTGGCAATGCATATTTAAACAAATGTTCTAAAGATGGACGAGGGTTGGGGAGACGTTGGTGGTTCGTTTTATTGGCAACTTTTTCGATCATGTCCCTATTTGCGTTTATCTATTACGATCTAAATAGTCTGCCCTCCTAACTTAACCAGTAGTAATGTTTAACGTATGTTCATTATATGTATAGCTAAAATACTTATTACTTGATGCTAAACAACAATCAATCAATAGAAATAAAGGTGTTCAGAATAATAACTTTGTACAACCTTATCCACAATGTCCTCCATCAATTGTGATGATCGGCATATAGGCCCAAATCCTATCATCTACCTCTTTTTTTACATACATGTACGTAGCTTATTGTTTTTAAACTTTTCCACTACCGTCATGCAAATACAATGTACCTAAATAATATTTAATCAATTTTATATAATGCACTATTGACATTACTCCATTTTTTTATATCCATATTTGATACCTTTCACAAGCCAGAAAATTAATATTCACTGGCGTCAATCGTCGTAATTTTCCTACTTTTAAGATTTAAGATTACCCCTAGAGGGGATCGTGTTGATGTGGTGGGATATATTGTCTATTATTTGAATGTTACTGTTATTTCAATTGTACTTTTCAAATAAATATCAAAGATTATCGTCTAATATTTATAAAATACAGAAAAAAACACATGTCAATTTAGCTTGAAGCCATCATTTTAGAACAAAAACAATTATAATGTCACATTTAAACTGTCCTGGTGACACATACAAATGTGTCCATTAAGGTTTGACTGTGGGTGCATAACGTAGATGTTACCAATATTTCAGTCATGGTCAGTGTAATTTTTGAAGGAATTAAAATTAAAAGAAGAAACCACTGACTTGGCAGAAAATAATGGATACGGCGTTAGGAGCAAGACAACCCAAAGGTCAAAACAAAATAACAAAAATCGGTTAGTTACCGAGGCCAATGAACTTTAACAGGGGGTGCCTCTTTTGGTAGATTTGACAAAACACTACGTATCATTTATATACCTCGGAGTTGATTAAGAAATAAATCATGGCAGCCAGAATGTGTTGGGAGTTTTAACATGGGTTGGCGAGGGATAGAATTTACTCATATTCGCCATCCCATGTTAAAACTTCCAACACATTCTGGTTGCCATTATTTATTTCGATTCTGATATGTATAAGAGTACAAATACGGTAGTATACTTTGATTGGCAGACTTTAATTTATATTTACGTTTGCGAAAAATGTCGCACACAATTTATGTTGCCAATCGAAAAGTCAGTCACATTCACCGGCGCATGTACAAATGAGATTATACCATCGATCAATCGCTCGTTTGTCTACAAAACGAAAGAAGGAGGTCACGTTAGAATATATGTTTGATGACACGCGTTTACAATTGCTTGTGTAAATTGTACCAGTAATGTTATTAAATATGTCATTTCAGAAATACACATCAATTTATCATATGGTATCGTATTCAATTTTCTGTCTACAGCCTGTATCATAATAGAATATTAAGCATACATAATTTCACATTTACTTTCTGAAAATGGGTATACTAATGTGATTTGCAATGTCTTTATAAATTATTCATTTTTCTAATATTAATCTGCCTTTATATTATCTTGACATAATGTGATTTTTACCACATAAATATATTTTCAAATAATATTTGACAACCCCATAAAAATCTCCGAGTATATATATATATAAAACCTAGTGTCTCTGCTGTAGATAAGAAAGCTTCCGAAATGTCATCCCTTGGTAATTAATTAAACAAAATGCATAACTTGCCCTTCGGATGCATGGGAAACTTTTCCGGTCATATCACCAATTACAATCTAAAAATGTCTAACTTGTTTTCATTATTGAAAACACAGATGTTTAACAATGGAAAGATTTTGTTTATCCACAATATCTTCCATCAATTGTGACGATCATCATATTTGCTATCAAATTCCTCTTTTATACATACATATCTTGTTGGGTTTTTTTTTAAACAATTCAACCTTGTCATAGAAATAGTTGAAATTATATTTAATTGACTGAATACAACAATCAATCAATTTGATATTCTGAACTATTAAAGCCCCTGTTACACGGTAAAGCAAGTATCATGATACTTGTATCATAAACCAAAAAATACAGTGTTATTACTTTGTATCATGCAACTTTTAGAAGTTGCATGATACACACTTTGGGCAGAACATGTTCTATTCTGTACAGCAAGGATCGCGATACATTTTATCTCTGACCAATCAGAGATCTTGGTTTGAGGTCAGGAGGTTACAAAATCATCAACAAATAAAAGCACATGGTCAGCACATGATAAATAAAACATGACTGGAAAGGGGAAAAAGTAGTGATATTATTCGGTCAAAGGAACAGATGGAGAGTCTCCTCAATTTGTATGATATGTCTTTATTGTCAGGATTCTCCATTTTGGCGGAAACAATTTGTAAACAAACTCTGCATGAAGCGTGCTACTTGATATAGTGTGTAAACTGACAAGGATCATGATACAAGTATCGCGATACTCGCTTTATCGTGTAACAGGGCCTTAACATTATTCCATTTTCATGTGAATATTTGCTGCCTTTCACCAACTAGAATCTCGATGTTTATTGGCCTAACTTGTCATAATTTTCTTTCCTATTTATAAGATTTATCCTTACCCTGGAGAGTGTTCGTGTTCATGTGGTTGTATATTGTGTCGATTATTAGTGGCCAATTGCTATTTTCAATAATACGTTTCAAATAAACATCAAAGATTCGGCTGGGGAGGGGGAGGGGTGGATTGAGGGTGACTATACTTGATTAATTCATTAAAAAAAACTAGAAAAAACACAGACAGCCACCCAGCTGTATTGTTAAATTCCTTTAAATTCTGTCCCCCAGTTATATTCGTTTGATTATGATTATTCTTTATTTGTCTTAGGGACGGTGGTATAAGAGAGGATCAGATAATATTACAATTTTGTCCCCAAACATAGCTTTCTATTTTTTACTACCGTATAATTTGCTCTATAGTTTCATAATATCTAAGATTCTGATGAATATATTTATTTTTTTGTTTGTTTTTTTTACAAACCCTTGAAATTCAATAGAAAAAGGTTGTCACACATATTGTGTTACATTTCTGGCATTTTTTACAACATATTTCGATGAACATGTTTTCTGGAAAGAGATATTTCAATGATATTTTGTGGGCATATAATAATAACACACTGCCTGACACTGGCATAAGCAGTAATAAGATATTAAAATACAAGGAGCACAACTATGGAAAGGTAAAAGGAGTCATATTTTTAACTGTCCAAATCCAATGTAAACAATCTTTACCAGCAAGAAGCTTGGAATTGAGGTATAATTTTTAAACGCACAGATGATCATATATTTGAGAAGACACTGAAAATAGAGTTATCTCCCATACCCCAGGTCTACACCCTTAAGAAAACCTTAGATTTAGCGCAAGTCACTCACCAATTTTATCATATAGAGATAATAAACATGTATCGAGTACACCTCAACATGCACGGAAATCGGACTTACTTTAGCAGATATAAGACAATGGTATGTTTTTGCATATGTAGTGTTAAGCACCACTACCATACCATCCAGGTATGATGGCTTCCAATATACTATGACATGATTTGAAAGAAAAAAACAATTTTGAATATACCTGTATATGATTTTTCTTCTTCTATTGACGAGTGCTACATGAAGCATACATCTATTCATTAAGGGTACAATACCAAAATCGGTTACCTATGCCAAAGGGCGACGACTTTTAGACGGATTTTACCCTACAGCACGTTTACATGAGACTTGTGAAAAATGAATGTTAAATTTATCGGAAATACGAACCAATTTATCATATGGTATAAAATTCAATTTTCTGTCTACACCCTGTATCAATAGGGAATATTAAAAAAGACATAATTTTCAAAATTATCAAGATTTCTGAGGAATGATATACCAATGTGGTTTTCAATGTCTTTATAAATTATTCATGTTTTCCTAATAGCCATTTGTCTATACGGCACTCACAACACTATAGTCCACGGAGAAGATTTCCTGTACTTTAACCTTACACCCCCCAAATCGAGGACACCCATTATCCATCACTAGTTGAGCACTTCTGTGGATGTGAAACCTAGGAATATTAACCAATAACAAGCAATATTTGAAGGCGACAGTTTGATTTCTAAAAGTAGTTTTCAGTGTCGTGG
>MJUT01050917.1:330191-357331 GCA_002080005.1 Gigantidas platifrons | reverse complement strand
AGAATATCATCATTATTTCATTCAAGAGGATTGTGACTGGACATTTTAGTGACATTAGAATACTTTTATCATGTATTATATGTAATTTGCTTCATACAAATTGATATTTATGTGTGGTCTCAAAGCATGTTTACTAAGTCTGTATACGTAATTTAAAACCTCCAGGTCTTTCTAAGTAATCTATATCGTAACAGGTCTACCTTTTACTCAATTATTGTGATATAACTTCTATATAACTTCAGATTAGAGAGAAATCGATCCTTTTCGTCTGACCCAAAACATGTTTTCACTACGTAGTCCGCCATTTTGCTGGTCACATGACCATAAAAGTTTTTGTCAGTTGTATCCTAAAAGTAATGTCCTATGAGAAATAAGGCATATTTTGTTAAAAGGTAACTAAATAAGTTTTCTAGTCATATTTAATCAGTATTGACAGAAGTTTTAAATATATTAAGATAGAGACTTTATCTTAACCATTTTATTCAGAATGCTACACAATTATTACGTGCGTCGCCTGCAATACTTGCGGCACCGCCTAACAATGGGAAATGTTCTAGTTCAGAGAGAAATTTACGTTTGTTTTGTTGAATAAATTAGAGTATAAGGTGGAACTTACCCCCTTTTAATTATATTTTTATATCACAGGCATATTTTTAGTCTTCGTCTCAGTATATTATAATGATAAAGTTTCGCCGACAGGAATCCTGTTGATATTCCTACATTTTCTGAGAGGTTCCAGGATCCTGCAACGCTCTCATTGGTTGACAGGATTTCTGAGAAGAATTCTAAAAGCCCATTGGTTCTCAGGGGAACCGAAAACCTATAAAAGGGCAAGCTTTCAGTTATATGGGGAATAACTTGTTAGTCTAAGCAACCAGCTAGATCAAGCCACTTAGTTACTAGAACCAGTTGATATACCATTGTTGATAAAAACCAGTACCAGGGTTTTACCGTAAAGAGCTGATTATAACAGGTTAATATAAGATAGAGATTAACATTATTATAAACTGAGCGGCAGTTATTCCCCACCACACTGAGCGACCCAAATTAGACCAAGCCCATGTATTACCTTTCCTCTATTGGCTTTTAATAATGAAGTCTGATGTTTATTGTGTATTGCGTATTTAAATATACTATATATATATATATGTTTAATTGTAAACTGAAAAATGACAAGACAAAAAAAGAATAGAACAACACAAATAAATATTTGTTCTAAACTGATTTGAGTTTTATGCTTGAGTATATAGACCCAAAACTTTAGTATATGATATCACAATCCTGACCAAGGCAACATTATTGTCAACAAACCCTCCCAACACACTCGGCCTACGGGAGCAGTTTGTTACAATATCTTTGATGGATAATGTGCAGTTATTGTTTTGTTGTTTTTTTTCTTCTTCTGATGTTACTAGTTAAAAATTCACTGTTGACAACACCATATTAAACCCCCATGTGAACCCTGTACATACAAATGACAACATTCTCTGGCTATTAGTCAAACCTGTATGTAAACGACACCCAAGGGACCCTGTACATGTACCATTTATGAACAGTTATGTTATGCTCCTTTCACATCACACCTAATTTGTCACAACTCATAACATTTTACGGAGCTGCAATGAAAGCGTTTGCCCGTAAAGCACTATTAGTGATAACTTGAGACTGATTTATTGTTTGTAAACAACAATCAATCAATTTCTATATGATATGTAATGGGTATTGAACTAGCATTTATTTCGTTGGTTTTCTGGTACTACGCCATTTACAGGGGGTTCGGCGGATATACCACGTACATAGTCGTTTTATGGAAGGGACATTAATCGATGCGTCGTGTAAGGAGAATGTCAAATTTCTTGCTTTGTGCATACTTAACTCAATTATTTGCAGAATATGTTAATGGACAATAGTTCGTTGGTTTTAATCGTACAATGTAACAGGTCATTGTCAGGCATGATTGACGATACTTCTTGCTTTGAAGTTCGTTGCCTATTCAGATGAGAGTAAGGTCATGATCTGTTCAGATTCTCTTTCTTGCCTGTTGGCAATTGAGAGTTGTAAAACTCAAAGCCCTTTTATTTTAAAAATTGTTGAAATTTATAAAATCCTTGTTGCTATTGGTAAGCATGTAATTTTCACATGGATCCCTAGTCATATATGCATCCATGGGAACACAATTGTTGACCAGGAAGCCAATAACGCACTGGATGATCCTGTATTCATTTGTTCTATTCCTTATAATGATTTTAAACCTTTAATTATGAAATGTATTTTTAAACGCTGTCAAGGCAGTCGAGACCAGCAAATTTATAACAAATTGCACGAAATACCTTCCCTAGTTGGCAAGACTCCCTGTTCGTACGGTCAAAATCGGAAGGAACAAGTAGTCTTGACCAGATGTCGCATAGGTCATAGTGGACGTACACATATTTATTTGTTAAATAATGAAGAACGATCGGAATGTATTCCGGGTAATTCCAACTATTCATTGAAACATGTATTGCTAGACTGTGTAGATGTTTCTGACGTTCGTCAGAACTGCTAGACGTTGGGCAGGAATGAGTTCGCAAAATGGCGACGTTATAAACATTTTAACAGAAAATTAAAATTTTTAAAGTAACATTTCATGCAATAAAAGTAATTTTCTTACCTTAAAACTCTAGCATTTTGTTATTTGACTCCTGCTGCTTAAAACACCTGATCCGCCGAGGTATACTGTCATATGAACTCCGCATGTAGTGCAAACCCAAACCTGTCCAAATATCCAGAACAACACGTCTCAAGTCATCGGCATTCTTTATTTCTCTAAGTCGTTTTTGTACCTGTATCATTAGAACTTTCCACACATTTCCGATAAGATCTGGGCTTTGTGGGGGCCAAAGAAGGGTACAAATTCCATTGTCTTCTTTCCACTGATTTGCTCGTAAAGAGACATGACATGGCGCGTTGTCCTGGAAAATCCAAGATCTGTCAGAAAAGTGCCTGACAACAACCGGCCAACGATTATCGTCTAAAACCGAAATATATTTGTCGGTATTCATGTTACCATCAATAGCAACCAAAGTTCCAACTCCATAGTACGCAATGACCCCCAAAACATAACAAAAGTACGGCAGGTTGCCTCAAAGTCGTCCAGCTGGCCAAGACAGTCGGGCCGAAAACGTTCGTCGGGCTTCCTCCAAACATAAGACTTTCCCATTTCTACCCAACATAATTTTTGTCTCATCACAAAATATTATGGATGACCAGTTATTCTGAACATTCCAGTGCAATTTCTGACGACAGAATCCCATTCTACGGTCACGTTTTACACGTGATATTGTAATTTTCTTGCATATCATGCGTTGTTTGTAACCACCAAAGCACAGTCTCCTGTGAACAGTTCTTTCAGACACATTGCATCCAGTCCTGTTATAAAGTCTAGCAGTTAAGTCATTCAATGTTTGTCTTCGATTCCTTTTTACACTCCGAAAGAGAACCTGTTCATCTCTTGGGGTAGTTTTTACGACCTCCACTTCTCGGATTATTTTCTATACTTCCCCTTTCGCGTGTCCGTTTTAAAAATTTATAAATAGTTCTACAGTTCCAGTAAATTTCTGAATTTTGTAGCTTGAAAACCCTTGGTGTGACAACGATAGAAGCATTACTTTCTGCTCGGTTGTCCATTCATTACCATGTCTAGCCAACTTTTTAGCAGATGATTTTTGTTTACCAAAGGGAAATAAATCTGATGAAAACTACGTTGTCGTGGATATTTTAATTCAAAAACAATAACGGACAGGAAAAATTCGTTACGTTTGGACTCAAGATTTATTTTAAGACCACATATGGACATTTAACACGATATTGATAAGTGCGACGTCGCCATTTTGCGAACTCATTCCTGGGCAATATGTTTTATTTGTAAGGGTCTTGTAGGTGTCTAAGTTATAATAGAATTTGTTCACGCCACGATATGGCTGAAATATAGCTAAAGTTGGCGTTAAACACCAATCAATCAAACAGACATGATTTTCTTACTTTAATAAAATGAGGAAAAGAAAATATTTTTTTGCTTTTGTTTCAATTCAACAACACACACTCACTGCACTCGCTGTTCTTATATTTATAAAAAGAAAATACCACACCGTCAGCAGAACAACTAAATGCCGGTACACACGATAAGATTTGTATCATAAGACTTGTATTATAATACAAAATCTTATCGTGTAAATACAGTGTATTATAAGATTTTTAAAATCTTATGAGACTGTATTAAGGATAGAGCAATGTTCTATCCTTAATACAAGTCTTAGCTGACCTTTCATTTTTATCCAATCAAGATGATCAATTTGGGGGTCACACATCTGCATCAGTACCATAATACATACAAGTGTAACTTAAAGCACATTGATGTGGAAAAGCTTGTTGCAATCTAATTAAAATTTGATCTTTGATTGCTCCCGATTATGTCGCACATAACTTTATGCGCAACATAACAGAACCGGCAGCTATTAAAGATCGAATTTTAATCAGATTGAGCTTGTTGTTGCATTGGAAGGAGAAGATTTATGAATATATCGGGGGGATTACAACAGAAAAGATGCAAAACACATTTGTTATAGCTATTTGGATCTTTCCTTCTCAGCTCTTCTAGTAAGGCATGATGTGCTCCAAATGCATTTATTAGTTTTATCCAAGGTCTTGTCCAGCAGTTCCTCTTAACTTTTCTCTTTTTCAATGATTTCATAGAGGCACATATTAAAATAATGGACACAGTTGCAATTACTTCATCTTCCATTGTTTACACCATGATTTGGCAGGAAAAACACGAGGTTTTTGATCACATTGAACCAAAATATCATTATTCATATATGCGGTCATACACGTGCAGTCCGTGTGAGTCACAAAATAACGGTCATGTTATTGTTAGACAATCTAACATTTAGAAGGTGGTTGAAGTTATCATGACATATGTCATATCTGCCTATGAAAAGGCCATTAGAATAAATAATAGGGAAATAGTTCATTAATTGTCAACTTTGAACCAAAATATCATTATTTAAATACCATTATGGCGTCAGCAGTATGCCAGGCCTAGTGACAGAATCAGTCTGTCAAGGACTCCTGATTTTGAGCTATTCCTGATTTTTTCCTAAATGTGTTAGATAAACTGCTGATAACTCCTGATTTTGAACTTTTTCCCCACAAAAAAAATAACATAATAATATGTTGAAATTATTTTAGTGTATAGCATCTTATCAATAAAAGAAGGTGAGGAAAATGGTCTAAGTAAGACCTCTTAGTCTGCCAATTACATTCTGACATTCTGATAATGACATTCATCTGGAATCAAAAACACCATGCTTAAATGTATCATTATGGCCTGAAAGCTCTTACTTCGAGGGGAGGAAGGCGGCCATTTTTGTTGGTTTTTTGTATGGTTTTATCACTTTTTATATAATAAAAATTTCTGATAATCTCCTGATTTCCTATTTTTTTTAAGCCAAAAAGTGCTTGACAGACTGCAGAATACTTTTCAACGTGGTGTTGATATCACCGGAAAATTTTATGAAACATCAATCAATCGGAATATAAGATTCCTTAAAATCCTCGACTTCATAGTTTAGTTTTATAAAAATTATGAAAACAAAGAAAGTACAAGCTCAGGCGTGACATGAGTTGTGAGATATAAACTCCAATAGCGGAAGTTGTTGGTATGTTACTATCAAGGTGTGGAGGTGATAATGGAAAATTTGAAGTCGTCCCTTTTGTCATGTAGTCTAGTAGAAAGATTATAGCTGTTTATTTCGAAGTAAATGAACCTGTTTCTTTTATCTCAAATTATATCAGGGTAAAATGTATATTAATAGTATCCAAATAGCGTAGTTTGGAATATGAATTGACGGAACATCAATAAATGTGCCCTCCGAAATCGACCAATATGTTCTTCAACATAGAACTGTGTACAGTAGCACCTTTTGTATTTTGTTCAGAGCTTGACAAAATAAGTTAATTCGCTAGCAAAAAAAATATACTATTTACTACGATTTCCTTTACACGGGTTTTTTATATATCAAAGTGTAGAAAAATCAATGCTGGTAGATAAGTTTATTTTTAAAAAGAACCAGAATTAAAAAATATTTAGAAGTTCTTTGAGAACTCTTTCAGTATGCGCAGTAGACTGATGTGATAGACCTTTGTCACAATATGATTGTAGTCAGTCTTGTATCAGACAAAATGTTAGTGGTAATTATAGACAGTTCTTTTATTGAAGGGGTTAAAGAACCATATATCTTTCTCTGGTTGGATGTTTGTAATATTTTAATGCCCAATAAAAAGCAGGAAAGTTATATCAACATATCCTACAATATGCGCTTGATTTTATATAAAGCTGTGTAATCGTTTGTGAAGTAATTAAAAATAGTGGCTGCTCATTTGAGATGTATTGATCAATTGATTTTGCAACACGGAAATTAATGTTTAGGTGTATTAAAGTACTTTGAATTTAAGATTTAAGTTGTGTTAGTCTATCATTGCACTCATCACGATATCAACTCTTTAAAATATTTATTTAGAATTATGCAGTTGATAAAATTCTACATTTTGTTCTTTCTTTGTTTTTGTTTTTTTTTTGTAAGAAATAAATGTGTATTGTAAATATAGACTTGTGCTATATTTCTGCTCTTTTGGTTTCTCATACTACTTTGTCCGTACATTTTTCATTTGTTATTATCACTATATAGTTTTGCATATCTGGTGTCTTAACACGCATTTTCCTGTTATATTTCAATGTGTTTAGTTCACAAAACTATAATCCGTAAATCGAATTACTGACAACCCAATGGCAAAAAAAGAACAAACAACGATCTACAAAACAATACACAGAAAACTAAAGATCGGGTAACACGAACCCGACTAAAAAATCCTTAGTGAACTCCGGTAGGGTAAGCAGTTCCTGTTTTACAAGTGGAGTTGGCGATAATAAAAACATTATTATTGCGTTGTTCATTGGGAAAAAGTTGAAAAGTACATTCCTACGTACGTTGTCTTGTAATAATTTCAGCGTACGGCTACCACGGACCAATATATAACATACCATGCATATGACATGCAATATGAACATTTTAATGTCTATATTTTTGCTATGATTACATTATACTATTTACACTGAGAAAATATTTGGATGAATTCAATGATCACGCCGTTAAATACATTTTAATCATACAAAAAGTTCTCGACCGACTTCCATAGCGACTTATTTTAATCTTTTCTTTTCAAATTTCCAGTTTTCTCACAGTTTCCCATGCCAAGTTTGATTAAATCATAAATGCAAAACTGTCTTTTCTTAGCATCTAATTTTATTTTGTATGACAAGTTTGTGTTTTGTTCCCAATCTTAAATAATGTTTGTATTTGTTCATACCGTATTATTTTACATTATATGACAATTTCATAGTTCTTTCTTTAGACGTTGATTGATTACTATTCTCTATGTGCACTAAATATGAATAATTTTCTCTAGCGATGAGCATTCATTAAGTCTACATGTTTCGAATATTTACATTCAAATCATTTTATGTAATATCGAAGAAATGTTTGTTTTTATGATTGTGCTGTCGTTTTTTAACACCACTTTCAGCAGTTTTTCAAATGACTGGTGACTGCTCGATTAATGCTGACAGATCCCTCTTTTAGTCGCGGCTACTGTACCTGGGACAGGATATCCTGTCGGTATTTTAGTTGCAGATGAAAGCAAAGTGCCCAGATTAATACAAATATTGTGCAACACATTAGCAAACTATGACACACCCTTTGCGGAACTGAACGCCATATTTTAGTGGCAAAAAGCACCGATTCAAACTACCATTCGATCGCGAGCACAATTACAATGATTCAATGTATCTGTCTCAAAACATATTCCATACAATAAATACAAAATTTGATTCATGTATTATTAAAACTGTGTACAATTTCTATGCTTATCAAATTATGTAATTATTATTAAAACTGAGATTCATCTCACTCGGGAGGGGTAAGCTTAGTCTGCTGTGGGTCTGCCTGTTATAAAATACGTTTAAATCATTTAAATTTCAATTATTATGACTTTTATCGGACCTGAGGAAGGCAGTTCTATACACGCGTTGTGTACACTAAATCAGACGTTTTTCATTGTTCACTCACAGACCAATCTTGTACAAACCCAGAGAAGTATCGAAATATGTTCTCAACTTTCGGAGTTCAACCTCTCCTGGTGGGCGTACGCCATTAAAATGGGAGGTAAATGTTTTGACACTACCGTGTTCCTTGCACGTAAGCAACATCAGCTAAAGGGTGGTCGTTGCAAGAAAACAGTTCACGACATTAGCTATCAATTTATGATGGGGTGATCGTGATCTACCTATATAATCAGTGCCTATCACCACTAACGTTGTGAGTTCGAATCCTGTTCATAGCGTGGTGTACTCGATGCAACATTATGTGATAATGATGGGTTGTTTTCTCCACCAATAAAACTGACAGCCACGATATATCTGAAATATTGTTGAAAGTGGCGTTCAACACCATAAAACTAACATATCCTATTTATTTTGTTCTTTCTGTGGAAATATCAAGATACATCATAGTGCATGGTTTATTGTGTGTACGCCTGCTTTCAGAAAACATATCTGAAATACTAAAATAAGGTATTTTGGAACGAAATTTAGACAGCAATGTGATTTCATTCTATCATATTATTTCGAAATCAGGAGTGAATGAATGACAAATTGTCAGTCGTATCATCTCTGCACATTTGCTGACTTTGAAAAAAAAACTTGAAAATAACAGCCAGAGCAATGCCCTTTTTTAAATTTGACATAGTATACATGGTAAATCAAACATCCGTTCCCATATATCAGAAAGGTTAGCATTTTCTTCCCTGTTATTAGCAGGAGTTGTTATGTCCTTATTCCGACAGCAAATTGGTGACACAGAAAATATATATTGGAGTAATGTCTGCAAACAGATGACACTGCAAATACATAATGGTATGTTAACCAATTTATAATGGTTACAATATAATTTTAAGGCGATGACTTTTGGATTATTCATATATTTGTTTTATTATATTTAATACGATAAATGGTATTCCGTTTAGAAAAATAAAGTTTGTCGCACGGGTACATGTAGCTGATATCAATAGCAAAACGTATTCTATGTTGGTAGTGAACCCGTTCTTTATAGATAATATATATCATTTTCACTGAAATACAATCGATATCAAAAGCTTCTAGGTGGTTATTGTTATACATGAATTGAACATATCATTTGGTATGATGGTAAGGGTTATTGGTAATTTGTCAGCTATACCATGACTACAATGTCTATTTGGGAGGAAGGCCCGAGTACAAGGGTTATTGCTGTTTGTCCTCAATTTCAGCTATATAGCGACTACATGGTTTTTTTGGTGGATTGGGGAGAAAGCCCGCATATATATAACTAACTGGCCTGTGGGGCGCCGTCCATGGTTTCGACTCTACAATACCTCAAAACTTGAGATGGATATCGAGACGTAATCACATGTCAGTAACGAAACTTTACGACAAGATGATTTCAATTTTCCCATTGTGAATTTTCATTTATATATAGCAATATTCTAGCAGCACCTGCATATGGAGTATATATATCCCAGTTGATACGATAGTCCAGTGCTTGTGGTTCCTATCAGAGGGTTGCTGCTAACAAGGAGGCTACTGAACCAAGGGTTCCTTTTAGTTAAGTTGAAGTCATCACTTTGAACGTTTTACGGTCGCCATCATTGGTCTACCGCTATGGAATATCTGTGTCACGAATAAACACGGATATGTTCCACTTGTCGTAAACACTTCCCCGTCCTTTCCTCATTCATGACTTGTCGACGGGTTTGTAACTACTCACCCTTCCTGAGCACTAGAGTTCAACCTCGGTTTTTAATGGGGTTCGTGTTACGCGATCTTTAGTTTTATGTGTATGTTTTGTAGATCGTTGTTTGTACTTTTTCTTTTGGCCATTGTGTTGTCTGTTCCTTTTCGATATACGGATTCTGATTACCCCTTTCGTATCTTCAAACTCTTTTTAGAAATGTGGTCATTGTTGGTAAGATGTTATGTGTACTCTTGATTAACCCATGACTTTACGATTTAGGCGATTTGATGTGTTGACGATATATGCTACATAGATTTTAGTACCTTTAAATTCAACTTTATTTATATTAAAAGTGCTTTTAAATGATTAAATCAAGTTAGTTTCATATTTTGTGCTTCTGTTCACTTAAATTTCAATGTACCTTTTATTATATATTACATGCACGTCCTGGTAATTCATTAATATAATAAATACAATTTTCTGCAATTCAATTCTAAGAAATTGTTGCACGCCATATATTTTCAAATTTTAATTTCAGATAAAAAAAAATATGCAGCAAAATATCATTAAATAACGCAGAGAGAACTTCTGCTCTGTCTAGAGAATGAGGAGTACAAAATGTATTCATTGGATTTTTTTTCTGTATCAAAAGTTGACATTTCTGACAGAATAAAGTACATTTAGGAGCAAAAACAAACTACCATGTTGAATGATTGATTGATTTGTTTTGAAAAGTGGAGGTAGGAAAGGGTTAAACAGAAGCCGAATATCGACAGACAGACACACAATGGCCAAAAGTCAAAGGACAAACAATGATCTACGAAACATGACAGCGAAATGAGCAACACGTACAACACAGAATCCGATGGTGAATTCAGATGCTCCTGAAGGAAAATCATATCATGCTATTCTAGTGGCACCCATCGTGTTACTATTAAACGGCACGTGGTATGTGGTATTGAAATAATAATGAACACCAGAATACAATGTACATATTTAAGTAAATCATTAATAAATCAATTAATAAAACTAATTCGTCTCACAAACCTAGTGGACTCCTCTTATGGAATAATGGATAACGTTGGTCATTTTATAATCCTGGATTCGATCAAGGAATATATCCATGAGAAGTCATTGTAAACTATGGACAATGGCAAAACATCATATGAAAATTATATTTGGGGTAAATGTTTTTTATTCGTATCCTTGGCTCAATTGTGAATCCTTAAAAATAAATATCCCCAACACAAGTTATGCTACTATGGTGTTGATCTAAATTCAACATGAAATTTTCAACCTGTAGAAACATATTCCCATAAGCATATTTCCTATATCGAGGCAGTATTACGAGATGCACTATTGCCATAACGCCGCCTGTTAAGTTGATAAATCGGTCATGTCAAGTCAGAATTGTTTGATGGTGTTTGGGTAATTGGATGTCAAGTTGATAGATAGTGTCGCCACCTATTCTGATATTGCCGTAGTTGCATGTCTACATTGTTATAGTTTCGGTTGATAATATCATAAAACTTCCTGACATATAAAATATGTTTGTATTTATACAAAGTGGCATATCAAATGAAGTCTCTATTTGTAGTCAATCTTTCCAAACAAACGTTTCTTTTGTGTAGCAATTTCATATTTCACCGCACCATTCAGTACAGTCACACATTCCTTAAAGAACACCTCTCTATAATAAATCACTGCCTATAAAGGGTAGTCTACTGTTTTCCATTAATGAATAGTGCATGTAATTCTAACATGTATAGAAAGGGCAACTGCTCAAAAGGGTCACATTTTCCCTTGGGTGGTCTTGAAATACAGGATTGACTGTACATCTATTTTGTGGTCTGTGATTCTTGATTGATCCTTCGTTTTCCTCTGACGTTTATTTTAACTTTGATCATCATTATTGCTGGCCACGAGGCGTAACTCCTTATTTCTTACATATAAATTTGCTCTCATCAAGAATATAGCTGATTACTGTTCATTTGATAGTAGGCAGAAAATATTGTCATCAGTCAATAAATTAATTTGAAATAATGAGATAATGAAAAAAGAGACAAATAATAATCTACCAAACATGACACGAAGCAAAAGAGAAACAATACCACACTAAAAACCGACGGTGAACTCATGCGCTATTAAGTAGAGTGTTAAAAAACCCAATGCTTACAATCAATAGTCCACTTATAATGAAATTTAAGGAGGAAGGCGGGGTGAACTCCTTTCATTATAGCCAAACTTCAACATGGCCAAGGATGATATACACTCCAGAGGGTTGTTGAGATAAAATAATCGGTTCAATAAAACCGAATTTTCGTTATGAATAAGAGTGCTTTATACTGGCCTTGATGATTTTATTTATCTGCCGTGGAGAAGACTGGTGATTCGTCTAGATGAAGGAAATTTACAACTTGCCCAATGGATTATACGTAAATTATAGTATCCTTTTTGGAAAATATTCGACTAGACTATTTAAGAACTACTGAAACTCAGTTTGTTAGGAGTGATCGTTTGTTGCCCATTGCAAGGCAAAACAATGGCGATCTTATCTTCTTTTTCTGTTCGCAATCAACCGAAGTGATAATGAGCCCATACAAAAATAATATAAAATAAATACCACACCATCAGAACAGTTCCAACATCTAATAGGAAACTCATGACAACAGAGACAAAATTGATACCTTTACAAATATCCATGCATGATAACTCTGGCTTGATACAGACACTTCAATGAAACTGGCGGGGTTAAACTAGCTGTATGGGTGCTAGCCACCCCTCTTAGTGAAATGATTCGGTCGTGCAAGTGTATTCCC
This sequence comes from Gigantidas platifrons, assembly GCA_002080005.1. Lineage (NCBI taxonomy): Eukaryota > Metazoa > Mollusca > Bivalvia > Mytilida > Modiolidae > Gigantidas > Gigantidas platifrons. The sequence continues at coordinate 344,649 of MJUT01050917.1, read as the reverse complement.
ATTTTGAAATCTATATTCTAATTATTCTTGGTGACACGGAAGTTCTATGATATTAAAAATTGTAATATGTACGTTCACAAGTAAAATGTGCCGTCCTTGATCAAAATAGATAATGTGAAGTGGATTTCCATTATGGAACTTGGTGATTGCTTATATTTGTCATTAAATGTCTTGCTTCCATGCCACAAGAAAGATGAATTAAAAGAAGTTGTTTGGTTGTGTTTTATCGTAGCTCGTAACTTACGCATTTCAATGTTTGTAGATACAAGTTACAGTTTATTTTCTATGACTATATTTCATATATCTCTATTTGCAATCCTCGTTATGCGACATTTTTTTTATGGTGTATTCCACTAAAATAATTGCTCCATTCTCTTTATCATATAGCGATGATATAGATGAAAAATAGCTAAAGATGGCGTTAGGCACCAGCCACTCAATCATTTAGCGAACGATAATGATAAAACTAATAATATAATGTTACGGTAAAATGGCGCCCCTCTCAAGGGATGAGCCGTATGCGTACTTTATCTGATTAAAATCATTGATATATCACTATTAAAAGAGGTCGTGTTTCTTCATTGCTATACAATAACGTTGCTACGCTTGCAAACAATTGTTGAAGTATTAGGTCAATAGTAGCAATGGGATTCATTTATTAAGTCTCAGCTTTAACAGTTCCATTCATTCAGAACTTGTAAACGTGGCCATTTATTTGCTAGATTAAACACATGATGGGAAGTCGATTACCTCCCTTTATAGACATGTGCATATTTATAGAAATTTTTATGACGGCAATATACATGATCATATTTATAATCTACGAAAACTGAAGGCAAATTAACTTGTTACTAAAATCATATAATAAGTAGTTATTATGAATAATCAAATCAGACATGAAAGCTTTATTTTTTTTGCGTGGTTTTGAAATTATCAAATTGTCATTTGCTTCCTCCACTTCTTGCAAAGTCTTGGTAATATCACCATTTGACCTGCTTTACATATATCAGGTTTGTAGAGTTGTAACCATACTGCAGCACTGTAAGCTCTCGACATCCCCAAAAAACCCTTTGAAACGCTAAGAAAAGATTCTACTATGTCTTGGTTAAGTCTCTTCAGAATGATGTAGGTTGCAGATAGGTACTTCTCTTTGAACTCTTCACTGTTTGTATATTTAACTAGGTCAACAAATGCACCTATTGTAAGATGGACTTCTTGCATTGTTTGCCATGACATGCTACATTTCAGCATTTCATTTGGTTCGTGCTCTATTTCTGTTACCCAATCATAAAACCACTTATTTATGTCAATCAGTTAATTTAATCTTGAGTCCTTGTCATCTATGTATGAAAGGGGTCTCGCTATTTCGAATGTTATATATATATTTTTTTTCATTTTTGGTTTTTAACGCCACTTTCAGCAACATTTATCTATATTATGGCAACAAGTTTTAGTGGTGAAGAGAAGCACCGGTCATAGGCAAGCAACTGGTAAGCTTTACCACTTGTGGTTTCGAGTCGAGTGCACCATTTTGTAATTTATAAAGCCGGGCGCGAACCCACGCCGCATTGGTGATAGGCTTGTGAATATAATATAACTATAGGGGTTAGGCTTATAGTGTTTATCGCCACTTTCAACACTATTTCAGTTATATCGTGGCAGTCAGTTTTCTTATCTGAGCGTCTGTGTATTTTATTCCGGAATTTTAATAAATCATGTTAGTTAAGCACTGTAACTCCTTATACAAAATGTATCATAATAGCCCATCAAGTTCAATAACGGATGCAAATTGAAATTAAAAATTGAAGAAGCACTGTCTCTAATATATAAGAAAATAGCAAGGTTATCCGATTATAAAGCAACACAAGTACGAGAACAAAGACCAAGTAAAAATAGCAAAAGAACAAAAGGAAACGAAATTGGAAAACTAGAATTCAGGTACTGAGATCAGGTGTTTCAATATACCCATTACTCATAAACAGTGAATCTACAATGTAGAACATGTGTTTTATGTAAAGTAATAATCAAGTAATGTCTTCCGTATGATATATTGTAAATAGTGAAAGCAAAAACACAAAGGACATTAGAAACATGTGCTTTATCGGCGCATTGCAAATACGTTATTGAAAAAAATATACCAATACCAGATTTTAATGTGACCATCATCAAAATGTTTGAAGATAATCAGAAGCCGCAAACCAGAAAAGGAGGACGAATAGTACAATGGCCAAAAGAAAAAGGACAAATAACAATCAATGATCTACAAAGCACTACACAGAGCACTAATGATTGAGCAACACGAACCCCACTATAAACCGGGGACGAACTCGGGTGCTTCGAAAGGGTAATCGTTTCTACTAGTGGCACCTCTCATGTTACTGTTGCGTACAGAAAAGGAGGACAGATAGTACAATGGACAAAAGAAAAAGGACAAAGAACAACCAATGATCTACAAAACACTACACAGAGCACTAAAGATTGAGCAACACGAACTTCACTATAAACCGGGGACGAACTCGGGTGATTCGAAAAGGTAATTGTTTCCACTAGTGGCACCTCTCATGTTACTGTTGCGTACAATGTCTGACTTCCATTTTCATTAGCTCAATACAAATACGTAACTGAAATATTAAACACATACCAGAGTTTAACGTGAGCTTTAATGGTTGTGTAAACTTTCTGACTTTCTACTTAGCATGCGTTTAATTTGGATCGCGCATTTACTGTTCAAATAACTATATCTAAGAAAACCAAAGGTAACCAGAAGGTCAGACAGTACAATGACCAATGTACGCAGCAGTAACTTGGCTGATGCCACTAGTGTAGCATGAGATGTTTTCGGTGCACCTGAGTTCCTCCCCATTTTAATGAGGTTCGAGTTTGTAAATTTCTACGTTTTTGTGTAGTTTTTTTGTTGTTGTAGATCCTTGTTTGTCCTTTGTCCTATATTTTTTGGGCTTCTGAATATAGGGTTATCTGTTATGCCAAATTTGAACGTGAACATCAGCGGTTGCGTACATTTTCTGACTTTCTGCTTAATACACTGTTAATTTGTCTGTGGAAATTCACAGTTCAAACAACTATATTGAAACACCACATATCTTTCACTGATGATGTGGGTTTTAATCAACCCAACGAAATGGCAGTTATATCGTGACGGCCAGTTTTACTGGTGGGTGAACCGGATATTAAATACCACCGACAAGCGTCACGTCATCTGACAATTTTTAACTCAAATAATGTATTGAGTAAGCCAAGTCACAACTTCAGCGACGACGGACATCTAATTGCTCTACGATCACAGCCACAGCGTCCCCTAGATATCATTTTATTTAATTAATGGGGGAAAATATGAAACAATTCCTTGTTTTTAATTAAAGAATTTTCTCGGTTTCAGGTTAAATCAAGCGGTGGGTTATGTTTCATACGATGGCATAGTAGTACCAAATGAAAAGTAATTATTCGTTATCATGAAATGTTAGGATTCCTAAATGTTACAAATCGTAATTATTGCTGCATCTTATATAACAAACGATTCCGCATTGCAAAGATACGCATGAATGTTTGTAATATTTTGAAGTCAATTTAAATACTCTTTAAATACTTCATTTACATCAATCGACCAATAATAGTAGGTTTTGGAAATTGCATTTCGGGACCATGTTCTTGTTCTTTAATTACTGGGAAAACGAATAACTTGAATTTGCACGTAAATGTCATGTTTACAGTAAGAAGTTATGATTCTATGTTGTCGATTATTTATTAGTAAGAAAGGATGCGGATGCAAATACACACGAGAAACAACATGCATTTAACCTTAAACGTAAGCAGCGATTAAAGTAAAGGAACTTGTCTTTTGTTGTTGTTATACATTCCATAGTCACAGTAGGGTCCTATTCAAAGCAATTGTAAGAATGGATACGGATGTAAATGAACAAAATATATGTATTGCATCTAACTTTACACGTGCACAGTCAATAAAGTAAAGGTACGGCGTTTTTGTTGGTGTTCCACAATCCACAGTAACAGCAGAGTCTTATTCAATAAAACTGTCATATCGAATTTGGTGCGCAGTACTCGTTTCTGGACGCAACATTGATATGCAAAGCACTAAGATAAGCACATTTGGTTTAGAACAGATTCAAATAAAGATTTAGCAAAGTGTATTGTGATTTTTTTAATGACATTCATGAAATCAAAACAATGAAGACATTTTGTTTTCCCCTTTAAATTCCTTATATTCACCTCCAGTTGTTTGTAGGTAGGGCTCATGTCGTATTTACGTTATTTGTTTTTGTTTGCGAATAGTGATGTCCAATACGTATGTTGTTTTTTGCTTAGTTTTTCGTCGTCTGGTGTGAACTGCATTTCCAGTTTATATGGTTGTCCATTTTTGCTTGACGCTTCGGTTTTCTCTAACGTTTATGGTCAATAACTCGGTATATATCCTTACAAATGTTGTGCATTCCATTACATGCATATCTTATATCACTTAACCTCCCACTCAAACGTCATTCCCTCGCGTGTTAAAACACGTTGAACAATTTCTAAAACGCTCAAGATTAACTTTTGACCTTTTTACTCTCGTTATTCTGTTTTATCAAACAGCAATCAGTTTGTTATGTTCAAAATTATGAATGCAATTAAAATAAAGCTTTTGTAAACATCCATTGTCAAATACCATAGTTAGGGTTATTTATGGGGGTGTTCTTTTTTTGTAAGGCATTTACACTGAGAAAAACAAAACACTGTAAACTTTGTTTCGATATTGATAAACACTAAGCATGGTAAGTAAGATGCCTTTGTTTATTAATTTACACTGTTGTTTACTGGTAATCAGCTGGTTCATTAATTGTTTTCTGACATACATTTCCTCGTCTTGACTGCGATTTGATTAAGATACGAAGGTCGGTAAGTAATATGTACGACAATACAATCATTGACAACAGTAGAGGTCATTCCTCTGGTAAACTTATAACAACAAACACATTAAACAAAAAGAATAAAGCCCACAAAAGACGAGGAAATCAATGTCATAATAATTACACATACAATATATGAAATGTGGTTTACCGCATATAAAATGAATTCTTATATTAGTGTGTGCTTACTAATTATTTATCCAAAACAAAAACAACACAGCCACCGTCATCTATCGCATAGTATAATAAGTTCAGCCTTTGTATTTCACCCGGCTGCCTAATGCACAAACAATTCCAAATTCAGTTTAATTAAGTACAGTCCTCTTCAGAATTAATATGAATTTTCGTGTCAGAAACTTTGCGGTATAGACATACGACCATTTCGACGATGCGGAGTACAAACCCGACGCCGATGTATACCTTCTGACCGTTATGTTCTGACCTCAATCGATCTTAGGTACCTTTGAACGAATACATATAGTATATTTTTGCTCAGCTACTAGATGTACAACTCTTACAGGACCTTTTAATTTTTCGCGAGCACCTTCGGTTTTCTCTAACAAACAAACAGAAGGAGAGTCGCTGACGTTTTCGCTAAGATATTACTATGCTGATGCATAAACAAATATCTGATCGAAATATTGCTTTCAATAATATGAAATTAAAATGAGTAATACAAGTGTTGTAATGTCCATAACGCTATAAAAAAAAAGTAGATATTAAAAAAAAACAAACAAACAATTGAAAAATCTGTCAATTCTTTAAAGCTACGATTTTGACCAAAAAAATATATGTTTTGGAAATTGGTAAATAGCTTTGAAATGATGAAATAAATGTAAATATTTCACATAAACAGCTTATCGAACCACTTTCCGCCTTTTGAGAACGAAAATTACCATCGATTACTTATTTGCTTGCAAGCAAATAATTTGACCTCGCTAGTGACAGGTAAAAACGAACAATGTGTATTTTGTCGCTTATTAACTGCCAACTTGCATGGTGCTTTGTCCGTAATTAACACCGACTAAAAGCAGATTCACAAAAAATAAGAAATAAGTGCATTGTTGTACTGATTTAATGACGATTCGACAAACTCCGTAAACAATGTCGATAATTAATAAGATGACGTCCATTTCTTGATCGATCTCAAAACACGAGCAGTTGCAGGTTTTTTCCCCGATTCGCGAATAGTTCATGACATTTGTAAGTTGCAAAAACACGTTTTATTAAGGCATCAAACATATCTGATAGTTTTTATGGGTAACAATATTTTACGATTTGGCAGATAATGCCCCTTTTTAAGTGAAAGAAACAATTTAATATAAAAGAAAGGATACAATTGAAATAATAATAGTTGTGCAATAAAACTTTTCAATAACCATATATGATCTTATGTGATTTATGTTATTGTTTCGGTAGAAAATGAAAATAGTAATATTTAGTTCTCTCCTAATCCTCGTATTTCACTTCCGGTCTATGATATTTCAATTGATAGTACTGTATTTAAAACTTACAACACAATGGAACTTGTCTATAATAAAAATATTTTCAATTTAGTGAAGTTATCTTTTAAAAGCTTCTTATAACGTAATGATGATTAAGATGTAGCAATAACAAATCAAACAATCGTTTTAATTTTTACAAAATAATGTTAATAACATTTAATATCTAAAACTGAAAGATTTATACCTTTTCTTTCTATGGGTATTATTTATGGAAGACGTAACACATGACGTAAACACTCAGCTATAGTAGTGTAAAACGTTATTGTATTTTGTACAATAATTGTTGTACATTGATGCACCATATTGGGTATCTCGTTAGGTTTTAGTGGGGTTCGTGTTGCTCAATCTTTTAGTTTTCTGTGTATATTATTTTGTGGATCATTATTTATCTTTTTGTCCTTTTTGCCATTGTATTGAATTGTTTGTCCTGTTCTTCATCTTTTTGCCATTGTATTGAATTGTCTGTCCTGTTCTTCATCTTTTTGCCATTGTATTGAATTGTCTGTCCTGTTTTTCATCTTTTTGCCATTGTATTGAAATGTCTGTCATGTGTTTCATCTTTTTGCCATTGAATTGAATTGTCTGTCCTGTTTTTCATCTTTTTGCCATTGTATTGAATTGTCTGTCCTGTTTTTCATCTTTTTAACATTGTATTGAATTGTCTGTCCTGTTTTTCATCTTTTTGCCATTGTATTGAAATGTCTGTCATGTATTTCATCTTTTTGCCATTGTATTGAATTGTCTGTCCTGTTTTTCATCTTTTTGCCATTGTATTGAATTGTCTGTCCTGTTCTTCATCTTTTTGCCATTGTATTGAATTGTCTGTCCTGTTCTACATCTTTTTGCCATTGTATTGAATTGTCTGTCCTGTTCTTCATCTTTTTGCCATTGTATTGACCTGCCTGTCCTGTTTTTCATCTTTTTGGCATTGTATTGAAATGTCTGTCCTGTTCTTCATCTCTTTGCCATTGTATTGAATTGTCTGTCCTGTTCTTCATCTTTTTGCCATTGTATTGGATTGCCTGTCCTGGTTTTCATATTTTTTCCATTGTATTGAATTGTCTGTTCTGTTCTTCATCTTTTTGCTATTGTATTAAATTGTCTGTCTAATCGTAGCTACTTGACCATTCTCGCTACCCTGCAAATAACCTCGTACGTAGTAGGCGGATAAATAGAACTACTTTTCACATGCCAGTTACATGAAATTTTGATAAAGTTATATGTTAAACAATTTTTTATATTTCAATTATTTTCATGGATAAAAGTTAATTAGTTTTGCATGATTAGGTTTTAATTAGTATGTCTTCCATATTGGATTGTCGTAGACTATATTTTTGTGCAACTTAACTTCCGGCAAACAATTTAAGAAGAATGTCTACTATCTACGTACGAGGTTATTTCCAGGGTAGCGAGAATGGCCGAGTAGTTACGATTGATTGTCTGTCATGATCTTGATCTTTTTGCCATTGTACTGAATATTTGTCCTGTTCTTCATCTTTTTGCATTGAATTGTCTGTCCTGTTCTTTATCTTTTTGCCATTGTATTGACTTTTCTGTCCTGTTCTTCATCTTTTTGCCATTGTGTTGAATTGTCTGTCCTGTTCTTCATCTTTTTGCCATTGTATTGTCTGTACGTCGATTTACGAAGTATAATTACCCTTTTTTGTTTCTTGGTATCATTTGTTAGTTGTATGCATGTCTTGGATAGGACTTATCGTGTCATACACCTCGGCTGCCATGTTAAGAGAAACAGTCAAACCTATCCATGAAGATAGATGCATTTGCAAGTGAGCAAATGCTCCAAAAATAGGTCATTATTTTAATATTGCTGATTGGTCAAAATTTGAAAACTAATAATCTACCACGGAACACATAAATTTCCACAATTATTCCTGACTGCGAATGCTTTCAGTCAAGCTATTTACAAGTTTCAAATTAGATAAAACAGAGTAGGGTTGAAGATATCTGGGTGAAACGGATCCCCTAAGATGGAATATAAAATTAGAAATGTTTACATAAACAGTTATGTGTACACCAATGCCATCGATATTGATTATTTTAATATACCAGTTACACATTGGTTTATCTTTGCAAGTAGATCTACATCAATATAATTAACATTCAGGTATAACACGATAAAGTATTAACGAATGCAATGTGTTAGAAATCAGAATTGCTCCAGCCTTAACAGGTATTTCTTTCAAAGTTGCATGTCTGGTGGTATTATTATTGTAAAAGATCATGCTAAACTAGATATGTTTCTATAGATTTTCGAAATCATAAGATAAACGAATAAATTATACATGTCCCTTGTATTGTTTACTTTTTGTTGTTTTTTTGTGTTTTTTTTTTTTTTTTTTTTTTTTTTTTTTTTTTTCTTTTTTTTTTACAAAATTTCTTTTCATAATTTATTGTTAATTAGTATTTATATCTCTGATGTTTATCAAATCCAAACCATTCATTTGTTTTCTTATAGAAAGGTTTACTAATGAAAAAAGTGGTTAATATAGATCATGTAAGCGTACTGAAATTTCCAAACAGAGATGCATAGGCCTGCGTTTCGTTCAATATATTATGAACACAAGCCTAACAACACCGACGTCGGTTTCCCGACCAATGGACGGTGCCGAACCGCCCTTCGTTAAGCCATTTAGCCGCGGAATGGTTGAACAAATTTAGGAGGGAAAATGCTGCATTTATGTTATTTGTGTTTGTTTGCGTATATAGTGTCCAACGGGCCTTAGCTCTAAGAGTAACATGGCGGGAGTTTTATTAGAAGCAGAAACTGCTTACCCATCGAGAGCATTTGGGCTTAACCCTGTTTTATTGGGGGGGGGGCGTGTTGCTCATCTTTATAGTTTTCTGTGTTGTGATTGTATTTTTCGACCTATGTCTTTTTGTCCATTGTCTGGATTGTCCATTCTTGATTGCCACTTTTTTCTCTATCGTTTTTTGAAAGTGATTACATACATTTATGTAATTGTCCAAATAATCCTAATCGAAAGAAAACTACCCCAAAAATGTTGTACTTTATGGTAGTAAGATTGCTTTCATTTTGACAGATGGAATTTGTTAAAGTTTCATTTGATAGGAACATACTGATAAATTTGCAGACGACGAACGCTTTCAACTGCTAAAAAATAAGGCTTCGTCTAATATTTTCCATTTGTAGACGTTACTAAAAATAACAAATAGGACATGTGGTTATTTTTTTCAAAAGGTAATCTTCTAATAAGCCTTCTAATGTATTAGGTTTGTTGTACGGGTTTTTATAGAACACACAGCATAACGAATTAATTAAAATAACATGATGAATGCATGAGAGTCTAGTGCAACGATGTATATCACGTATGCTTGAACTTGCTAAGATCCAAAATAGTTTAACTATTTAATAACAAAACAACATCAGTTGCTTTCACAGTCAAACTATTGGTGACGGAGAAAAGGACAGCGGTGTTTCAAGATTTAGTACAAGTTACTAGTGCAGATGGTGCTATTTGTGGATTACACTTTCTCAAATCGTAGTATTTTTTTAAAAGATATCACATTTACATGCGACAGGAAACAATTTACACTTTTCAAAGAAAATAATGCTTATGTTAACAATGTTGCCAGCGTCTCTGGATTGTCCATTCTTGATTGCCCCTTCGGTTTTCTCTAACATGTATTTCAATAAGTGAGTTCAATTATGTCATGTGTACGTCTCCCTTGATCAACATAATTACAACATAGTTTTCTCTCTAATAGCCTCGTCCGTCGGGTGTACGAGGCATATTCACAAACTGGTCGTAGGACGGGCGTGTAAGAATGTTCCATGTTTGGAAAATGGGACATACGTTGTAGGTAAAATGAATGTTGTTTGCAACATGTTCTTATGAGCAACAATCAGCAGTTTGTTAGGTGTTGTCATATCAAAACACTGGTGCAATCCATTTCCAAATGTAGAGTTTGTGCTTCCACTATCCCCGACAAGATTTTTAACGCATTTGGCTATATGAGTAACACTACGGGTTTCTTATAAGAAACAAATCGGGTAATTCACGAGCACCTCATCGTTTTAGGTTTCTGTGTCGTGTTTGATTTTGTTTTGTTTACGTTCGTTGTTTGTCTTGTGCGCAGTCCACAATGTTGCATGTGTCTCTGGATAGTCAATTACTGATTGCCTCTTCCGTTTCCTCCAACATTTATTTCCTCATTAAAGCCATAAATATAGCGTCACTACCACTACTGCTCACTGGTTGTTAAACACATTATATTGTAGAAATACGACGAGATATGCAATGACAGCTTTCACATATAATCAATTGAATCTTAACATTTGTATTTGAAATAAAAAAAAAAAAAGAAGAATCAAATTACGTGCTTGTTATTTGATGATCTTTACATATATATGCACTACACATGCAAATGAATCATACTTATACCTATAAAAATGACAGCCACATATGGTATTTAACATACCACATAACCAAAAGTCTCTTTAGCTTTCAATCCAAGATGTGATTAATTACAGACCACTGCGATCAAAGAAACATGGCGCTTGATGTTCAATATTTCAATGCCGATTTTATAGTTCCTCATTATCGGTGGAAGTTGCCTGAAAAGTAAAACTTAAATGAAAAAATAATTGTTGAAGATAAGAATAGTTGGTGTACGTGTATACAGTGTGTAATTTCATCGAAGGAGCAAAGATGTTACATTTTATCCTGCAATGAGCACTCTAGTAAACAAATAACATGTGTCGAATACAGGTGTGCTGTATTTTGTATAATATACAAATACAGCTTCAAGACACGCCACACAACTTACTTTGGGGCCCACGAAAGGTTTGAGGAATATTTATATTTCTAAATTAAAAAAAAACACTACCTAACTCCGAAATTGCAGGATAAAAACAATATTAGTGTATTGTAGAAGAATATAGAAAATATTTGTATTCGGCACGGAACTGGGGGAATATGCTCGGCTAAAGCCTCGCATTTTCCTCCCAGTTGCTTAGCCTCATACAAATATTTTCTATATTCTTCTACAATACACTAATATTGTATATATATTAATATTTCTAATTAAGTGCGCACGACGCGTTTCTAGAATAACCTTCACCGGGTACGGTCAAAGTTAAACGACTGAAAAGCCAACTAATTTAAAAGTCTTTGGGAGCAAGAAAACCAAAGGGTCTAAACAGGATTGCAAAAAATGGCTACGGTCATATACATGTATGCTCGAGGGAGCAGATCCTTATTTTAAATCATCATTACATGTTTGTTTTTTTTTTATAGAAATTTACATTATAGTCGATATGCCTGTACTAAATGTCGAGAATACCATGTCTGTACAAGTTACTCTGAAAATACAACACCACAAGGTACTTATAATTTTTTTTAATGTAGATCAGATGTAGAACGTCATATTTCCGTACGAGGCATATAGAAGTAGAAGAAAATGTAATAGGTACGTCGGAAATCTAATTAGACGTTCCGCTGGTCAGACATGACATTTTGATCGTAATTATGCTGCGTTCACACGTAATTCGAATTCGATTCGCATTATCGGATTCGAATTAGTTTAATGCGCATTCGAAACGTATTCTTGTCCGAACGTTCATTTTAATGCGAATTGCAACGCGCATCAAATAGAGTCTACGTCCGAACGATGTTAACTTTTAATTCGCAATAGCAATCAACTTTTTAATTTAAAACAAAACGACATTGCATAATATTGATGTTAAAGAAAATCGTTTTAAAAGCCGAATTATTAACAAAAAACAAAAACAAAGATATACATGTACATGTACTCCAAACCAGCTTTATTGATATGTACGTGTAATCTCTCGAACTCGTCTTTCCCGGCACTTTTGAAATAACGATCATTTTCCATCATAAAATTCCATCTTTAATTCTAGTGAGAACCTTATTTGCATTCATTTTCGGAATTTTCTATATTTTCAATCCTATTTTTTTTTTTCATGCATAGCTCTTCCTCCGATACATTTGTATGGTGAATAAATGTGGTATTTTTTTGAATAACTTTGTAAATTTCCGTTGAAACCAAGATAACTTTTGAACAATGGGAAAGTGCAATAGACAACACATTTTTCGGTGATGATGGGGTATGACGGAGTAAAGAGAGAAATTATTGTGTGATTTAATAAAATGTCGGACTTTCATTTGAAAGAGAAAGAAAGATAAAAAAAACATTCTCAGAATATAGCTTGTATTGAATATAATAAGTATTTAAAATGAAATAAAGAAAATGTAAATTATAAATGAAACATTATTAACTTATTTCTAATTAACTTTGATATTAGAGATGTTAAAATTTCCACGAGACATTGATGACGTTGAATATGACGTCACAGATAGTGTGCTACAACGTAAAAAATTGCAAACGACAAAACTATGGAGCGTTTCAAGAGAGAAATGATTATTAGCCTTATTCTCTGGATTGTCACTAGACTAGCGTTTCCTATTTCATTTAAACAACAAAGAATACAAAGAAAGATGTTGTTGGAACACAGGCGACAAAGGAGAAGACGACATTTTTTAAATTCTATTCAAAGAAAGAGGAAAATGGCATGTTTGCTGTTTGCTGCTGAAGTTAACAAGCCATATAAAGAAAGATCGTTGTGGGCCAAAGAAAGAACAGTTGATATTAACAATGACGCAATAAATGTTTGGACAGATTGGGATTGGAGGCATCACACAAGAATATCGAAGGAAACATTTAGTCACTTGAAAGAAGTACTTGGTCCATATTTAAAAAAAGAAGGATACAGTGATGCGCCCTGCTGTGCCTGTTGGCAAAAGACTACTAATGACACTTTGGTACCTGGGTACGCAGGTTGATTTCAGATCACTAGGAGCATTGTTTGGAGTTGGAAAATCAACTGTATGTGATATTGTTCACGAGGCATGCAGGATAATGAGGCAAGTTCTTACTAAAACCTTCGTAAAATTTCCTAGAAACCAAACGGCTTTAGATGTAGTAAAGTTAGGGTTTCCACAAACCATTGGCGCTGTAGATGGCACGCACATTCCTATAATTTCACCGTCAGAAAACTCTAGTGACTTTTATAACCGGAAAGGTTATTACAGCATTGGCATGCAGGCAGTGGTAGACCATTCCTATAAATTCATCGATATAAATGTTGGTTGGCCTGGGAAGGTTCACGATTCCCGCGTTTTCAGACATTCCTTGCTATTCGAAATGGGAAACCACGGTTTTCTCCCGGAAAAGGTGTTGAATCTAAATAACACACATGTCCCCGTTCATTTGATAGGAGATGCCGCATACCCACTTCTGCCATGGATAATGACTCCGTTTAAAGGAAAACTAACAGATATACAGGAAGTATATAACTATAAATTATCTAGTGCAAGGATGGTAGTAGAAAACTCTTTTGGGAGATTAAAGGCCCGGTTTAGAAGACTGCTGAAGAGATTTGATGGTCAACTTCCATTTCTGTTGGATGTTATAGTAGACTGCGTTATTCTGCACAATATTTGCGAAATCAACAAGGACATTTGTCTAGAAGAGTGGTTTAACAATGAGGTTACAAGGGACGTTGAAAATATAAGAGCTATGTGTGGAAATTTCGATGGACAGATAGGTGACGCAAAGAACATAAGGAAGGTAATAGCCGAGTACCTTTCTCAATGAACATTTGAAGCTTCAACACTTGGTATAATTTTGATGAATAATTGTTGTTTTAGTTGGACTTTATTGTATGTACATGTGATTGCAATCTGATTAAATAGATTTTAAAATGCAATTTGTAATATATATTTCATAAACTTAAAGCTAATATGTTATGTCAATGTTTCATATCACAGAGCACATATCATACTCCAACATGAACAGAGTGACAAGCTGATTCCTTTTTACCACCTAATTGTGATCTCGAAAAGGTTGGCAAGGTTTCAATTAAAAAAATGGTTTAGAAACATACCAGCTCAAAATTGTTCAACATGCTAAATTATTGCCTATGAAGCTCCAATGGTCCAATGAGCCTTATAATAACTAGGATTAGGA
>MJUT01050917.1:304863-318690 GCA_002080005.1 Gigantidas platifrons | reverse complement strand
AACAATGTACGTCATGCATAACTAGTGATAAGAGCACGATTTTGCAACCGATTTGCAAATCTTAAACCTTTTTTTTTTGTTATTTCTTTTTTATCTTTTCGATGTTTATACTTTCGCTTCGACACAAAAAAGGAACACTAATAGAAGAAATAACCAGAAATTACAGACAATATCACTGTTAATCGGTCACCGTTTGTTTATTAATAAAAGAATAAAAGGTATTTAATTTATCTCCTCTTTGTTTGCTCATTATCCTATAAACTGCTTCATTTATTTCATGTGTGCCTCATCGCATCGTTTCATTGAAAGCTCTTGATAAAACTTCACTTAAATGCACAATCCTTTTAGATCTTTCCTTTACCTAGACACAATACATGTCCATTATTGTGGTGTTAATACAAACAAATGTTTAATGGCTTTATAAAAAATTGAAGTGTTTAAATCAATTACAGAAAAGTAGAAATACACGGCGTTTTGCCCATCCTTATAGTATTAATGGCCGGTATAGTGTGTGGCCTAGAGTGACTACCTTTTCAATACGGATTCCATTTTAAATGTATTGGTATCAAGCTATAAACAACTACAATATCAATAGTAATGGCTTATTTGAGTGGTGTTTAATATGTTGACATTTGAATGCATACATATTTCGAGGGGGGTGAATAAACAGTATATTTCAATTAAGACCTTATTATAAACCATTCAATGTCACATAAAAAAGCGAATATTATGTTAAGGAAATACCGACTTTTTCATTAATTATGTTTCCGTGTGGTTAATGATTTCTTGAATGTTATTGGCTGGAACAAATTTACACACTAAACATACATGTAAAAAGATGGCACCACGATCATGATTTACCACCGGGTTTGTAACTAGAGTAACACGACGTGTGCCACTAGTTGAGCAGGAACTGCCTACCCTTCCGGAGCACCTCAGCTCATCCCCGGTTTTATGTGCGGTTTGTGTTGCTAGATCTTTAGTTTTCTGTGTAGTGTTTTGTAGATCGTTATTCGTCCTATTTCTTTTTGACATTGTGTTGTTTGTCCTTCTACTATTTACAAATTCTGATTACCCATGTGGTATCTTCAAACTCTTGAATAATATATTGTTTGTACATTTGTTCTCGTTGCTCATTATTTAATAGATAACCATGTGTCAATCTACTATGTCCGATACGGTAACACATAGTATTGACCAAATGTCGCATTGGACATAGTAGATTTACACATAGTTATCTATTAAATTATGAGGAACGACCGGGATGTATTCCGTGTAATTCCAATTATTCACTTAAACATGTTATTGATTGCGTAGGTGTTGCTGATGTTCGGCAGACATTTTACAATGTCAAATATTTGTCTAATTTATTTACAAATATAAACCAATTTGAAATGTTTAAAAGAAATTAATTTATATAAAAAATATAGTCAGATAACATACGTTCTAGATATATGATTTTTTATATTGTTTCTTTTATTTGTACATATAACCTGATTGTTTTATAGACAAGTATCTTCTATTTCTTAGTTTCTTCTAGTTGTCTAATTATATCTAGTTTGTTGATGCCACGTTATAGCTGAAATACTGCTAAACATTGAACACCAATCAATCAATGTCCTCGTGAATATAGTTGAAATGCTGTCACCAAATTTATTCAAATTATCCTTACAAAGAGCTTAAATTTAGAATTTAAAATTGATCTACTGTATTTACGGAAATTAATACATACAGAACTGAATTAATATGACAAAGTCATATAAAGGTCAACCAGAAAGATACGAGCATATCAAAGCACTCTGCAAATAGTCAGATCAAAAGCAAACTCGTAAACTCTTACATTTAAGACATCAAAGTGGTTAATGGATTAATTAGTTTAATCCCACGCACCCGGAAGTCTATCTGCAACTTCCAGTGATAAGGAACCAATTGATTCACAATATATGGATAAGTTGATACATAGAGAAGCATGTTATTACAATTGACATCACAGATTCTACATGTATAAATGGAACAACTGACAATATATGAATACATTAATATACATGTACACAACACAAGAAGATACATATAATATGTCCATATTTCCAATAAAGTATATTTCATAAAACTACTTGAAATCCCTAATTTTTATCGAAGTGCCTGGATCATGCCTGCAAAATAAGCGGTCATGCATTTGTGTGTTAGCAGTATCGATTTTACCTCTTTCTGCGATTTTGTTATTTGGTTTTGGAAATGTTCGGACAATGTGGTATTTTTTATTTTATTTTTTATTTCTTTACCTTGTGTGCACGTACTTATCTAAACAGACGAACAAAACGCATTTATTTACGCGTTAAACTGTATTGTATCATGGGACATATTATTCCATTTTAATTTTACTTTTAAATTTCAAAGATCGATTCATTATCCACTTTTCCCGTCAAACTGGAAACTGATTAACTTGTGATATATATTTTCAAAAGAAACATAATCTGTTTTGGTAATCGTGTCTATTCCGAAGTAGTTTCCTGTTTAGAAGTTTGTGCATATCTTCACAATAATAAAAAAGTGACGGTGGAATATGACCTCTGATAATCACACATGAGATTCAAAATAGCAGAGTAGAAGTAAAAATTTACTTCTGATAATCACACATGGGAATCAAAATAGCAAAGTAGAAGAAAAAAAATAAAAGATTAATCTATTTACCATTAGACACAACATCAAAAGGCACGTACAAAAATAAATTGAAGGATTACTAATAGTTTATTTTGTAGAATAAAATAAAACGAAAAACAAAAGTAGCAGTTCCAACTTCTAATCGAAGAATCGTACAAATATATATCCCTAACACACATATAAAAACTAATCGCACCTGACTGGATTCCAGCACTTCAATAAAATGTGCTGTGGTTGAAGTGGATGTATGCACCCAAGCCTAACGTAGTAGTGAAAATTGCAAAGTACATAAGTGACCTTAGTCGAGTTTGGCTATCGTGTCTAGGCCCTTTGGTTTAATTGCTCTCCAATATTTCCAATCTTTTGACGGTTATTCCCGAAATGCATCGTTCGTACTAAATTATATATATATGGTTTTTATTATTATCACTGATTCGATACCTCTCCTGGTGGACTATTAGTCCCTGATGGTATCATTCGCCAAATAGCCAGTGTTTTGACACTACCATGGTTTATTAGATATATCTATTAGTTAAATCTACAGTCCCTACATATTGTAACTATTAGTAAAAACCAAAGTTCTCCTCCCTCATGCATATATGTTGGCTATTCTGTTTACTCCCTGTGTTTCCTTGCTCCCAAAGATTTGTTTATTATTTGGCTTGCATATATTCTGGCTTTTACCGCACCTGATGACAATTATACCAGAAACACGTCGTGTGCACTACATTTGCATAGCTATGTACATTGAAACTTGTCTACACCGAACACTGAGTAAAATGAGTAGATTTACAATCTCACCTACTAAATGTCTATGTAATTTGAACCTGTTTAAACCGAATACCTGTCAAAATTGAACAGACTCCTCAGTCCTATAGAGGTTCCGTTTAGACAGGTTGTACTGCTACAATAGTGGTACGACGGACATATATGCATATACCTGTCTGTAATTTCAGTATCGCGGGTTTTGTATATTAGCAATGTACAGAGAACAAAATTATCAGATTAGCGACCATTCTGCCGTTACATTACTATTTTATCGTCTAGTACTTGTTTTATATATCTCAGGCTTAATTCATTGACGTCAAATGCTTTTAGAAACAGACAATACAGAACGGTTGATTTGATTCAGAAATTCTATATATTTGTATATGTATTGTGCAGACTAGTTTGTTATTTCCTGTATTGGATCACATCCATGTTTTTACTGATAAATAATCAATAATGATCAATAATTTGTGTTTCAATAATTTGGAAGTTTATTTTATATATATTTGTGTTAATTCAACCAAGGAGGATTCAAATGTGTTGTAATTATCTAATGTTATTCACGTTTGAATTATATTTGGGATTTGTGACATTCCGGACTTTAGTCGTTTCTCCCGTCATCGGACCGTTCATTCTTATGTTTCATTCAACTTCCATGACGGACATTTTCCTGAGAACAGGATTTCGTTTGAACAATCCACCGTTGTAAGTGTGAATTTATCATCGTAAATGTTTTAATAACATTCCGTTTGATTGCCTCTTTCAATTTGTGAACTGTTTCATATATGAATATTTGACAACGAACTGTTTATTTGAGTAATACGTTATTACTTTGACTTTCCACTGATTATAAAATTGGTAAATGTAAACAATATTGATTTGCGCATTTATTCTATTTGTATAATTATTTCACATATTGTAAAATTGTTTCATTTCTTTTATTTACAGGATTAACCAGATTCAGACACAGACTTACGTACTGTGTACAGTGTCATATTGGATGCGATAATAAATTGACAGTTTACATACGACTCGTCTCTTAGTTTATTTTCGGCCCATTGGTTGAGACTGTACCCCTGGTTATTCTTAATGCACGAGGCATAATAGTTAATCAACGACAACCTGTTGAGGAATCCTACAATACACGCCAGTACACAACTCCACCACTACGGCTAGTGTTCACAGCTAGCACAGTACATTATTACAACGTTGGATTAACGTGAATCATCATAGTTGACTTTTATTACTTATCCAGCAACTGACTGTATAAAGTGGCTGAAAAATGGATCCAAGTGAAAACGATAAGCCAGCTGAAGAGGTCATGAGAAAGGACAGTGATCTTACATCACGTGTCCGTAGTCTCACAGAAAGGGGAACAGAACTTTACGTATCACAACGACAAAAGCATGTCGAAACACTTCAATCATTCTGGATTAAATGTGAATCCTTTATTCAGGACATTAGTCAAGTTTCTATGGACGTTAACACGCTGATGACGCTCCATGAGCAAATAAATGTGTCTTACGAACAGTACCGTCGACAATCCGACATCTATATGGAGTTTTTGAGATCCTGCCGGACAAAAGACAGCATAAGTGATATAGAAACTCGCAAAGAAATGTATTCAAGACGGCAGAATCTGATAGACACGTCCCTTAAAAGAATAAGAGACATTTGTATGTCCCTCTCCGAGACAACATCTATGAAGTCTTTCAGGTCAAAGGCGACTACTCGCCACAGCAGGAGGGATTCTGGCACCGCAAGTACAGCCAGACAGAAACGTGCCAAAGCAGAGGCAGCAAAGGCAAAAATTGCTTTCGCTGAGCAACAGACACTCATTAAAAAACAACAAGCTTCAATGCAAGCCGAGCAGGTACAAATGGAGGCGAAATTACATGCTGAGCAAGCACAAATGGAGTCAAAGATAAAAACTGAAAAGGCTAAGATCCAAGCTACAAATGCTGCCCTTGAGGCTAATCTCGATTTATTAGCAACAAAGGGAGAAGCCGCCGCTGCAGAGGCAGAAGCTCTCGCCTTAGAAGAGGACGAAAATAGAAGCCAGGACCTTGAGAGAGAACTACCGTTGCCCAAAATGGACTAAAATGAACTTGTTCAAAACTACGTTAACCAACAAGCTAAATTGACAGTTTTACCGGAAATGACAAACACCAACATCTTTAAGGACAACCATCATGCAGCAACTACAGCTAGCATTCTGCTGCCACTGCCTACAACTACATCTGCTACTCTAACTCGTCCAAAACTGCTGAACACATTTACTGCAACTGCGGCAAGGAATACGACGACATATCCGTATGGTCCACCATACTTTCCATCAAACTATGGAGCGCCAGTCCAGACATCAATGTTTTCTCAGTCTGTTCACAAGCTTGCTGAGCCATCAGTGATACCTCGTCTGGATAGCAAAAGATCGATATTTTCCAAGCTCGACATCGAAGAGACCTGACAATCATATGGACAGTAATCAAATGTCTGAAATGACTAAGATTCTGTTGCGTAAGGACTTACTCTTCTCTCGCATAACCACTTTTAACGACAAGGCTGAGTCGTACCATGCCTGGAAAGCCAGTTTCAAAGGCATCATAGAGGACCTGCAGGTTTCGGACGCTGAACAGATCGACCTTCTAGTGAAATGGCTGGGGACCGAGTCCTCGCCTCATGCGGTCAGCATCCGTTCCTCCAACGCAGGAAACCCCAAGAGAGGGCTACAACGTCTGTGGGAACGCCTGGATGAGCGCTACGGTTCACCTGAAATGGCGGAAGCATCTTTAAAGGCAAAATTGGCAAACTTCCCAAAGATGTCAAACAAGGACACTAAACGTCTTTACGAGCTGTCTGACATTCTTTCTGAGATTGAATCTTACAAAGAAGATAAGAAATTCCAAAGTCTACTGGGATATTTTGATTCTTCTTATGGAATCCGACCAATCGTGGCTAAGCTTCGTACGCACTACAGGAGAAGTGGACTTCAAGGGCTTCCAGCTACATCGAACGTTGTGGAGCGGCGTATCCACCTTTTGCAGAGTTTGTGAGCTTCATCAGGCAGATAAGTAAAACAAAGAACCATCCTGGATTCATGTACGATCTGGAGACTACAACTAACACGAAAACTCTGGGGAAACAACAATTTCCTACAAAAGGAAGGGTCAGTGTGAATAAAACCACCAGCTATCAGCATGACCAAAGTCAGAGACATGATGGAAATCTAAATTCGCTAGATAGATGCATTATCCACAAAACGAAACACTCGCTAGATGAATGTAGAGGCTTCAGGGCGAAATCCGTAGAAGAGCGAAAAAAATTACTGAAGGAAAACAATATTTGTTACAAGTGTTGCGCTTCCAATGCACATAAAAGCAGAGAATGTAGTGTCACAATAGCATGCAAGGAATGTGGTAGCAAACCACATACTACAGCGCTTCACGTGACAAAAGCTAGTCCACAGCCTGGACCTTATTCGTCTTCACACCAACCTTCACAGCAGCACGGCGGGGAGCCAAGGAGCTCCGATAAATCACAATCTGTTTCCAATGTCAATTCTTCATGTACAGAAGTTTGTAATTCCTACAGTGGAAAATCCTGTGCAAAGATTCTGCAAGTTAATGTATTTCAAAAGGACAATCCGTCGGAGACTCATAAAATGTATGCCATTATCGATGACCAGCGTAATCGATCTCTGGCCTCACCAGCATTCTTTGACATGTTCAATATCTTAGACAAACCTGAAAATTACACACTCTCCACTTGCTCTGGTAAAATTGCAACGTCGTCTGGAAGACGAGGGAGAGGATTCGTTGTTGAGTCAGTACATCCTGACATTCACTTGAGTCTACCAATTAATAGAATGTGATCACATTCCAGATAATAGAGATGAAATTCCAACTCCACAAGTTGTACAAAATCACTTTCACCTACATGACCTTGCTGGTACCATCCAACCACTCGACGACAGCTGCCAGATCCTACTGCTCATTGGACGAGATCTCCCTGTTGCGCATCACGTATTGGACCAGAAGGTGGGGTCAGACAGGGACCCGTATGCTCAGCAACTTAAACTCGACTGAGTAATCGTTGGAGAAACATGGCTAGACAGACAGCACAAGTCTTCTCATTTGAGTGTCATGAGAACTCACGTCTTGCCGTCGGGGAGACCATCGACTCTGCAGCCTTGTGAAAACCAATTTAAAGTAAAGGAGCAACTGTCACGTAATGGAGAAATCGGAGTGCCGTGCAAGCCAGTACATACCCTGGAGTTAAATGTCTTTGAAAGGACCAAAGATGACGACAAACCTGGAATGTCGCATGAGGACAAACAATTCCTAAAGCAGATGAACTCTGAATTTAAGAGAGACTCGAGAGGAAACTGGGTAGCTCCCCTACCGTTTCGTTCACCTCGACAATCCTTACCAAACAACAGGTAACAAGCTGTTCAACGAGCGAGATATTTAGACTCAAGTCTTAAGAGGAACCCAAAGAAAAAGGAGCACATGGTTGAATTCATGCAGAAAATTCTTTACAACAATCATGCTGAAGTTGCGCCACCACTACAGAACAATGAAGAATGTTGGTATTTACCGTTATTCGGTGTATATCACCCAAAGAAACCTGACCAAATTCGAGGAGTGTTCGATTCCTCCGCAAAATTTACTGGAATATCACTAAACAATGTTCTGCTGACCGGACCAGACTTGCCAAACATCCTTCTGGATGTACTTCTACGTTTTCGAAGGGAAATGATCGCTGTAACTGCCGACATTCAGCATATGTTCCATTGCTTCATTGTGCAAGAAGACCATCGCAATTACCTTCGATTCTTATGGTATAGAAATAACGATCCAGAACAGAACCTAATCGAATACCGGATGCGAGTTCACGTCTTCGGGAACAGTCCGTCGCCTGCCATTGCGACACTGGGACTTCGTAAGGTTGCCCAAAAAGCTGAATCAAAATATGGAAGTCATATCACACAATTCGTTGCAAAAGACTTTTATGTCGACGATGGACTCATTTCGTGTGCCACGTCTGAGGAAGCTATCAATGTCATGAAAGACACTCAGGAAGCTTTAAGGAACTTTGGGAACCTTCGTTTACACAAATTTGCATCAAACGACCCTAATGTAATGTCAGCCTTTCCATCCGACGACCTTGCAACAAGTCTGAAAGATCTCGACTTAGAATCTGACGATAAACCATTGCAGCGCAGTCTTGGTTTGAACTGGGACTTAAACAGTGACAACTTTCTGTTTCGACTATCATCCGACGACAAACCCGTCACACGAAGAGGAATACTGTCTACAATCAACAGCATCTACGATCCGCTAGGATTTCTGGCTCCTGTAATTTTGCAAGGTAAATTGTTATTGAGGAGATTAGTGTCTGAGACCGTAGATTGGGACGAGCCTGTGTCAGACGAAATAGCTACCGAGTGGGATATTTGGAAAAACACTCTGAAGGACATTGAAACGTTGAGAATACCACGGACATATGTGCCATATATCAGCAAAACTCTTAACAAAGGAACTTCATGTATTCTCCGACGCCTCAGAAAAGGCTATTGCCGCCGTGGCTTATCTACAAACCACCGACACAAGCGGCACTAAGCAACTTGGATTCGTTCTTGGAAAGGCAAAACTTGCACCTCCCAGGGAACATTCCATTCCTCGCTTGGAATTATGTGCAGCAGTTCTAGATGTAGAAGTTGCACAGTTCGCACTAGAACAACTAGATTTAGAAATAGACAATGTACAGTTTTACACTGATAGTAAAGTAGTTCTTGGTTACATAAGTAACGAGACAAGGAGATTCTTCGTATATGTAGGCATTAGAGTAGAACGTATCCGGAAGTTCAGCACCCCTAAACAATGGAACTATGTCCCCACGGATTGTAATCCAGCAGATTCAGCTACAAGGACACTCCAGGCTCATGAAATGCATAGTAGCAAATGCCTCCTTGGACCTACACGTTCTCTCTATTGTGAAAATGAGGAAACAAATAAAGAGCTATACCAGCTTATAGAGCCAGACGGTGACCAAGAGGTACGACCTGCTGTTAAAAGCGCAAAAACCGACACTGTATCTGAACCGAGATGTGATATTGGGACACACTGCTTAGAACGATTCTCAGACTGGACGAGACTAGTGCGAACTATCGCATTCCTCAAAGGAGTTGCCCGTTTGCGTGGAACTAAATCAAACGACCTTGGTACAGAGGTCGAAAGTTATCAAGAGGCCGAAGAGTATGTCCTGAAATGTGTTCAATCTGAAGCATTTGGAATGGAGATCGATCTAATTCACCAAGGAAAACCATTGAAGGGGAGTCCAATAGCTAACCTTAACCCCTTTTTAGATGAACATGGCATTTTACGAGTTGGTGGCGTATTACTAACTCGGAATTGACACTTCGTGAAAAAAAGCCCTTTATTATGCCAGGACGCCACCACATTGCAACTCTTTTAGTTAGACATTATCACAGTGACTATCATCATCAAGGTCGCCATATCACGGAAGGGGTAGTCAGGGCTGCAGGATTTTGGATAATCGGATCAAAACGCTTTGTGTCATCCATTATTCACCAGTGAATTACCTGTCGTAAACTCAGAGGAAAAACTGAGCAGCAGATTATGGCAGACCTTCCTACCGACCGTGTTGAGCCATCACCTCCCTTTACTAATGTTGGAGTGGATGCCTTCGGACCATGGACAATAGTTTCACGCAAGACACGTGGTGGATACGCCAATTCGAAACGCTGGGCAATTATATTCACCTGTCTGGTGACTATAGCTGTACATATAGAACTTGTTGAGGAGATGAGCTCACCTGCATTCATAAATGCTGTCATCAGATTTACCTCCGTTAGAGGTAAAGTGAAGATATTCCGCTCTGATAGAGGTACAAACTTTGTAGGCGCTATAGACGAGTTGAAGATTGACGCTATCAACGTCGAAGATGAACCCTTCAAGAATCACTTATACAACCCAGGAACGGTGTGGAAATTTAACTCGCCACATTCCTCCCACATGGGTGGTGCCTGGGAACGGATGATTCGTACTGCTCGACAGATACTTAACTCGATGCTTGTAAGCACTGCTGGAAAAACTCTAACACACGACGTGTTGACCACCTTCATTGCTGAGGTATGTGCAATCATAAATTCTCGACCTCTGGTACCAGTATCTACAGATCCTGAATCTCCTTTAATTCTGACTCCATTCATGCTCTTGACTCAGGAAACAGATTACGAATTCAATGCCAACGGACTTGGAGAGACTTCTGAGCGTGACTTGTACAAAGCAGAATGGAAGCGTGTGCAAGCCTTATCTAGGATATTCTGGGCTCGCTGGAGGAAAGAATACCTACCATTGCTCCAGCAGAGACAAAAATGGACTAACGTTCAGCGTGACATTACCAAAGGAGAAGACAAGAATCTGGAGTGAAACCGATGGCCTACTGGGCTAGTCCTGAAAACGTTCGAAAGTACTGACGGCCATGTTCGGAAAGCTGAAGTGAAAGTAATTGTAAACGGAAAACCTACCGTATATACTCGACCCATCGTGGATAAGATTCTTCTTGTGGAGAGTAACTGTATATAGTGTTTATGGAAATAACTGTAATAGTAATATCCAATGAATATCAGACGAGGAGTGTATTGGATCACATCCATGTTTTTACTGATAAATAATCAATAATGATCAATAATTTGTGTTTCAATAATTTGGAAGTTTATTTTAGATATATTTGTGTTTATTCAACCAAGGAGGACTGAAATATGTTGTAATTATCTAATGTTATTCACGTTTGAATTATATTTGGGATTTGTGACATTCCATAGGCGTTTCTCCCGTCATCGGGCCGTTCATTCTTATGTTTCATTAAACTTCCATGACGGACATTTTCCTGAGAGCAGGATTTCGTTTGAACAATCCACCGTTGTAAGTGTGAATTTATCATCGTAAATGTTTTAATAACATTCCGTGTGATTGCCTCTTTCAATTTGCGAACTGTTTCATATATAAATATTTGATAACGAACTGTGTATTTGAGTAATACGTTTTTACTTTGACTTTACATTGATTATAAAATTGGTAAATGTAAACAATATTGATTTGCGCATTTATTCTATTTGTATAATTATTTCACATATTGTAAAATTGTTTCATTCCTTTTATTTACAGGATTAACCAGATTCAGACACAGACTTACGTACTGTGTACAGGGTCATATTGGATGCGATAATAAATTGACAGTTTACATACGACTCGTCTCTTAGTTTATTTTCGGCCCATTGGTTGAGACTGTACCCCTGGTTATTCTTAATGCACGAGGCATAATATTTCCAATCAACCATTTTGGTTCTTTGTATCGACTTATATGCTTCATTGAAAGCTGTGTTTAGTCAATTTGCCGTAAAAAAAAAGACAGAGGAAATTATATACCTTATATCTTAGACTATATTTAGAGATTTTATTCCCATTTAGTTTTACTTTTCAGACAATTTACACGGGAAATGAGGCAGCATAGAATTTACGATGGGATGTTAAACATCAAATGAAAGGCGTCCTTTGATTGGGTGACCTTTAATTAATTATATCTTAGAATGGATATCAACCATTGTGATGAATTCAACGGCATGCATATTGGAAATATATTAGATAGGTTTATTTGTCTGACATGTCATTAATGCAAACTCTGATTTAATTGAATTTAACGTGTTCGATTCACACAAGGTACTTATATTCTTTTTTAAATGTAGATGAGATGTAGAACGTCATATTTCCGTACGAGGCATATAGAAATAGAAGGAAATGTAATAGGTACGTCGGAAATCTAATTAGACGTTGCACTGGTCAGACATGGCATTTTGATCGTTATTATTACTATGCAAATGAAAATATAGAAAGAATCCGAACAAATCTACCGAGTGATATAGTACGTTTCTAAAATATTTTGACTTAATTCAATACAAAAATACAAAAATAACACAATTGCGGCAACAATTATTTCCATCAAAGCTCAAATTCTCTAGGACAGAAAAATAAGACACAGTTACTCATCTACGTCGTACAGCCGCTGATCATACGAGATGAATCGTTTACTCAATGTGTAACAAGGACGAGACAAATTGTACCATATGCAAATGTTAGTAGTTATCATTGTAGGTTCTTTGCTGGGCACAATTTCTATACGTTTTTGTTTCTTCCCATGGACAGACCAATGACACTACCAGCT
Organism: Gigantidas platifrons; assembly: GCA_002080005.1. NCBI lineage: Eukaryota > Metazoa > Mollusca > Bivalvia > Mytilida > Modiolidae > Gigantidas > Gigantidas platifrons. The sequence continues at coordinate 306,015 of MJUT01050917.1, read as the reverse complement.
CCGTACATTGTACCTACAAAATGATGTGTTTGTTCACATGTTCTCATCATCAATAAATCATTTCTTTTTTTTATTATTCATATAAGAAATTTACTTTATTGTACAGAAATTACATTAGTTTTTGTGTATTGTTGCATTTTAATCTTTCATTTCCAATTATTTTTCCATTATGTCTCAATTTAAAACCCATCATTGTGTCATAATACAGTCAAAGATTAATCAAGATTATACCCACTGACGTAATATCAAATAAATAAGGACATAAAGCGAACAATATTTTTGACATATAGATATTATTGTCCCATTATATCTCAATAACTGGAATATTTATCAATAAGAACATGCATATTTACGTTGATCTATATCCGCGTATTTATTTGTAGTTGTATTTGCATTGTGATGCGCGGTTAAAAGGCATTATTGGACCTAAACTCTCATGTTTACTGTGTGATTGCTGTTTAAAGCAATGCGAGTATATATGGTGCAGGCCCATGGGGAGAATAAATAACATTTGATTGGATGATTATGTCGGCTTTGTACTAGACTTGCACACTGAATTTAGATTGAAACATCCGTAGCTTGCTAAAACACCTGTCCTAGAGGAGACATGTTACTCTCTATGACAAATGATCAGTATCGATTCTTAATCCTTGATATATTAATGGTGCGTAAAAGCAGCATATCTCAAAGGTTCCGCCCACTTTCAAAAATGATTACCATTGTTATCTCTGATAAGCGACAACGTGTACTGTGGGACCTATTTGTCTTAGGTGTAAAATCACTAATTTATTTCTTTTAACATTTTCTACTAAATTTGTGTTTTTATCGGGTCTACCTGACCATTTTGTCTAAAGCTTAACCATACTAACACCATCTATTTTCTAACACGTACATGAGTTCTCTACGTTCTGTCAAAATATCGTGGGATGTTTAAAATGCACAGTTTGCATGTTCTGAATTTAAAATTGTAATTTCTTTGTTTTATTTTTGTTCTGTGTTATGTTTAGCTTCAATATACTTCCAAAGATTGTAACCCTTGCATATGCAGTTTTAAGATCAGAACAACTTTCAATTGTGTCGCAATCACGTATTATGCCTGTCCAAAAATGCTGAGATTTTCTTGTGATATGCAGATGTAATACATGTATCCTA
>MJUT01050917.1:224690-289333 GCA_002080005.1 Gigantidas platifrons | reverse complement strand
TTGTATATGTATTGTGCAGACTAGTTTGTTATTTCCAATCAACCATTTTGGTTCTTTGTATCGACTTCTATGCTTCATTGAAAGCTGTGTTTAGTCAATTTGCAGTAAAACAAAGACAGAGGAAATTATATACCTTATATCTTAGACTATATTTAGAGATTATATTCCCATTAGTTTTACTTTACAGACAATTTACACGGGAAATGAGGCAGCATAGAATTTACGATGGGATGTTAAACATAAAATGAAAGGCGTCCTTTGATTGGGTGACCTTTAATTAATTATATCTTAGAATGGATATCAACCATTGTGATGAAGTCAACAGCATACATATTGGAAAGATATTAGATAGGTTTATTTTTCTGACATGTCATTAATGAAAACTCTGATTTAATTGAATTTAGCGTGTTCGATTCACGCAAGTGTGATGAATTATTGAACTCAGCGTTGAGCGTCAACATATACAATCGTCAACCATCACCACTACTATTCTGAGTACAAATCGTGGTCGGAGTGATGTTTATAAGAAGAGTTTGAACATACCAAAGGGGAAATCAGAATCCGTAAATCGAAGGACGACAGAGAACAAAATGACCAAAAGAAAAAAATGACAAAATGACAAACAATGATCTACAAAAATATACACATAAAAATTAAGATCGAGTAACACGAACTCTACTGAAACAGGGAATGAACACAGATGCCCAGAGAATGGTTGACGAGGATAATTTACAGTCGGTGAGCAAATGATGTTCTGTTTATACTAAATATACAAGAACACGATTCAGTAATGAAGGTAGTACATGAAGATTGATAATATGGTTTTCAGAACCATAGTCACAATCAAGCGATATTTCTGAATACCAAACGTAGAATATAGCGGACATCACAACACGGAAATAAAATTTTGAAGACACATAATTGGACATAATCAAAAACAATAGTGGTACGACGGACATATATGCATATACCTGTCTGTAATTTCAGTATCGCGGGATTTGTATATTAGCAATGTACAGATAACAAAATTATCAGATTAGCGACCATTCTGCCGTTACATTACTATTTTATCGTCTAGTACTTGTTTTATATATCTCAGGCTTAATTCATTGACGTCAAATGCTTTTAGAAACAGACAATACAGAACGGTTGATTTGATTAAGAAATTCTATATATTTGTATATGTATTGTGCAGACTAGTTTGTTATTTCCAATCAACCATTTTGGTTCTTTGTATCGACTTCTATGCTTCATTGAAAGCTGTGCTTAGTCAATTTGCCGTAAAAAAAAAAGACAGAGAAAATTATATACCTTATATCTTAGACTATATGTAGAGATTGTATTCCCATTTAGTTTTACTTTTCAGACAATTTACACGGGAAATGAGGCAGCATAGAATTTACGATGGGATGTTAAACATCAAATGAAAGGCGTCCTTTGATTGGGTGACCTTTAATTAATTATATCTTAGAATGGATATTAACCATTGTGATGAATTCAACAGCATGCATATTGGAAAGATATTAGATAGGTTTATTTGTCTGACATGTCATTAATGAAAACTCTGATTTAATTGAATTTAACGTGTTCGATTCACGCAAGTGTGATGAATTATTGAACTCAGCATTGAGCGTCAACATATACAATCGTCAACCATCACCACTACTATTCTGAGTACAAATCTTGGTCGTAGTGATGTTTATAAGAAGAGTTTGAAGATACCAAAGGGGAAATCAGAATCCGTAAATCGAAGGACGACAGACAACACAATGACCAAAAGAAAAAAATGACAAAATGACAAACAATGATCTACAAAAATATACACATAAAAATTAAGATCCAGTAACACGAACTCTATTGAAACAGGGGATGAACATAGATGCCCAGAGAATGGTTTGCGAGGATAATTTACAGTCGGTGAGCAAATGATGTTCTGTTTATACTAAATATACAAGAACACGTTTCAGTAATGAAGGTAGTACATGAAGATTGATAATATGGTTTTCAGAACCATAGTCAGAATCAAGCGAAATTTCTGAATACCAAACGTAGAATATAGCGGACATCACAACACGGAAATAAAATTTTGAAGACACATAATTGGACATAATCAAAAACATTAAAATGTATAAATTCATTAAAAATACCATTTTGAATGACAATCTTGCAAAATGGTACATAACGATAATATTTTATAGTTTTAGATCACGACTATATATACAATGTCAAGCACGAAACAACAGGAGGAAGATGCTCAACAGAAAATGAAGTCATCAGTATTTTGTAGTTCCTTATCAATAACATATTTATCGAGTTCTGAAGGCATATTTTTCAACAAACCATCGATACGCCAATGGTAACAAACTGTGTACTTCTATTTGTCAATCTTTCTTTTAGACTTATAATTTCCAGAATTTATCCACATTTTTGCCGGGGCTGTCGTCGTGTTCATGTGATAGTTGGATTTACAGCTTTCTATGCAACCAGTGCCCTTCACCACGAACGTTGTGAGTTCGAATCCTGCTCAGGCGAGGAGTATTCGATATACACTATTATGTGATAAAGTTTGTCAGTGACTTGCGACAAGTCCGGGTACTCCGGTTTCCTCCACCAATAAAACTTACCGCCACGATGAAACGGAAATATAGTTGAAAGTGGCGTAAAATACCATAATCATTCCCCCAAATTTTATCAAAGACATATACCAATATATTCATAACTTATACGATGTATTCATACTGTTTATAATGTTACTGTCTTCTGAGTACTTAACCATTACGTAAGGGACTTGTAAAAGTCCGTCTCATCTTATCTTCTAAAATGTTTTTGGTAGGTAACAACAAGTTATTGAAAAGTATTCTGACACTGGTATGTAGATGATGAGAGATGGTATTTGCAATTATTTGTTTGTTCCGAGTTGAACATTGTTTTCCTATTATATCTTCCGATAACATTTTGTAGTATCTAACATTTAAAAGACTATCAATATGAAAAGGGTAGGGGGGGTCGTGGACAAAATTATATCATTTGAAAATAAAGATATGCTGAAAGTTATTATATAACATTATATTGATAACATCTTGATTAACACAAACAATATTGAAATAAGACAATCGGCACGTATATACAATGTACGTGGGTTTCCTTGCCCGATTGTGGCCACCCTGTTTATGCTCTTAGGTTTGCTTGCTTCCAGAACTTTTAAGTTATTGGGCTTTCAAAGCTTTTGACTTTGAGAGAACCTGATGAAGGTCATTCCAGAAACATGACGTTCGCATTAGTTATGGTATCTGCGTCATGTTTGTACGTAATCGTGAAATAACATGTAGTTAATTGAATGCACGTACAAATATATATATTTAAGGTTGTTGAAAGAATTCTAAAACTACAACTTTTAAAGTTATAAAATGTTCCAGAAAAAAGCATAAACGTTAGATAAAACCGAAAAGACAAATACGAATTGATCGCAATTTTTGTTCGGTTCATTAAGAAATAACCTCAATCAGGCTGTACACACCGTGTAATTCGCGTAGCGGGTTACGCAAGGGTGTGTACAATTTGATAGGGGTTATTTCGAATGAACCACACAAATAATTTCGATCAATCCTTATAAATTAATTCAAACGTTTTTGTTATGATTTTGAAAAATATATTTATTTTTTCAATATAAGGCAAATAATCGGAAACAAATTTAAATAACCGCAAAGGTGCGTCATTTAACGAAATTCGCCTGATGACAATGGCACGCGTCGTATTGAGAACGACCTCTATTTTCAGATTCAGTACATATGAAAATTACCTCAACATTCTAAACCAATCAAAACACGCATACAATGACATGTGACTCAAGCAAATTAATTTATTCAAGAATCTACAATCCACAGAAATTGGACACACAAGAACGAAGACATAAAAACAAAACACACAACACAACGCAAAAACCTAAATTTAAAAGATGAGCAACACGGAACCCATCACACAAAACTGGGGGTGGATATAGGAGAAGGGTAAGCCACCCACAGTGTTACCCATATAGTCAAGTCCAGTAAAAGTATTTATCTTTTTTCATTTTACGTGTATTTAATAAAATAGATCAAAGATAGAATAATACACAATCACTTTACCTATTATGAGTTTCTATATTATGATTTTTTGTTTCCATTATTTCACTTGAGGGGAGGGGGGGTCTCATTTAACTAATTTAGCCCTGCAACCTTTATTGAAGAGCATATACCTAATCAAGAGAGTGATCGGGAGGGTTCATGTGAGGGCTATTGATTTTACCTGTTTCTATGATTGTGCCTTTGAATTTAGGAACTGCTCTGACAGTTTTATGCTTTTCGTTATATCACTGAACGTAAAACCTTAATTATAGATCAATTAAAAAGTTTATTTTAGGTTCTTGCAATGGTGTTGATGCATTTTCAGTCAAGAATAAATAAATAAGATAATCACCTCTAAATAAATCATGGCAAACTGTCCATGTGAAGTCATGCAGAAGAGACTGATTCGGAATAAGAAGATCGATTGGTGTTTAAGAACAATTACTAAGCAGTAAATAAGTGTTTGAACACTCGTTAAATATACATTAACCTTCCCCACGATAATAGGTCTTCAGCCTTTTCTTACCGTTGGCATTTACAGTTAGTTATTACTGTCATTGGAACAGTCCATAGCGGTTTGGTGAAGGCTGCATGAACGGCGGAACGTGACTTATACCATATGGCGAATGGCATATTGGAGAAAAAAAACAATAACGGATGAATGATTGCTAACCTTACTTTCGACTAATGGATTATAATGGATAACGGATGTAGGAGAAAGTTTAGTACATATGTACGGGCGATGAGTGATGAAAGACTAGTGACTGGTTTACTTGTGTTCACCCCCGATTTTTTAGTGGGCTTCGTTTTGCTCGATCTTTACTTTTCTAGATCGTTGTTCGTCCTTTTGTCCATTGCACTGTCTGTCCTTCGTCGATGTTCGGCTTGTGATTACCCCTTTGGTATCTTCAAACTCTTCTTGCTTCGTATTGATACATGTATAAAACAAGAAAATATCTAGGAAACGAATTTAAAATATTTTAACATTACATTTGTGTAGTACTTTAAATTATTGAATACCATTTTTATTTTGATATACTGTAAAACATGGATAATTGTTTGCTTTAAAAGGTCACTGACCAAGATATGTGGTTTTTGGTCCCTAATTCATGTAGAGCGACGGTCAAATATGGTATCAGTATATGTGCAGACTTCACTGACGACACCAGCTAAAATTAATCGAATGATTCTGCTCTTAGTACATAATTTAGTAATTCGTTTTGGAGTTTGTTTTACAATTTGTTTTTGGGGCAATTAGTAATTTGACAATTGTTTTAGGGGAGTTTTGACATTTGGCAATTGTTTTATGGGGGGGGGGGTGTGTTGTCATTGCAAAATAAATACAATCTACGTACATTGTCGGAAAATATAAACATCATTTGTACTCGCTACGAAATACTACAGGAAATCTTGCTTTTCCACCTGTTCCCAAAGATCGTACAAATAAATGTTACATTTTCCGACAATGTACGTATATGGTCTATGTAATTGTAAAGTAATTTAAAAGTACATACTGCTTGATAGAAATGTCAACAGCTCAAAGCAATTTAGTAAAACATATGTAATGGTATAAAAACAGTTACAAGATATACACTTGAGACGTTTTCAGATGAAGAATGTTTAGTTGATGTAGGAGTACTATACAAATGATTGTAAAAGTACATTATTATTATATATATAGATAAATGTCTGTGATAAAACAAAGTTACTAGGATGAATACAAGTAATAATATCGCAGAATAAAAGTTATTATAATCACAGAATTAAAATAATAATTATAGATTAATACATGGCCATTTTCATATTTCCCTTGTTATCAGCATGAGACCTTGATATCGGCCCGAGGAACGATATCAGTCGAGGGCTGATAACAAGGGCAATATGAAAAAGACCATGTATTAATCTATTTATCGCATATTTTGAAAATTTTGAAATTTTATGAAATTTGTTGAAATTTGGGAAAATACATTGATAAATTAAATCGTGTATAGTACGGATGTTTCTAAAAATACATTGGTTTTTGAAATTTTTGAATTTATTTGAAATTTTTCATGTTTTGAATTTTTTCTGAAATTTTTGAAAATTTTGGAATTTTTTGAAAATATTGAACTTTTTTTTTTATTATTATTTTATAATTTTGAAATTTTATGAAATATTTGCTAGGGCAGATAACATGTTATTGCCCTTCACAAGAGGGCAGATGACATGTTAATGCCCGGAGGTAAATAACACACCGCAAATTATGCTTTTATTACACATGCAAATTCGGCGTTATTTCAACAAAATATGTGATAATATCACAGAAAGTAATACTATCGCATAATCAAAGAAATAACATTACAAAATAAAAGTACTAACATCACGATGACGTATCAAATATATAGTCTATTTCATTAATCCAAATTTTCAGAAAATCCACTGTTGACGATCTTTAAGTTAAAAAGGAAAGAAACTAAATTCAAGCGAACATGCTTAACTTTGCCGGCCATTGTTTTTTTTATTAATGGCCCACTTTTTCTATAATGGCCTTATATTAAACTGATTTCTGTCAAAGCTTTATGTTGTTCTTGTTATTATATTGGTATTAAATTCATGCAATGATCGAAAATATAGTTGGTTGATTGATTTATTGTGTTTAACGCCACTTTCAGCAATATTCCATCTATATCATGGCGACCAGGTTTAGTGGTGGAGGAAGCCGGAGTAACAGGAGAGAACCACCGACCATGGGCAAGCAACTGGTAAACTTTATTTATCACTTGCGGCTGTGGGTCGAGTGCACCCTTTTTCTAATTTACAAAGCCGGGCGCGAATCCACGCCGTATTGGTGATAGGCTTGTATGAGTTGTTAGGTAATCCAACTGCCTAACTCATTGAGCCATCCGGGCCCTTCTAAGGTTGGTGATAAACACCAGTCCAGCAATCATTCAACATGGAAATGATTTTTAAGTATCGAAAACCCTGGGAAATAGGAATTATTTTTTTCGTACATGCATCACAAAAAATTACAAAGTTAAGTATGTATGATTTCTGAAATATGCAATTCCTGAATCAAATAGTTTATAAAGTTAATCTTTTGCATTGAGATACACCACATGTTGAGAAATTTGTATGATATGTATGATCATAAGACTGCTTGAGAATGATCCACAGGTTTATGACAAGAAAGTTTAAAAAAGTGATATTCAATAGGAGATTTATAAAACATGTGCATTTATGGTAATAATATTTTTGTTAATAAACATATTTAATACAAACAAAATTGTTATGAAATCTATTATTGTAGGTGTTGATCGTAATTTATTCATAGTTGAATACCCACCTTTTTTTTTTCTTTTTGAAATATTGCAATTAACTATTTAGAAAAGAAGTGGGTGAATCTAAGCATAAATGTTTATAGCACTTCTGGGTATTACGTAAAAACAATGAATAACATCTGCCAGTTTTCAATATTACATATAACACGTAATATGAACCATTATTATTAACATATAATTAACTATTTATTATACATATCTGCCTTCTTTCAGTATTAAAATGCTCATCACAATTTGTAAGCACATAAAATACGTCCATATTTTATAGATATTGGGACGAAGAAATCATTAAGAAGCTTCCTAGCGTAATATATATTTTTAATGTGTACTGTATTGTTATTAACATATATAGCCACATTAAGTGCAACGCATGCACGATAATTGGCCATACAATATATTACCGACTCTAAATAGGAGGAGCAATCCAACTTTAAGAAACAGGAAGACCAAAATACACACAGGAGTCTAAAAACACTTAAAACTATATGCATAATAAAATGTCCGCCTGTGAAAGATTTAAGCGTAAAAACGTATCGTATTTTAGCTTGTACAACACAACATATGTCATCATAATGATAGTAAAATACACACACGACCTATTTATTCATGACGACCTGCATTTTCTTAAGGAAAGAAGTATTCAGTGTGAAACACGTAACAACACATACAGGTGCAGAACAAGCTGGATAAGGCACATAAACATACACGAACCACTTTTTCAATTAATATAATAGTCTTGATAGAATGTTTTACTGGTACAAAGCCATGCAAGCCCAGATTTGTTCAGGTATACCGTGTGACAATCAATTTTATTATATTTCATGTAAATTTCCGGTTTTCTCATTGGTTAAGGGGCGTGTGCCAATTTAGTCTATCACATGACAGAGGGTGATAATTTAGTCTATCACATGCTATAGCTGACAACATTGCTCACTTTTCATTTAAGAACACCCATCTGTATAAAACATACACCAAAATGCCAGAAAAATATTAACATATACAAAAAATGTATGTAATCTTGTTTATTACACATCATGGATATCACAGTTTAGCACATCTAAAGACAACATCAATTGAAATTCAGGGCATCAAAATCATAAAAAATTGACACCAGGAAAAAGAACATGCAGTATAATAAAACAAATAACACATAGCTGAGAGGGTGGTACATGTAAAGCAGATTGTTATCCCTAGAAATTTCATTGTCGGCTTCGCCTCGGTTGATAATAAATATCTTGGGGTAACAATCTGCTTTACCATCCTCTCAGCTGTGTGTTATTTATATACCTACATATTTAAACACACATGCATATGTATATGAGGAAAGTAAGACGGGATCAGCATTTAACATGTGTGACATTTTACTTGAATCATCAGTTAATTGCTCATATATATATAATACAAAAAAAAAGTTTAAGAAAAGACAAAACTTTGCACTGACAAAACGTAAAATCTATAAAATAAAAAAGGCCGATTTATAAGAATGTGATTAAAAGGGTAATCCTCTTATGTTCCAATGTTGGTATTCGTCGTAAAATTTAATTTCTTTAACCCAGGAAAAGATCCAAATTAACGAAATAAAATTTTGAAATTATGATTTTGTTGATTTTATTGAAAATGTCAAAATGCAAATATAGGATACCCATGTTTGAAGGAATATTCATAGAATACATAACCGACATATGTAATAACAACATTACTTCATAATTATACAACAAAACAAACAAATACGGAGACAACAAACCTGAGGTACGAAAACATCATGCGCAATGCTTAGATATCATACCCAACATGCGGCATCCACACTCAATTCGTCATTATCAAATTCCGGAGCTACTACTAAAAACAAACGTGTTTAAAATTACATTATCACTCTTTGATGTTTTAGTATAATTAATGTTGTTGTTAATCTATCTGACAAGTTTCGTCGTGTTAACAAATATGCATACCGAGTGAACATGTGAATGCAGTCTGCATACAAATGGATATAATAGATTACAATTCACACCTATGTGTTTTTGTCTTGATGAGATGATACATTATACAATTATTAACTTTAAATGAGTAGACTGAAATTAAAAGTCAATAACTGCTTTATTAAATAATAAGGAATTTTGAAAAACAAAAAAAATTTTGAAAATCTTGAAATTCTATTAAATTTTTATTAAATTTTTTAAAAAGTTTGTTTAAAAAAAAAAAAAATAAATAAATTAAGAATTTTTTTTGAAATTTTTGAAATTTTGAATTTTTTTGAAATTTTTGAAATTTTTGAAATTTTTTGAAATTTTGGAAAATTTTGAAATTTTGAATTTTTTTTGCAATTTGATTGGCCGACTGGAAATGAAATCTCGTCTCTGGTTGGACAACGTTGAATACAACGAATATACTTCACGCGAGGTGTACTCACTCTGAGGTAGAGTTGAGAAAATGCTGTTTAGGCCAATCAGAAAAAAGCAAAATTCCTTATCATTTAATAATGATAATTACAGAGTGTTCAAGACCTCGTGGCGACTCATAGCTATCAAAACACTGCACCGTTGTACCGTTCGATATTTTTACGTAATTCTGTCTTAAGATTTCTAGAAAATAAAAGTGATAGCAATAAGATGTCATGCTGTTGGCATCTGTTAAGGAAGTATTAATACAAGTTGGTGTTTTATTGGCATTTCTGTTATTGCTGAACGAACATTTATCGTTTGTAATGTCATTTAAATAATTCAATCTACATATTTTAGAGGATTTGTAGATCATTATTTGTCTTTTTGTACTTTTTCATTTGGTCATTGTAATGTCGGTCCTCCGATTAACGGTTTCTGATTACCCTTTGGTATTTTCAATTTTTTCTGTTGTATAGACGTTGTGAAATTATATGAAATATAAGCTAAAATACTCTATTATTATATAGATAGGTGTGAATTATGGAGATTTATCCGTGAAATAAATTCCGATATTTCACATGTGAAATATCAGTTTTTTCCCGCCAGAACTACTTTTAGACAACTTTAAGTGTAGTGGTTACGTCCCTTGTTGTGTTACGGTGAATACACACATGATTGTAAACTGAAACAATTAAACAAATGAAAAAGTTTTAGTACTTTAATAAATTATCTTAATTGAATCATTTTATAGATACATTAAAATCGAACACTTGCTTATTCTAAATCGAATCATTTCACTAGCATAACACAACAGATTTAAATATAAACAAACAACGGCATTGTTAAAAGTGTATTGTAGGTTGTCAGTTTCCTAATTCCTTTCACCAACCCTTTTCAATGAAAAATCGTCTGCTTTGAACAATCGTAAAATAAAAAAAAATAAAAAAAACAATGTCTGATCATTTTGACGCATATACGGCAGCTGTAGTCTCCAAATTTTTAGAAGAAAATGATTTTGACTTGGAAAATGTGGAAATGCAAGAATTTAATATTCTAGATGTCCAAACAAATGTTCCAAATTCAATGGCAATACAAATGAAATTGTATATCAAACTAAAACCCAGTCGGGTAGATTTCAAAACGTTTCATTTGAGGACATTGATTCATTCCTTAGTTCGAATTTTGTTACACATGAAATACACACGACTCGGCCAATAATAACTCATCGTGCCTTGTTCCTCAGATAAATCGGACTGACATATTAGTCACAATTGCAATGAATTTTTCCACAACAACTTTACAAATCCGCCCATATTCAAATAAAATTCAGAAACTCGTCCTTCATTTAAATTTCCAATTTTTTTCATCGAAGCGACAACACTTGAATGTGCGGCCATATTGATTACGCACTATCATTGCTCGTAGATTCATACGCGTGGAATGAAATATACAAATTAAATAAATTAATATAAAAGACATTTTGGAAGTCTATATAATAAACAGTATAACTAATCATAGATTTTGAATATCAAAATAAGACCACTCGTGACCGAATACGCATTAAGGATTAAACTCATGGACGGAACAAGTTCCGCCCACTCGTTTAAATCCTTATGCGTACTTCGGTCTCTCGTGGTCTTATTTTGATATTCAAAATCTACGATTAGTTATACTATATATATTGAAATCTATCATCTTTGCATGAAACATTTTGATCATTGAATAGAAAACTTTCTTTTTCACAGGATAACTTCAAAGGAGCTTGGACTTTGAAGATATATTGTAACAAGCATTGTTGAATAAACTATATCTTGTTGCTAAAAAAAAAGAAGAAAACTTTCTTATTATGTTTGCACTCGGCATACAATTTACTTACACAAAGTTTTCTGAACCCGGAAGTATTGTCTATTCTTTAGAACAATTAATATTGCTCTAATTAATCATTATTGTCATACACAAAGGTAAAATGTATTTGATTGATATTAATAAATAACAAAGTATGCGTGCTATACCAACTCATGACGGTAAATTGGGGATGTTTGACACTTCACACGGGGTCGTATTGGTCGTGATCGTATGGTGGTTGGTTTTACAACTACCTATGCTATCAATGCCTATCACTACTAAAGTTGTGTGTTTGAATCCCGCTCATGGCGAGGTGTACTCAATGCAACATTATGTGATAAAGTTTTTTCAGTGTCTTGCGGTAGATCGGTGGTTTTCTCTGGGTAAGCCGGTTTCCTCCAGCAATAAAACTTATCACCACGATATAACTGAAATATTGTTGAAAGTGGCATTAAACACTATAACCCTAACCATAGCCCACACGATATCGTGTGCAATAACTTGTCAGGCGAAGAAACAGATTCAAATCCCTGTTTTGAATGTGCAGCTGGAAATACCCCCCTTTCCCCTCGGTGCTGATATTATAGAATAAAACAATAAAGAATCATATTTATGTTGATATACAAACAAAACAACAACATTACGTTAATTAAAATGGCTACAGACAGTAGCAAACCTTTGTTTTGTATTAGTATCATGTATTTTCTTTATATTAAAAAGAAACCTGGCAGGTGGTCGGATATATAACCAAATACGTCTGAAAATTAACCCTAACAGTGTTAGAATTAGATTTTGTAGCTGAGATTTGTGTTCACCCGCGAAGGGATTCGAAGTTGCACCATTGATACATTGCAGCACTAATTGCTTTGCCTTATGGCAAACGCACTAGACCACTAGACCACATTCGCTGTATGCATATATTATTGAATTTTCACAATATTGAATAGAATTATGTGGTTTGATTTATACATGAACTTTGAACACCATCCTTCTTCATATTTCAAAAGAATAATTCTTTTTGTGATCTTTACATTTCTTCAATCATCTCAGACATGAAGTCTATCAATATCTTCAGTTTTGATTTGTTTGTCTAACAGTCTTTGACTGGAGGAAATTGATGTTACTCATTTCTTGATATTGATAAGATTCTTATTTCATAGTTTAAAAACTTTCATAGCCTTTTAAATTGGATTTTGGAACTGTTCCGACAGTGTGATATTTTGTGTCTGCTTTTCATTCTAAATATTTAAATGTCTATGAAAAGGCAGCATGTGTGACTGAAAGGCATGAATGAACGGTAAAATATATTGATGTTTTAAAATACAGATTACTTTATATTTATTGAAGTACCAAATAGGATTAAGCTATCAAATTAAACATTAACACAAATAGGAACAATCTCTAATTCATGATATGATGCTGTAATCAAATTGATATTTGCCAGTTGATAGGAAGTCCGTGATATCCGAGATATTAACATGCTTTGAAAAACCGTTTACAAGCCAACGTTCTGTAAACTTAAGTTAACCTTAATTAAGGATAGTTAATCTGGTTTAAACGGGTTAAATGAGTAACATTCATGACGGGAATAGGTTAACAAACATTAACTCATTAAGGATAAAGGGTAGATCTGAGATAGACATGTGGATGAATCTATTGATTGCAACGAGTAATCGGGGTGATGTCTTATCTGACCGAGCAGAACATGGCATGTGTCTTATAAGCAGGAACTTCTTACCCTTCGCCAGTATCTGGATGCACCTATGATTTTTGGTTGAGTTTATCTTTTTTGGTTTGTTTTCGTCTTAAAATTCACCCGAGGTATTTATATACGACAAACTCCTTTTATGATTTTACTCTGTTTCAAATCCACTTATTATATCTGATTTCAGTGAATATTATTTAATAGCATTGTAGATGTATGTATTTACTGCCCACCACGCATGTCTAGAACAGCCACCATCGTGTACGCTCAAAGTCCACAGATCGGAAAGCCAAATAATTGGAAAGTCCTTTCGAGCATGAAAGCCAAGTACCTAAACAGGAGAACCAAATATCGTCTATGATCTCCTATACCTGCAGGAGGAGAGCCTTAGTTCATTCATTACATAATTTGAGAACTTTCCATTTTAATAAAATAATAAACTATGTAGGCGGTATCGACCCAGTGATAATATTAGAACCGTAGATATCAAATTTCGTGTACACAACACGTCTCTGGAACAGCCTTCCTTATGTATGCTCAGTCAGAATATTGGAAAGCCAAATAATTTAAAAGTCTTTGGGTGAATGAACACCATAGGGCCTAAATAAGATAACCAGAATCAGCTAAGGTTAGCCATGCCTGAGGGGGATTTACCTAAATCACACTATTAATAGGCACTGTACATTTCAATCATACATGTATCTGATAAACAATGTGCAGGTGATACTTCGGGAATAACATTCCATCAGCAATGGTATAAACCCAGTGGTAGTAATAAAAATGTTGATATTATACATTTATTGTATGCTGGTGAGGGAAATATGAAAATTTATTCACCCAAGAGTATCATATTCTCCGAGGGCATCACCCGAGGGGAATATGATACTCGTGGGTGTATAAATTTTCATATTTCCTGTACCCACATGCTATAAATGTTTTATTATACCGAATGAAACCAAGAAAACACATATATGTAAAATACTGCTGGCAAACGAAACATATTGTAAGTCCATTGCAACGTTGTCTAAGATATTTAAAAACCACATCGTAACGGTTGCCTGCAAATGATGCATTCCGAGTACCTCTGACGTTTTCCTTTCAAAGAACGATAACTCTGGCGGGAAAACACGCGAGGTTTCCAAAGTGGTGGAATATTATTTTTGTTTCACGGAATGTGATTCTTATCCTGTGTTCTGATTTTTACCCATTGTCCAATCAAATTAATATATTTATGGTAATTAATATATGAGGTATAATAATACATTTAGTGCACACGACACGTTTCTGTATTCTTATTCGTGTCTTCCTAATACCCTTTTACTACATCTATCACAATATATGTCACAGTGACCTACACTATTTGACATGGCCATAACTCTACACAGTATGTAATATGAGCAACTATCTAATTTAAAGCATTCGTGGGATAATGGCAATGAAACAATGAAAGGAAACATCAGCAATGATAATATATAGACAAATACAATGATGAGAAAGAACTACATTAAGACACATGGGACAATAGTGTTGATGGAATTGTAGTCTTGTAGTACAATTTACCATGCATTGATACTGATTGAGAATTAACGAGAATTGATAATGTTACGATAGATTCCAGACAAAACAGATAATTATTTTAGACAAAGATGTACAATATCGTGTCTTTAAGCATTATTTTCTATGTAATGGCAGCCTTATAACATTAATCGACGCTACTATTTCAATGCCTAAGCGCCCCACGTAATCGAGCTAGCCAAAATAAATTAATATTGCTTGATGAATGATTATGTATAGCTGATGAAACGCTAGTTTATTGACTATAGAACCAATATAGCTACAAGCACTATGAAATGCGCACTAGTTAAACCTTAAACAAATATCGAGTAATTTGATGATCCCAATTAATATAAAAAAAAACAAGTTGAACCCTCTTTTAAATCAGAAACGAACTACAAAGGGACGGGAAACGTTGACGTAAGTTCATGTTTTTTGTAACATTGATTTAAGTAATAAAATGCCAAGCAAATATCATTAATACTTAATAATAAGAATACAATGAGGAACATCGTATTTATTGGAATAGACATCAGTTAAAAAATGGACGCATACAGTTTCCTACTTAATTTAATTTAATTCTGTATTTGTTTAACGAGGATTGCCAACAGCCAATGGCTACGAGCGGTTTTCATCTAAATACATACATGAATACATATTTTCAAGCAATATGATGGTTATTACAAATATCGAAATGACAACACAATATATACAAGACAAGACATCACACATAAACACCCACACGCGAGCGTTAAATGACAAACAATTATAAAGAAAAATAATTTAGCAAAGTTTTGACTGATGTGGTATTAATTTAATTAGGAGGACAAAGACAAAAACAATATTATGCCAGGGGGATTAGCGTGAAAATCTGTTTGTAGATTTAATGTATTGAAAAACGCATTCAAAAAGTGTGGGATTAATATTGACAGATAGATCATCACTACCTTCAGTTATGATTTTACTTAGATGTGTTGGACATAGATCTCGCAATAACTCAGGACATGTACATCCTACTTAATGAATTTAATAATGAACAATTTACCGTTGGACAATTTTTATCATCATGTTTGGCATTTATGGTAGGAACAAGCTCTGAAAATTCTAAATATATGTGCATGAAGGAAAAGGGTATAAAGATAATAAATAATACAATGGACGGATGTTTTGAATGGAACAGTAAAAAACGTCATAAAATTTTCCTTGGTCGTGTTAGAGGGGGCTTCGGTTGGTATGCACCTACATTTGTACATGGGAGGGGGAGACATTCTCCAAAAACGAAGAATGCATCAATATCCCGTCATTAGGACACGTTATGTATCGTCCCTCAAAATAACGCACATCTTTGTTCGGAAGGGTTTTACCCCATACCGGAAAACTGAAATATAATTACTTGACTCATGTGTAAAACAGATGGATTTTGATTTCCCATGGCAAGATATGAATATTTTCTCTAAGATCTTGCCAGGCCAAGTTACACCTCTATGAGAAGAGGATGGCATCCACTTTGTACTAGACCAACGCGCTTAGTTGGATTTGTTTTATAGTGCTAGCTCACTGCAACAGTCAGCGCGTAGACATGTCGCCACACTCGCACACATTACCCTGATGCTGAACCAACCAGTGTTTGTTATCTTTAATGCCAATTTTATAGTCTTTGGTATTTTGGGATATTAATGACACCAGAAAAATACCGCCGACCAGCTAAAATGTCTTCACCACTGTCTTGCTCAAACACATGTCTATGAAAGCCATTTTACTATATAATTAAACCAATCCAATCTACAAATGACACAACAACTTGTAATTTATATCTCTTCATTTTGTCGTTTTATGATTAATGACATATTTTGAAAAGAAAGTGGTATTGTAACATTCTATATTTGTCATAACCAATCATACAACCCAGACTAACATAACAACTATAAAAAGGAATTGTCAGACAAACATATAATATATTGTCTGGTAGGAATAATGAGGCATTGTCCTCGTTCCTCCATTTGCCTTCAGCAACTCTTAAAAAAAACATGCATGGTATACTTTACAGTACCAAATCAGGAAGAAGAGTTTGAAGATACCAAAGGCGATAATCAGTATCCGTAATTCGAAGAAGCACAGACAACGCAATAGCAAAACAAAAAAGGACAACTAAAGTTCGAGCAACACGAACTCCATAAAAACCATGGGTGTTCTCAGGAAAGTGGTCATGTAGGTGTGTTAGTATATAGATTTTTCGTGTTACTCAAGCATTCATTTTTTTGTGTAATATTTCGTCGACCATTGTTTGATTTTCTGTCATTTTTCTTTTGATTATTGTATTGTGTGCCTTTCTTTGATTTATGGTTTCTGATTACTTTTTGTTGTTGCATTCTATAACTTTTGTCTCAACTTATATCATGTAATACCTTTAGTAAGCACAAGTTATTGCATCATGAAACACGTTTTTTGTAAAGATCAGTACATATATATCATGTAACAGGAATTATTGTTGACAATTGTGAAAGATAAAACGTTTTTTATTTGTGATACCAGACACCGGTAGCTACTTGTAACGTAATCGATTCGACTTTATCGCTCTATTATGTTTGTGCATTGTTTACACAGCTGTATGACTGACTTTATCTCCTTTGATGGGTGTTTAAAAAAGATGAATAAAATATAATGTATTGGCAAAAATGTGCTAAATCAAAATGACAGACTATCAGACATATTAAATCAAGGAACAGCAGGAACTAAAAAAAAAAGAGAAGAATGCTGACTTGCTGAATAAATTGTTTAATTCATGGGCAGCATGCGTGTGACGTTTTTGTCACCAGGGCTGTATTTGAGCTATATCCATGACGAGAATAAATTAACAACCGCTAATGCATGGGCATATGAGCTGAAGTTTAGGAAACGGGACGGGTAATGTATAAAGTGGGCAAATTTGACCGACCACTCCTAACAACTTATTGTCGCATTAGTGTCTGTGGTTGTATTATCTAAACAAGAAACACACATACGTCCTGTTATAAAGGTAAGTTATGTAATTGAACCGTTCCTAACTAATAGCGGTCGCCCTTTTCATGTTATTGCATTCTGAAACAGGGACACTGGGTACCGTGGGGTTCTTTTGGAACGAACATGTAATAGTGAGTGAGTGATTGTTGTTTAACGCCAATTCAGCAATTGTTCAGCTATATCATGGCGATAACAAGTTAATTTACAATGAGATGATGATGAGGTCCGCTCTGTACTAGACCAACGCGCTAAGTTGGATATGTATAGTGCTAGCTCACTGAAGCAACAGTCCATGAGTAGACATGTCTCTCCACTCGGACACATTATCCTGATTCCGAGTCAACCAGTATTTGCTCTTTCTTCTTAATGCTGCGTGCTTATAATCAACAAATACCATTTTTATAGTTTTTGGTTTGACACACAAACCTATTTAAGACATAGTGTGGCAATTTTCTTCTTTCATGTTGCCTTTTTTACCACGACCTCATGAATACGTTATGTTTTTTTTTGTTTTTTTTTATTGTCACACATTTTTGGTTCCAAACTATTAATCTTACTGTTTTAATCGAATTTCCATTGCCGTTTTAAGCTAGACGGTTCTCCTTTAATTTCAAGAAATTGGCATGAAATTTGATTTTCAATCCTTTAGAGAATTTTTCGAAGTTCAAATTAACGTAAGAAGTGCTTGACATTTAATTTTACTGCAAAAGCCATTTGAATATTTGCTATCGTGAACCGAATATTCTGACTGATTCAATTATTTTTGACAGATTATATCAATATTTGAAAGAAAAACAGGATTTTTTCGACAGGAAACCTCGATAGCTTTGAAAACATTTGCAAAGTATCTGTAAACAATCGTTAATGTTTGTATGCATCTTTTTATGTTGTGTCACCGAACAATGGAACAGAAAATAACTCGATATTGACAGATCACGTGCATAGAGAAAGATGGCATATGAATGAATAGTATTAATCATGGGATAATGTTTTAGGTCAGATTTATTCAATAGCAAGTTCGTGCGAAATACACCGAAATTGGATTAGTTAATTTTGAATTACGATAATTTGCCTTTTTCGAAAAATAAATCCTTGATAATGTTGTAACTTCATTACTTTTTGGAGAACATTATTGTTCATTTCAAAATCCATTTCTTTACAGATCTGACAACACAACAATTAAAATAACTCGATCAACCATAATTCCTGTAACCTAAATATCTAAATATGACCTTACATAACTCTCCAAGGGAATCCCAGTTTATAGATGGAATATTTATTTTCTCCCTTGTTGGGTACAACTCCTACGTAAGGGGGGACGAAATAAATACCTACCTCATAGATATATTCATTAGTTCATTAGTTTTTAAAACACGGTTTATGTGATAACAATTTAAGTCACCTCTTAGTCAACGTCTAGTCAAACCATTTTAATTATTATTTATATTACTTAAACAATAGTATCCATTGGAAATAAGCTTAGTAAGCTTTATTGGTTACCCTAGGTTTAATATCAACATTTTTAATTTGTATTTTTTTTTAAATAGATTTAAAAAATTCCAATTTTAGACTAACATGTGTGAAGCTTCTATTTATGATTGAATATTTTTAGTTCTATTATTTTATATGTATATTTCCACATGTTGATATTTTATCGAATAAATCTATCTATCTATCTAATATGTCACTCCTTATATAGAAAACATAACGCTCCCTGAACGAAAATGAGACAACTTACATCAGATCTGTTTCATGCAATAGTAAATTCTTCCGTCGATAAACTCAACCCAATGCTACCTTGTCACCTGAACAATTAATTGTTTGTAATAAAGGAAAACCTGATTACGCACACTGAATCACCGACCTTCCGCTAGTCACAGTTTGTTTCCAGTGCACTTTTCCACATGCGGGAATCGGATTTATGTGGTTATTGGCACCGATTACACTGGTAGATGTAGTCTAGCTACCTAAAGTGTAATGATCGTAACTACGACGACCTCTATATGCATCAAGTAATGAAATTAAGGTTAAACAATAATACTAATATCAACAAAACAGAACAATCACCTCTCGCCACAGGACATTTGTACGTATATATTTCTAACGGCAATATAATATTACGAAAAATATTTACATTATCTATCTATTTTGGCAAAGCTAGACTAATATAATGATTTCTATGTTAATTTCCCAGGGACATTAGTATGAAACTATTTTACAGATTATTTACATTCGTATTACCAGGAGATGATATGGAGTAAATTTTATTACCACGTGGCATATTACGGTAAATTTGAATAACGAAGATAAACTTTTAAACATGATATCTTACATATTGAATCTTAATTGGATTGATCGTTCATGAATATTTCAATATTGGTATGTGCATGCGTGATAGACTTAACTCTAAAATATGTATATTACCAATTCTTTCCTGAATTACGAGTGTGATTGCTTGAGGAATCTAATTTGCAAATTTTGAACATTTTAAATAGCAGTGGCAAAAACCAATATATATATAATATAATGCACACGAGGCATTCCTGTTGTAAGAACCTTCATGGGGTACGTTCCTTGTCAAAGATGAGAAAGTCAAATAGCAAAATGTCATGGGAGAAAGTAAGGTGACCAACGAGCTTAAACAGAAATAGCTTATTTAATTAGAAATATGTATTTCTTCATTATTATTTGTTGTTAAACCAGGGGCTGTCATGGTCGTGATCGCATGATAGTTGGATTTACAACTACATATGCATTTTTAATTTTGTTTGTATTGTCCTATCCAATGAAAAAATATTATGTAAATCAATTGATTATACTGCTCATTGTGGGCGTCTTGATTGATAATAAAGCATTTGTTTGTTTATGCAATCAGGGCCTACCACCACTAATGTTTTGAGTTCGAATACCACTCAGGTGAGGTGTACTCGATACAACATACAATTAATTACTCCCTAAGAAATCAATACCAGGATATGAGGTCCTCGAGGATGGGCACTCAACGACCGAAGTCAAGTCAGGTCACCAAGAGTGACAAGTCGAGAGGTCCTCATATCCTGGTATTGGCTTCTTATGTAGTAATTAATTGTTTTATTGTACCGAAATAAACTGGATAAGGCTGTTACCTTGTCTTTTGTCATTGTCTTATAATTTTTACTCTTCTAATAGAGTACGGAAATAATTCTTGGTCTTCAGCGGATATATAATCGTGTTTTAATCATATCAAAACTTCCGGTGTAGTAATGAATGTCACCTGTGCATGTACAATTTCCTAAAATGATGGTATGTATGCTTCAGATTATAAACTTACATAATGTTCAAGTGTTTTATACACATCCAGGGGAGGGGGCGTCATGGTCGTGATCGTATGGTAGTCGGATTTACAACAATATGTGATAAAGTTTGTCAGTTACTTGCGACAGGTCGGTGGTTTTCTTTGGGTCCTCCGTCTTCCTCCACTAAGATAACTGACCGCCACGACATAGCTGAAATATTGTTGAATATATTCAATGAAGTGCAATAATGATATACTATTCCATATTTCAATCGAAACGGAATTATTCTGTTGCCATTTTAATTTTTTCAATTGGTCAATATCTACAGGTCAGTGTAAGATCACGTGATAAATAATGACTTCTTTGGAAGATTTAGTGATCATACCGTAGAAAATAAAATGGAATAACATGACAAAGCGTAACCAATAGAAACACTCAAGCCACAAATACACATTGTAAAATGATCAAAGTCATATAACTATGGTAATTTCAGAACAAATGCATTGCATATCTTTGCAGAAGAAAAAACCCACTTGTATTGCTGACTGTTTATCTTATAATAAATACAAAATCTTTATCATATTACAAATATAGGATGTTGCCCATGCAATTTGTCAAGAAGCAGAGAAGAAATTAAATGTGTACTTGTGTAAGCATCTGATATTATAGCATTGGTTTTCCTTTTTCTGTTGGTCATTGTATTGTTTGTACTTCATCTATTTATTAGCTTCTTGTCACTCCTTTTGGTATCTTTAAGAAAACGTTGAAGATAGCAAATTGGCATTCGGAAGCCGTAAATCGAAGGACAGACAATACAATAGTTAAAACAAAAAGCCAAACAATGATCTACAAGACACTACACAGAAAACCAAGGATCGAGCATCACGAACCCCACTAAAAACTTTGGGTCCTTTTTACAGGTTTTCTTCACATAACAATGCACATACAGTATCGGTTTTGTAAAGTTTTCTTTTATTATATTATTTTTATCTCATTTAAATGAGATACAGTTTGAATTAACTTTTTATTGATCCACATTTTATTCCATTATATTATTACATGACATACAAGTATTATTATTTGGAGAGGTTATATTAAATTGTTTGATCTCGCCATCATATACTCGAATTAAGAATATGTACTCTAACTTCTAGTTGAATTCGTATCAGACTATTTGTTATTTTTTTCTTCTTTCGTCTGATCTAATTGCGTTTTAAAAATTCAATTTCAAAGACATGTCAAATTTCTTTTGATTCGCAATAATTGTAATAATTTCAGCGGTAATTAAAAACGATTTGATTGATAATTAACAATAATTGAATCGAAATTACGTAGTTATGCTCTCATTTATTGATCTGCTAACAATTATTTTTTCAATAATGTATATCATTGTTATGTTTTTACACGTCAATGGTTCATAATTAAAAGTTGAATAACACAATGCACGTGATATGATTGAGTACTATCCGGATTCGGTATTATATTTACAACACAAAGACAGCGACAGACGCTGGTGGAAACTAAAGTTATAGAACGGAACAGACACTCACCTGTGTTTGGAATAAATGAATTCATGGCATAAAAAATAGTTTTTCCTTGCAACCAGATTTCATGTAATTCACAGACCACCGACTATTACACAAAAGGGCACCAGTATACTCTGTTCATCTTATAACTGACACATTACCTATTTGGTGTTAAACAATAATCATTCACCACATAACGCGAAGGTCGCTTGTGTTGTTTTGTCTCGTACTTTGTAATTGAGGTCGATGCATATTTTACCATGCATTAACTGAAGACACATGTGTTTTTATTGCTTTATTATCAGAAAATTAAATCGGTTTTATTTCCAGTTTCTTTGATATTTTCATTCTATGTTAAATTATAGATGCATTATCGATGCAATCTATTAGGAAATCACATTTAACATTAAGTAAGCAACTTCTCAAGATGTTGTCCTTTCATTGTAGTTCCAGAAAAAGGTCAAAGGCCAACACGATGGCGATCTTATAGTAGTTCCGATAAAATTGTACCACTACTACAGCTGTGAGTTCGATTTCCGATGTTTACTAAATTCAATTTTAGCTGATAAAGTATATGAGGTTGTTGGTTGTTCCACATCTCCAATAAACCAACCAAAACAAACAAGGTAAAGCTAGCAGCAATAGTGCCGTCGTGTACCAATCATTGTAAACAAGGTCAGGTCAATAGTAATATGTTGACATGTTGTCGTAGTGAACCAACCAAAGAAAACTAGGTAAAGTTAGCAGAAATACGTTGACATATTGTCGCAGTGTACTAAATAAAAAGCAAATATGGTAAAGTTAGCAGCAATACGCTGGAATGGAGTAGTAGTGTATCAACCAAAGGAAACTATGTAATGGCATTTTGTCTTAGTATTGTTTTGTTTGTTTTCTGTACTGTTAGGAAAGTAACTAATTTACAATTGTATGTGAAAGCTAATCGTAAATATGTTCAATATAAACCTTTTTCATACTACTTTGTTGAGGATGTGTTATTGTTCTACATTGAATGTGTATATAACGTTGTGTCTCTTACGTTCGTTTAAAAACATATATTGACTATGGGGGTACCTGATAAATGTTATTGCAGAAACGTGTCGTGTCTATTAAATTAGATATCTACGGTTTTATTATTAGCACTTGGTCGATACCTCTGCTGATAGACTATTACTCCCTGAGGGCATCATCCATCCTGTATATCGGTACTGGCATGGTTTATTTGATATAGTTATCCCATCATTACGGCATTATTACCTCCACTGAACCATTGTTGGACAAATCTGTAATCCTCTAGAGGATTACAATGTCTCGTGCCTTTCCCCGCATGTTGTCAAATCGGTAATTTTCAAGAATTTTGAAATAAAGTTCGTGTTAAATGACGGGTTGTGGTTAAAATTTTAAATTTAACTCTCCTGAGTGGAGAAATATCGTAACCCACGGGCAACTGAAGGAGAATCTACATGTATTATTGAAATTGGAAGTTTTTAAATAATGGTGGCTGTCCTGTGTAGATCATTTGGTTTTCTTGCTCCTAAAACATTTAATAGATTATTTGGCTTTCCAGTTTTTTGACTTAGAGAGTAACCAAAGAAGGTTATTTCAGAAGCATGTTGTGTACACTAAATTGTACACTTGTGGTAACTTCCGTCAACATACACCAGACATTATTAATTCAACAAATGTATGACTCATTTTTCAGAAAGGTCATTAAACGTCTGTGATTACAATAACTGATTGATATTGAATATGGTTAAAAATACATGTGTAAGATATGATGTTGTTGGTTATAAGAGGACTGTTCTGTAATCGACGGATTCTACTTTCATAACAAGTAATTAGTTGTCTACGAGGATCCACTGTTTATAATATTGTACTGACTATGCTGTTGTTTCTTTCTTGTTGGATAGTGTGTGGTCTTTTCGAGTGGAAAACGAACTTGTGCATGTTTTATTGCTTGCTTATCTCTGTATTGTCATTAGAGATGTAATCGTAAAAAAGGGAAAATTGGGATCTAATATAGGCTTTAAACTCGCCGCGTGTTTTTGCAAGTTTTAGGCCAGAACTTAAATGTAAATCGGCATATGTGGTGGTAGGTGTATTTGTTGTGTTCCATGATTTGAACTGAAGGGGTTTTATTCTTGTTCAGGTGATATTGGTTGAATTGTTGATATTCAATGTTTACACTCTCTTTTCGTAATATCTTGTGTTTTATTGACCATTAATAACGTTGTACGTTTTGATTGAGATATTGCAATAGCAGTAAAAGCTTCATTTTATACAGCCTGACCGAATTACGTTTTTACACTAGACGGTCTTTGATATTAGGATGTTCTCTTTATATAATGTGTTTTTGTCTTTCTGCTTTTGTTATTATTAGTGTAGACCTTCATATGGTTTATTATTTTGCCTACGATAATATCTATAATGTGTCTATAAAACATATTATTAAGGTTTGATTGTGAATAACTTTCTTGTAATATTTCTATTGCAGTGACAGCTATGGATCAGCCTTAGCAGTAAATCTGACTATTTAAATTGTGTTTACAACCGTCTTATGTTGATTTAGTATGTGTTTAGTGATTAAAATGAGTCCGAAGGGATATTTGAGGAAATGGTCGATCGGAAAACAAAATTAAACCAAAAGCAATAACACCACGTTTCCAAATGAAAATAAGAACAGAATGAATCCTTCCGGAGCACCTCTGTTTAAGGAAATCAAAATGCTCAAACATGTCGACGAATATCATTTTTCAATTTTTTGTTTCAGGTGTGTCATTTTTGTTTAGTCATTGTAGCGTTTGTCCTTTGAATTAAGGATTCTGATTACCCCTTTTTATATTCAAACTTGTCTTCATGCCCAGGCTTCCAGTATATATATTAACCGAAAAACTAAACCTTGTGAAGCAGACGACAGCTTTCCACTATTCATGATAAATTATAGTTAGAGTGTGAAAACTACAATATTGCCATTTTTCAATGAATTAAGGGGTCATAAATGACATTTAAACTCATGAGATCGCCAAATAATATACCTATACCACACAAATAAAAAAAAATGGTATATACGTCTGAAAAGTTTGAACAAAAATACCAAATACATAACAAATAGTTACTGCTTTAAAATGACATAATATTCGTCTCACAGAGAGACTTTTTATACTGACAACTTTCTCATTAAATTCATATTTTGTGGTTATTATTCACAAATAATAAAATGTCCAATAACATGTGGGACGACAATATAGACTCGCGTTGTTTGGATTTTTAGCAACTATATTGCTTGTTGAGTATTAAATTACCATCTGTAGACATGTAAAGACGACAAAATGCACTCGCGGTTTGGATTTCAAAGAATGCTATTGCTTTTCAAGTATCATATGTCCATCATCATCAGACATCAGCACAACAGTATTGCATGTCGAGTATCGGATTTTCCAAATGAAATGTAGGACACATAATTTTGAAATTCTTCAAGGTAAAAGGAGAAATTATTACTAGGCTGAATATGTAGACATAAGTAATTAAAACATTCGAACACTACCTATGTTCTTTGACTTCTGTCTTATCTTTTGTTTTTTTAAACAAAAATATATGAAAAAAATATCTATATCGAATTGATATAATACTTCAAATTTTGTTATATACTTTTAATATTGAAATTTCAATAGCACTTCTTGAATGTTGAATGATTTCAAATCAATGATAGCACCTGCACGTCATTCAGCTTATTTCCTATGAGGACCTGTATGCACTTGTCTAACCGCTAAGAGGGGAGATTTGGGTACATATAACTAGTTTATCTCCGACAATTTGTATTGCAGTAACTTATACCAGGCCAGGAATGTGCCATATGTAAAGGTTCCGTTCTCACTGAACACTCTGTACTTCCTTAAAGGGGTAGAAGAATGTATGAGATAAAGGAATGTGTGAGATAAAGGAATATGTCCAACATTCTAAGAAAACATAATCTGAAGGACAAACTAATTTAAAAACTATAATATTCCTTGTTCTAGCTATTGAAAATCAAAAGATAATGTTCTATTTCTAGAATTCCGCGCTTGACCTACATATCGGTTTTCTACTCATATCAAACGTATTTATACTTTTAATTCATTTATTGCAGCAATATTTACTAGTTTAGCTGCTATGGTGATGCTACATCGGGAAATTAAAAAAAGTATGATGACAAATCTATCACAAGACAAATAACAGGAAATCACATAATTGAAAAGTCAAGTCATTTCAAATCACTGAGGCACATACATTGCTTTTCTTCAGAATATGCAA
Organism: Gigantidas platifrons; assembly: GCA_002080005.1. Lineage (NCBI taxonomy): Eukaryota > Metazoa > Mollusca > Bivalvia > Mytilida > Modiolidae > Gigantidas > Gigantidas platifrons. Next base: position 262,343 of record MJUT01050917.1, on the reverse strand, counting down.
CTATTAAACAATAACTTGTTACACATCTGCATCGTTTTATATGAATACTTTATTTATGTCTTTGCATCTTTTTGTATGAATGATTTATGCATGTCAAAAATCAGGCCATGAAGAACCTATGTCTACACGATTCAGTCAATTACATTCAGGCCATAAATTTTCTCACGATATATCTGGGTCAGGATATGTCATTCTAGTATTGATATGATCCAATATACTTCTTCTCATTGATTCATACAATGCTGATTGACAACTGTAAAAAAAGATTTAATCAGCACAAAACAGAACTGTCCCTAACTTAATAACAGTAAGGCATCTGCGAGACTCATTATGGAAAAAAAAGTTTAAACGGTGATAGTCAAGAATTCCACCAATATCAACAAAACGAGCAAAAAGCATGTATATACTCACATTAACCCATTGAATATTAGAAAGACCACGCCATATGACGTTGGAAATCTAGCTCTTGGCTTGGAATACGCAGAAAAATGTGGCGGATTTAAACCAGAAAATGGGACCCCCGACTCTCCCTCTTGGTAATTCTATGTCCAACGGCAATGCATATATAAACAAACAATTAAAAAAATGCACATTATTTTTATATAATCTACATATCTAGTGATAATCATTATATGACAATTCTGATTTTTCTGTTTTAAACTTCTCATATCAGTTGAAAGATATATAATAATTCGAATAGATCTATTCGGTGTGACTTTGAAGGTCAAATGAACAAATGTTTCTTTATAGCAAAAAAAAAGACAAACGTTTCTGTTTACATATGGTGTTTTGTAGCTAATCAAGATCATGATTCTGTACTGTAAACTCTTCATATTGGAATATGTGGTATAATTATGTTGCCGCAAGTATTTTATTAAATGAAGCATTATGAAACACATAAAAAAATAATGTTTGACTTAATGAAAACCAGACATATACTATTGGACAAGCATAAATCTGTAAAAAAATATATATATAACGACCTATTTGTGCATATGTAATTTACATAGTTTTGCAATATTAGCCACTCCACGTCGCAGTCTTTCTTGTAAAAGCAATGTATTTGAATGTATTTGACTATCACAAAAGGCTAGGAAAGTTGAAATACATATGTAAAAAACCACACTGAAAAATATATCTTGTAAAATATCATTAAGGTTGTAACTATTTGAATTGTACTGAACATCGACAATCGCTATTACGAATGTAAAAATCGTAAACCACCATAACGAGGCGAAAATTACGAAACTCAAAAGGAAGAAAACATATCTGTTAACAATGAGAAAACGCCAGATCTTTAAAACAAAAAACCCACGCACAAATGAATGAAAACATACGGGATAACATTGAACAATTTCCAGATCTTTAAAAGCTTTATTTTACAGTGAAAAAAGTGATTGATCTGAATGCACACCAAGTAGGAACCCTGGGTATACAAACATAACACAGTTTCTCTGCTAATGATACATGCCACCTGAAAGGAGCTTCCGATCAATGTGCCTTACGAATCAAGTACTCAACCCACCCTAAGTAGTGTGCTCCTGTCTGACGAATGTCAGGATCATTGTACGTAAATATCAACTTGTAGCAAGTCATAATGGATACTTACTTGCCTTTTTTTAAATAAACAATTGTTGTTTGAAAATGTGTTTTCGTTATAGGTATAGCCCCAATAATATTATTATATTGTTAATATTTACAACCATTAAACAAAACCCTAAAAAAACCGCAGCATTATTTAGACAAAAATACTGACAATATCTCTTGAGTATTGAAGAATTGTCAACGGGAGGTTTGATGTTACAATTCCACACCTTGAAATAGAAGTTCAAGTGTCCGTTTGCATAAATAGATCTACATGAATATGTTACTCTGTGAACAAAGGAGCATTACTAAACATGAACTAGTCGTCCGCTAAACATGTATCATTAAAAAAGAAAACACAAATAAGGTTGCGTTTCATCAGAATATATTTCATGATTCCTGTCTAAGTTTTGATTTACTGTTTGGTGTTTAACGTCAAAGGTTTTGGCTATATTCATGACAGGAACGAGTTTACAAAAATTAAATGTTGTACTTCACAAGTTGCACTGTGGTGAGATTGAGGACAAAATTGTTTTTATTGTCGCAGCAAAAACCTGGAGATGACGGATAAAACCGGTCAAGCTTGCACTTCTAATGCTTTCTTCTTAAATAAGACAAATGCAAAGGGTCAAATTGCGGACACAGTATAAAGTAATTGCTATGCCATACAATAACAATGTAATATGATCCATCTATATGACATGACAAAAACCATTTGAGATTGAACCAAAGTGCGTGAAAGCTCTGTTTTATTATTAATAAATCTCCAACTACGTGCGGCATGGAAGTACGTATGCATTGTGATAATCGACCAATCCCCGGTGGTAATTTTGAGACTTGCCTTTAGTTTAGATAGTTCGTTTCGCGTTGATTATATTATGTGGCCCTTGTTTTTCACATCCAATAATGTAATTAGGCCGTGTTTTTTCTCTCGTGTACTTCGGTTTCCTCCACCAATGAAATTGACCTTCACGATATAACTGAAATGTTTTTGAACGTGGCTGTAACAGCATAAGCGTAACCCGTAATTAAGCATTTATTTTATTTGCTAAAGATTATACGTGGCAGGACCACTAATATACTTCCGTTTATTTCATACCTAACACGTATCGGTTACACATGTGTTAGATAAATATACTTACCTCACGTGGCTGTAGCAATAGGCCACCCGACGAAATCCCTTTGAATAAACTTCATTTTGACATTCTAATAGAGTTGCCATATTATTGTTTTGATTTCGGAAATATGTTAAGATTTAATTATGGAATATAAACTATGAAATTCTTTGGTTGTCATGTTTTTATGTGAATTAAACAGAAAAGAAATGGCAAGATTTGCTATAATCACTGTACTCAGAATATTTTAATTTTTTGAGCATATTTAATTGTAGTACCAAGACATTTTTTGTGTTTTTGTTTTTGTTTTTATTTTATTTATTGTTGTTTTTTTTCTTTTAAAGATTTGCAATATTCACCTTACTCCAACAACATTTTGTATTTTAGATCATACTTGCATTGTCCTTGTAATGCCAAGAAAAACAATTTCTTAAGATTTTCTAAGATTACTTTACGCCAGCATAATTTCGTTCTTCAAAGTATACTTAATTGTAGTACCAAAAAGAATGTATTAATAAGATTTCCTACATTTGTATATCTACTTTCTTCCAAAGGTATTTTGCATTTTAAAACATATTGTATTACCAAAAAGATTTTTGTTTTAAGATTTCCTATGTTTACTTTACTCCGACACATTTGTTGTATTTTAGAACATATAAACGTGTACTACCAATGAAAAATAATTTCAAGAAGAATTTGTAGGTACCAAAGGGCCAATCAGAATCCGTAATTCGAAGAACAGACAACACGATGGCCAATAGCCAAAAGAAAAAGAACAAAAGGACAAACAAAGATCTACAAAACATACATATAAAACTAAAGATCGAGTAACACGAACCCCACTAAAAACCGGAGGTGAACTCATGTCCTCCGGAAGGGAAAGCAATTCATGCTCCACTAGTGGCACCCGTCGTGTTAATCTAGTTACGAACGCGGTAATAAGTCGTAAACGAGGAAAGGACCGGGAAGTGTTTACGACAAGTGGAACATATCCGCGGTCATTTGCGACACAGATATTAAAAGATTCCATATGCTAACTTTAATCGAACATTTTAGAATATTTTAGAGCGCACAAACTTGTAATTCCAACGAAAAATATGTGTTTCTATTATTTTCTATATTTAGTTTACTCCAACGGAATTTTGTATTTTATAACATAATACTCTGTCATGCCAAGAAAAAACTTTTCTGTACATTAATCTTAAAAAAAACCTACCTTTTTCTTAATTGAATCTTAATGATAAGTAAATACTTATATGATAAATAATCCAATTACCGTTTACCGTTATTTCTATCTGATGGGAAATTTATTAGGTTTAGCATAAAGATTATACAACAATTTTACGGCATTGATCTATTAGTGAGACAAAGGAAAACCGATCAATTCTAACATGACACACAGTGTGTTCTAGGAATCCAATGACAAGAGCTCGTAGTGTATAACAGCTGTTTAGCTCGTCGGTGGATTATCTATTATAAAGTATTGGGGAAGTCCGCTGTGTTATATGGGATTGTTGTAAAGTTTTGGGCGGTACGTATACAGTCATGATTGTGACATCGGATCAAACCACGACTTAAGTAGAATGGACAGTTTAAGCTTAATTGGAATTAAAGTATATACGTGACGGTGTTGGGCAATATGTATCGTTATTATATTAATTTAATTTGATTTAATTTAATTTAATTTAATTTAATCAACTGCATTTATCTCTCGCGAGACAGTTAAGGAATAAAGACGGGAAAATATTATCGTATATTATTTTGAGACTGCTAAGGAATAAAAACGTGAAAAAAAATTATCGTCTCAAAATAAATATTATTTAGAGCTTCACGTGGATTCTGTTTGACATTTGTTGCTGTCACCCGACGGATTATGTTTTAAATTGGTTTAACTGGTTGTTTTTATGAAGAAAGCGGTGAGATCGGAAAAAAAAAGCATAACTAACTATAAAAGTGATGCTTAATGGAGTGCTTATGAAAAGTTTGTGCGTACATTATTACTTATCAAATATCTGGAACATGCTATTTCACGGAATTTTATTCGTAATTAAAACAGGTATGGAATAAAAACTTTAATATACTTTTACAAACTGAAAGACCAATAACATTATTAGAAAAGATACACAACTTTAATATGAAATGCATGGACGATTTCGTATAACATAAAGCTTCTACTTGTGGCATGGTATGGTTTTCAATTACATCAGTGAAAACAATCTGATATATTATAGCGAAACGAATCTTTAGATTTAAATCTAGCTGTCACAATTTATTATTGCACAATGAGAATTAATGGAACATGGAATGGATCCGAAGGAGAACTTAATCATGTCTATTACGGAGGCTGTCTCCCTCAACAAGACAATGCAGATCTTGCAGAGACCTACATATTACCCTCCATGATAGCAGTTGGGGCTATTGGAAATATTTTTACTCTGATTTTATTTTGCAGAGGAAAGCAAAAACGCTTATCAGTTAGCGTGTATATGTCTGCATATTGCATTGGGAATCTATCAAATTTATTTTTCATTTATGGTATGCACTTAATTACTGTGGCCGGTAGACTGCCGGAGTTGTCTAATTTGAGCAGTTGGGGATGTTCCTTGTCTATGTTTGCTACACAAATAATACAATATTGTTCCGTATGGTTTGTAGTTGGGATGACTATAGATCGGTATATTGCTGCATGCCATCCTTCTAGTGCTGCGTCAATGTGTACCGTATTTATGGCAAAAGTAGCCATAGGGATTATTCTAATAGGTTTGGTTGTGGTTAGTGTACATGCAATGTGGATCTATGATTTAGATAAATGTGGCGTATGTAGGCTCAATAACGATGTTGACGAATTAAATATGAAGGAAGAAAATCATCTGCACTTACAAATTTGGATCTTACAATCTGCGATAGCTTATGCATATTTGCCGTTGCTCATTTTACTTGTACTCAATATTATGTTGATATTCGGATTATGCTTTCAACATAGCTCATCGTCTACGTCAGCACAAGATAACGTATCTACGGAGTACACTAACACCGTCGTAGCCATTTCTGTGACGTATTTCACATTACTGCTCCCGAGCACAATAGTAAATATTGTCTTTGTGTCAGGAGCAGAAGTTACATTAAGTCACCAAACTGGGTTAACTTTTGATTACATGCAACGGATCAATTTAATTAATACCTTCTTAATTTGTGTTATATTTTCACGGTCGTTTCGTCAGGAAATTCGAAATGTATGTAGACAACTACGAGAAAGAAAGAAACATACATTGGAAATGAACAGATTATCAAACAAATCGTTAATACCACATGATGGCGGAAACACCACGGCGAATGAAGAAGATACTCTGATATAATTGCCTTAATATGCATTCGAAAGACTTAAATAAACTTATTTTTGCAATGGTGAGATATGCAGGTGGATGACATAACACCGTGAACAATTTGAGACATACCTATGCTTACTACGATACATTTCGCCATTACTCATTGTGATCTTTTGATGTGCTTGCATACAATAAAATGGCAATGTAATAGGAAATGTTTTAATCATTTAACATCAAACATTTAGGATATCTCATTTATTAATAATATATTTGTGTATTGCTTGCTTGCGCGTATATTGTGTTTATCCTGTAATGTCAAAAAGTCTAAAACAACTGTCTTTCTAACCATTTTAATGTATTATGTCAAGTCCGTGCTTATACTGTGAACCTCGCCTTTATCACAGTTTTTAAACCTCGTGCACAAAAACGTTATATCTTAAGACGATGCACTAATAATGTCTATCTATATCATAAACTGGCTCTCTTTGAGCAGTCTAAGTGCTTTGACTTGATAACTGTTTCTTTTGCACGGTCACTGACCAAGATATAATTTTCAGGTAACCGATTCATGTTGATCGACAGCAAGAAACGGTAACAGCATAAGCGTGGACTCCTCAGAGGACATTTTTGAACATGATTAGAAAGAGGCTTGTTTCAGCTATTTTCAGACATATTTTGACAGTTGTTTTGGACTTTGTGACATAGTAGGATACACGCAATATACGTACATTGTTGGTAAACATAAAATGTATTCGCACTCGTTGCGAAACAAAAGCTTGTACAAATAAACATTATATTTTCAACCAATATCCGTATATTGTACATAATTTTAGCCTCATTCAAGCATTTACGACAAAAAGATATCGCCAATCCAAGATTTGTAACTTTCAAGAAAGTAAATACTTCGAACCCTTCGATATTGTAATGGTTTTTGTTACAATGCCCGATGCAAGTGCTTAAGATTATGGATTTATTCACCGGTCGGGTAAAGCCAACCACTACACAGAATGGTATTTGTAACTTCTCTGCTAAGCACAAGTCATTCATGATATAGTTGGAAAAACAATCAAATCGTATATATCAAATTTACTACGCATCGTGCATTTCCGGAATAACCTTCATCGAGTACGCACGAAGTCAAAACACTGCTTACTTGATATTAAACAACAATAAGTCACTCACTCAATGAAATAAACTAGTCATATTTCAGCAAATTAAAAACAGATCAAAAACGAGGTTATCGGATTTCTTTAGCATTATAATATGTAATTCATTTGTTTATAATTAATGAATGTTCTCAATGTGACTTTATGAGAGAAATATGCCTAGGAATGTATGTTAATATCAATTTTACACCGAATTAATAGCTTGATAAAAACAATTTCATTTCTATTACATTGAAAATGGAGGTATTTTAAAATTTACTATCGTCAACCTTGGTTTAGATGTCACACACGAGTGTTTACTCTGGACGACGACTATAGTTTGTTCACGCGTTGCCAAACGATTATTAGAATTAAGAAGAAAACTAGTTCTGGCAAAATAATACGTTCATTGAAACGTGCTTGATCTTTCTTTTATTGAAAACAAAATGTTCCACATTTATCATATTGTTCTTACACTGTTTGGTGAATGTGAAAAGCAGGAGGAAGAATTAAAGAATGTGTTTTGCTTCACAGACAAGATGATAATTGTGTGAGTTCTTTGTTTATCAATTATACACTACAACTGATTGATTTATGATTTGTTGTTTAACGTCAGGCGAACAAATTCCACTATATTCATGACGCGAACAAGTTCAGTTCACAAATTTTGTAGGTGTTAAGATGGACATACTTATTAAGACAAGTATTATACCTTTGAAACCTGCCAAGTTGCTTTCAAGTGATATCACAGAAACACGATGCACTCAGTGAGGTCACCTTTCAAAGGAGAATTGCGTATTAGTTAAGTCGAACCAGGGTACGACTTTTTCACAACGGAGACACTATAGGTTTTTTCTCGATATACTGGTGTTGCACCGTCAGTTATATATCTGCTGAAGAACGGTAGACCTTTCAATGGAAAATATATGTTACGCTTTGTGTTGCATAGCAGAAACTCTATTATCTTTATTTTATTATTCTTCGATATTGATTACATAACCGAGACTAGCTGACTTAACGTATATCATTACTACAGACTGAGATGATACGATAAACTACTCTTTGTTTGCAATACTGACCATTGTATATTATTTTTCAAGCTTTCCAATATTTCTATATTGAGCGTACATAATGAAGGTTATACCAGACACGCGCCGTGCGCACTAAATTTGATATCTACGTTTTTATTCAATAACGGTAATGAAAATATAACATCATGGCTGCGGACAATCACAATCTAGATACATTACCATTATTAGACCAATGAAAACAAATTAAGGTACGTTACAACAATACGATAAAGGGGGAACATAGAATCCCGATGAGATATCATATCACGTCTAACGTTATAATTTTTAACTTGTTGAAGGGGGCTAGTATTTGGTTGAATAACGAAAAAACAATCCAGATAACATACTTAAAGGGAAAAACGACAATAAAATAGCATATCAAGACATACAGATACATCACTGGTAAAGAAAAAGACAAAACAAATCCAGAAACAAAACAATTTCAAGCAAACGGCAATATAATATAGATACAATAATATCAAGACAAATTGCAATACACATATACAACCAAAATACAATACCATATGATAGCAAACGACATTTACAATTCCCTCTTATCATTCGATTCAAGTGATTTTGCTCGGTTTTCCCTGGTTCCGGTACAAAAGTCTCTGACATGCTGTTTCCGCATTCATCCAATCCCTAGGTTTTCTGAAAAAGGGATTAATCAATACGTCAGTTGAGTATTCATTTTGTTTTTAATACCTGTTTATCACTGACTAGAACCATTAAAACTTAAGCGGCCGTCATGGTCGTGACCGTGTGGTATTTTGATTTACAATTACCTTTGCAACCAGTGTCATTAAAGTTGTGAGTTCGAATCCCGTTCATTGCGAGGTGTGCTCGAACAACATTATGCTATAAAGTTTGTCAGTAACTTGCGGGACGTCGGTGGTTTTCTTCGGGTACTCCGGTTTCCTCCACTAATAAAACTGACCGTCACAATGTAACTGAAATATTGTTGAAAGTGGCGTTAAGCACCATAACCCTAACCCCCTCATCTATCAAAGTTTATAGATTGATACGTTTATTTTCTACTACATTGTAATTTTGTTTATGTGCATACACCAATACTTCTATCATTTAACAGGTTTAATTGAATGTATGTCTCTAAATTCTGACTTTATATTGGAAAGAAATAACATTGTTTCAAGGTGTTGGATTATTGGTACACCTATTTCAGCAATTCGCCATCAATATCGGGACTACCATACTTAATGGAGTAGGATATTCTGGGGAATTGTATTGAACAAACAGAAAAACCCCATCTATGGATAGGTCTCTGGAAAGCATGACACTTAAGGTATATCTCTATTCCCACTTCCGGGACTTAAATCCTGTGGTATGGTTTTGATTGTTGGTGTTTTAACGCCACTTTCAGCAATATTTTAGCTATAAAATATCGACCAGTTTTAGTGATGGAAGAAGCCGGAATACCCGGAGAGAACCACCGACCATGGGAAAGCAACTGGTAAACTTTATCACTTGCTGCGGCAAGTCGAACGCATCTTGTTTTGTAATTTACAAACCCAGGCGTGACCCCAAGCCATATGGTGATTTGCTTGTTTGAGTTGTTAGGTAATCCAACTACCTAACACATTGAGCCACCTGGGCCCTTCTTGTGTTTTGGTGTTGCGACAACATTTAATTATCAATCACAAGAACAGTAAAAAAAAAAAAACATGCTTCTTGTAGATAAAACATGTACTAAATATATTAATAGCACAAACTATCAAAATATCAGACAAGCAAAACAGATAATAAAGAAATAAACTGTAGAGAAGACTGAATGGGTAGTAAGTGTAGTGAATGGACAATCAGGAAACTTTGGCAACATTGGACAAGCAATAAACAGGACGAAAATAGAATAAATAAGTAAATAGATATAAAAACAAAATACAACACAGAAAACTAAAAAGATAAGCAATACGAACAACACATAACAACCGGCTATAATCCCAGGGACTTGGAAGTAGTAAGCAGTTTCTGCTTCTTATAAAACTCTTATCGGTGATAGCGGAAAGAAACCAATCAACGTAAAAGGTAAACGAAAGCCAATTAAAGAGATAGCATAAACCATCACAATATAGGTAGAATGTAGAAACAACAAGATTACAACATACAATTGTCATATCAAATCATGACTATGAAGACATCCACCAGTCTAACGTAAAACATTGATTAGATGAGAAATTATACAATATCACAATCATTATAGACAAAACACCTGTGTAGCATAAATGACAGTATCAGACATGAAAGAAAATCCGAGTGATAAACAAAACCGGAGGCAAAGTACACATAGAGTAATAATATACATAGATAGTACACCGGTGTAACATAAAAATAACGGTACCAGACATCACAATTCAGCGGGAAAAACAACAAAAAAGTGAAAAGTGCACATAGAGTAACACTATGAATAGACAAATAACCAGTGTAAAATAAAATTAACAGTACCAGACATAAATAATCCGTGCTCTTCTTTTTCTTCTGCTTTGCCTGAATCTTTTCTTTTTTTATTGAACTTCCTCTTCTCTTTTTTCTATCTATTTTGTTGGGTTTTTGTCATTTGTTTGTTCCGTTCGTTCACATATAATTACTTCCATCCGTGCTAGTTCTATTGAGACCCCATTAGTGTAAGCACATTTGGGGGGTCCGACATGCCATTATCTAAAGGAATAGTTTCCCTGGTTTGCATAGGATTATTCCAAATTATAAGTTAACATGATTTTCGTCTAATAGATTCACTTTTACATGAAAATATGTTTACTTTGAGTCACACGTGGCTGTAAAAATGTAGAATGCTGTACTATCTATATACTCAAAATACGAAATTGTTTAAAAAAAATATGTTTAAGTGCATTACTTTCTTCATGCCAAACAAATTATAATTTGTGTTTTAACAAATGTTATGTCTGCAGATAATGAATATTATTTTGATTAAACAAGTTTGAATATGAAACACAACTATAAGGCTACAGAGACTCACTATTCAAGTACTGAGCTGGAAAGAATATGTCGTCCGAGATGTATATGCCGTCTCGACTGTTTTGACCGAAATGACAAAAAAAACATGTTCTACCAAAGCAATGGGAAACAAAACCATAGGTGGACAAATGAATCGGTTTGACTGGCATGCAGCTATATCGAAAATAGAATTCAATGTATTTATTTTATTTGTTGACATGTTGTAGATTGTAGGAATGTTTGACACAATTTAACACAGATCAAACGAACGACCGTTCTGATGAAATTTAAAGCACACAACCAAGTATCAGCGAGGTCTCAACTGATGTGTTTCATCAAATTGGACTTTTGGTGACTTCTTGGTCAGCCTTCGAAGCGCAATTAGTATTTATTGTTGAGCTTTTACGTTCATGCTGTTTTGAATTGTTGTAAGAAACATGAACAAACACTAACCGTAACTGTTCAGTTCACTTAGATTATGTTGAAACAATGCGGGAACACCAGAGGTCGAACAGAAAAGGAGATAGCAACCGCATATTGGAAAACAATACTGTTATTTAGTTTCTCAAGACAATGTAGCTATTCACACTACAAAGTCAAGAAAGTCTGAACGGACCAGTTTTTGTGCTAGAAAGTCTGAACAGAGTCTGAACATTACTTACAAGTCTGAACAGAGTCTGAAAATTACTTAAAAGTCTGAACAGAGTCTGAACATTACTCAAAATTGCTGAAAAGTCTGAACAGAGTCTGAACATTACTCAAAAGTCTGAACAGAGTCTGAAGATTACTGTGAACATTTTTAACAGATTTTAAAAAATAATTACATGAAATGATTTATTTTTCTTAATGTATTTAATTTATACATATAAACCCTAACTTTTTATTTTATTCTGGGCATAATTTTCCAATCTTATTCTCAATGAAAACATTCATCTGAAAATATTATACTTATAACTTATGAAATACAAAGGTAAGTCACCTGTGAGTGATGGTTTTACCTGTACATATAGGTAATTAGTCATTTCATGGTGTATATTGGAACCACAGGTGATACTGTGGAGATGGGTACTATTTATAAATTTGTCATTTTCTTCATTTCAATTTTTCTTCATTTATACATATATATGTTTTTTTTAATTGCCAAAAATATACATTATTTAATTTCTCATTAAATTTACCATTTCAATTATTCTTCTTAACTAAATATATTTTACTTCATTTTCATTACATTTTAATTAAATATAACATGTAATATTTCGCATAGTAATGCAGGTCTGAAAAGTGAAATTTATTATATAAAAAACTAAACTAAACTAAAAAAAACAATCTAAAAATATAAGAATAAGTCTGTTAGAATGTAACAACTTGAGCAAAAAAAATTAAACTTTTGTAAAAGGTCTCGAAAGTGAAACTTATAATAATAAAAAAAAAAAAGAAAAAAGAACACAATCTAAAAATGTATGAATAAGTCTGTTAAAATTTAACAACTTGAAAAAAAAATAATTAAACTTTTGTCAAATTTCATATATGAAATGAAAATGTAATATTTTAAATAAACAATCTTTCTAAAATGTATGAATTTGAAATATTATATGATATTCACTCATGCAATTGAGCAATTTTCTGAAAATCTAAATTCAAAAGTTTTTAATTTAAAGTTGTTTTTTTCTGTTTTAATTTAGGGAGCCTTATATTTATTTATTTATTTATTTCATCTATGATCATGATTAATTGAATATATACAGCACAGTGTCAACTATGGAGATTACCAGCAGGAGTTTTACAGCCCTTTTTGTTGAGACAGGATGTTTATTGCATAAGTATTTGGTCAGCGGGTCATAAAATGGTCAGCTGCATCAAATTCAGATTACATAACTATTAGAACACATATTTCCATGTCATTTATCTGTACAAGTAAGACAGGTAAATTTTACCTGTATTTATTTAATGTGCATTGTGTGAAAAGTATGACACTTTTAAAGCGTTTTCCATTTTCTTCATCAATTATTTAACAACAGTTATATAATGAGTTATAAAATGAGAAGCCACTTCATGGAAAAAAATTGAATAAATTGAAACATTTTTTTTTTAATTGCACATATGAAATTACATACATAAAAGAATTGAACATTTATTTATTGATAATTTAACATTTATTTAAATGAGTAGCACGATTGTGTATTTATATTATTGTTATTGTACTTTCATTAATTTATATGTAGGATATCAATTCTTTTATGTATGTAACTTCATATGTGCAATTTCTGGTTCTTTTGTTCCGTAAATGAATCGTCAAAAACTTTTTTTTGATAACGATACTATACACTTCGTTGAATGACAAATTTTCGTCCCACCTAAAATGGTTTGTAAAACAACACCAAGTACACAAAACAAAGTGATAAAGAATTAAACACTTCGTTGAATGACAAAATGTTCGTCCCACCGAGGGACTTTATCAATGTCTATTTAAATAATACTTAGAACCAATATGGCTTCTTAATTTTAAATGTTAGGACAGAAATAGGACAGAAATAGGACAGAAAGTCACAATATGTATATACTGATACATGTATGCATAATTGGGTAATATTTCCCAATATCCATGACATTCTAAGTTCAGATGTGTTGTTCATGAATATGTAGCAATGTACACATTTTGTCGTATGTTGATGTCTTATTTTCATGTTTGTATCATTGTGGGAAATTCCTGTCATCCAGATTTGCTCATTGTAAGAGGTATTTTATTGACTCCAGGTTTAAGATTACAACTGAATAGTTTCATTTTGCTATGCATTGTCCTTCAAACAGACCGTGATATAGTAGCTGGTTAATTTTGCTGTTAATTAAGTATGAATATAATTTGAAAGCAAATTTTTGTCCTATATGTTTTGTCAAAATGCAAAATTTAAACTAACTTTTTGTCCTGTGACTTTTCGTACATGACTTTTTCTCCTGTGACTTTCTGTCCTACATTCGTATCAAACATATATATACCTTGATTCATGTACCATATCTAGGTAGGACAAAAAGTCACAATATGTATACACCTAGATTCATGTACGGTATGTAGGTAGGACAGAAAGTCACAATATGTATATACTGATACATGTATGCATAATTGGGTAATATTTCCCAATATCCATGACATTCTAAGTTCAGACGTGTCGTTCATGAATATGTAGCAATGTACACATTTTGTCGTATGTTGATGTCTTATTTTCATGTTTGTATCATTGTGGGAAATTCCTGTCATCCAGATTTGCTCATTGTAAGAGGTATTTTATTGACTCCAGGTTTAAGATTACAACTGAATAGTTTCATTTTGCTATGCATTGTCCTTCAAACAGACCGTGATATAGTAGCTGGTTATTTTTGCTGTTAATTAAGTATGAATATAATTTGAAAGCAAATTTTTGTCCAATATGTTTTGTCAAAATGCAAAATTTAAACTGACTTTTTGTCCTGTGACTTTTCGTACGTGACTTTTTCTCCTGTGACTTTCTGTCCTACATTCGTATCAAACATACCCTGTGACAATTTGAATTCAAAGAATAGCCTTTTTAATAGTGATTATGCGATTTCACAGTAAAACATATGGGGGATCACTTGAACTTTATGATCGCAATACTTGTATACAAATATATAATAAAAAATTATGCAATAAAATATTTCAAGTATAAATGTCACAATACATATTTAACATGTATGTGGGAAAATAAAAGTGACTTTTCAAAATTATTGTTAGCACAGGCAAGGGTGTTTATATACGTCCTTGGCACAGGCACTCGTGTCACGGAATTACCACCCCCTTTCTGGGTACTTATTTATTTTCAATAAAATGTCTTTCTTATTTCATCTCTTTTCCATGAATTTATTGTGGATAATAAGAGGGTAAATATACTTATTAGACAGATTAAATTTTTTTTTGTCTTTTTAATGATTGATAACTGACCCAAGTTAGGCTACATAAATGAAATGTGACTTAATGTGTTAATTAAATTTCATTAAAAACATACATGAATTCTATAAATTTTAATTTCTTATCTAATTGTTATCTTAGGTTGTTATTTTCATTGAATGGCATCTCAAAATAGATGCCTTCACAGTGGGAGCTCTTCCTGTATAATCAGTAATTGTATTGTCCAAGTATTGTTACTTGTATTTTACCCGAGAACTAATTAGTACATATACTGTATGTGATTTTTATAAGAATGTTGTAGTATTGTTGCGTAACTAAGTGCAAGGATGTATAAATTAGGATATTATAAGTCCAGATATTTTTTATCATAGTTTATCGAAATAACCAAAAACAATAAGTATACACAATCACAATTAAATAATACTCTTCAAAATTATGATAATTCTAAATTTATAAATAAATATTATTAAAAACTTTTGAATTTAGATTTTCAGAAAATTGCTTAATTGCATGAGTGAGTATCATATAATATTTCAAATTCATACATTTTAGAAAGATTGTGTATTTAAAATATTACATTGTCATTTAATATATGAATTTTGACAAAAGTTTAATTTTTTTTTTCAAGTTGTTAAATTTTAACAGACTTATTCATACATTTTTAGATTGCGTTCTATTTATTTTTTTTATTATTATAAATTTCACTTTTGAGACCTTTTACAAAAATTTAATTTTTTTCCTCAAGTTGTTACATTCTAACAGACTTATTCTTATATTTTTAGATTGTTTTTTTAGCTTAGTTTATTTTTTATACAGTAAATTTCACTTTTCAGACCTGCATAACTATGTGAAATATTGCATGTTATTTTTAATTAAAATGTAATGAAAATGAAGTAAAATATATTTAGAAGAAAAATGGAAATGGTAAATTTAATGAGAAATGAAATAATGTATATTTTTTGGTAATTAAAAAAAACCCTTATACATGTATAAATGAAGCAAAATTGAAATGAAGAAAATGACAAATTTATAAATAGTACCCATCTCCACAGTATCACCTGTGGTTCCAATATACAACATGAAATGACTAATTATCTATATGTACAGGTAAAATCATCACTCACAGGTGACTTACCTTTGTATTTCATAAGTTATAAGTATAATATTTTCAGATGAATGTTTTCATTGAGAATAAGATTGGAAAATTATGCACAGAATAAAATAAAAAGTTAGGGTTTATATGTATAAATTAATTACATTAAGGAAAATAAATCATTTGAAACAAATTTCATGTAATTATTTTTTTAAATCTGTTAAAAATTTTCACAGTAATCTTCAGAATCTGTTCATACTCTGTTCAGACTTTTGAGTAATGTCCAGACTCTGTTCAGACTTTTAAGTAATGTTCAGACTCTGTTCAGACTTTTCAGGAATTTTGAGTAATGTTGAGACTCTGTTCAGACTTTTAAGTAATTTTCAGACTCTGTTCAGACTCTGTTCAGACTTTTCGGCAATTTTGAGTAATTTTCAGACTCTGTTCAGACTTTCTAGCACAAAAACTGGTCCGTTCAGACTTTCTTGACTTTGTAGTGTCATGTTTCTTAGTCCAATAGGGATACGGTTATTGTAATTATCTCTATTACATTAAATATTACGTTTGTATGCTACGGTTTTGGAAACATCAGTGTAATGCGTGTGTTGTGTAGGTGTAAATTTAACAATCGCATTGTCGTTCTAGTTTTATTTAGCATCCTTTAAAAAACCAGTTGTAGGGAACAATCGCGAAAGGGACAAATGGAATATGCAGGTTTATTTTATAAATTCTAAGCAAATTTTAAATGGTCCTGATACCCAGAGATATGTATTAACCACATATACAATTATCTTCGCCATCCATTAGTACTGGTCCACCTCCCCTACGCTTCACCCTTGGTCGTGTTAGTTTGATTTTCGTTGTCAAATGGCTAGGTGTTTTACTGGGTGTAACCAGACTTTCTAGTGGTTGTAATAATTTATCAGAATGTGTGAACATTACAGAGACATGTGTTTGTTAGGAAAAATGTAAATATAAAATGAACACGTCTAGGTTGCCATGAGTGATTGCCAAAATAAAAGATAAATAAAAAGGTACGGACTATTTTTTGGTTGATTTGCTGAAAATGATGTCATTATAAGGAACGCAACTGACGCAGTACAATGGATGACAGTGCACGTACATTGCGAACTTAGGACTAAGGCGGTCAATGGTGAAGAGGAGGGTAGTAATCGTATGCCTTAGCTACAGAAGATGTACATCGTGTATTCAATATTGTTGGCACACGTGAAAAGCTCACTTAACTTTGGGATATAAAGTATATCACGTTTATTTTAAATTCGAATGCAACTGAAGTGACCCTTAAAATCAATATATAGGAATTAGACTTAAAACGATACGAGCATGTCATTTTATTTGCATCTTTGAGAAACTTAAATCATTATAATATAGGGATTAGTTGTCGCTAAAATTGGGTTATTTTATATCATTTACATTTCGAAAAGTAAGAGATTTGTACAGGTTAAAATAATTCTTATTTCTACCTTTCAAAAGTCCTTGAATAATTTACATATGACTTTAGGAAAAATATACCAGGAATGATACACAGTATGTTCCCATATGAATATCAACTCTGTAGAAAATACCACCACAAATCTCGATTAATATATTCTAAATTATTATTGTGACATTATCACCCCACAGGGAGTACATAATTAGTTTTCTGTTTTCCAAAGACCAGTTTGAAGAAACCAAACGTAAGTAGTAATATATCTCTATGTATGACATTTACGATCAATATAGATGTATCGAGTTCCTTTATTTAAAATCTGCTGTGGTGGATAAAGTGCTTAGAAATCAAATATTTCAAACTCTGACTAAAATTGAAATGTATTAAAACCTGCTGTGGTGGATAAAGTGTTTAGAAATCAAGTATTTCAAACTTTGGTTAAATTTTAAATGTATTAAGGAGATTTCCATGTAGTTATTTTAAGTGTGATTGTTGACAGTCTAACGGAGAGAGTGAGGGATTGTTGTTTAACGCTAACTCAGCAATTTGTCAACTATATCACGGCGATGACAGTCATTATTAATATAATACCGAACATAGGCTTATTGTCATACTAATTACGGAAGTTTGCTTATTTGCGTCGCTTTTCCGACTTGGTATTGAAATATATAACTATCTTCGTTTCCAAAAGGTAATATGTACCTTGTACATTTGGATTCCTCGATATGAATGCGCAATTTCAATCAATGCGATAATAAATTAAACAAAATAATAAATTCATTGATCTGCTAAATTAAATTCCACTTCCGGTTTTCGGTATATAACAAAACAACGACACGTGTAATATTGATCGTATGTTTTTTTTACTGTCGATCACACTGAAACAAATTAATAACGAATACATATGCACAACCATTCATGAAGATTAGTATATTATTACCTAACATTTTCAAACTTAAACTAAAAGTGCACGTTCTCATCTATAATTTGATAAACATTGAATGGCATTGAAACAAAGTGTCTGTAATAAATATACAACAAACTTTTAATTCATTTCTACCAACCGCATGGGCATTGTAATGGTTAGCGTGCTGGCCTAGTTTGTGCTAAAATGAACCTCATGAGTTGCATCAAACCAAACACTGATTGGCTCTTGGATCAGGAAAATGTGGCCGAGGTGAGCGACATCGGTGAGATAGGACTATTAAAATCCATTCAAACGTATAGGTCATTTAAAAAAACTCACACCGTCATCATGTCATTGAAATGTAACTCGTTCTGCTCATGTTATAGCTGGCAAATTGGATATATTCCCTTTTTCGTAATCACAATTCGGTCATTTCCTCATTTATGATTTGTCACCGGTCTTGTAGGAAGAGTAACACAACTGAATACCCTTAAGAAGGACCTGGGTTCATACCGGGTTTTAGTAGGATTCGTGTTGCTCGATCTTTAGTTTTCTGTACAATGTTTTGTAGATCATTGTTTCTTGTGGCCATTGTAATGTATATCCTTCGACTTACGGCTCATGTAGATATATAATTTAGTCTGCACGGCACGTTGCTGAAGCAGGAATCTCATCAGTATACTTTAAGTAAAACATTGGAAATCTGAAAAATTTGAAAGTCTTTGGAAAAAAGAAAACGAAAGAAACTATACAGGGATAGCCAACATCGGCCAAGATGATCTAGATGTATGCTTAATGGATGACATTTTAGTATTTCGCCATAGTATAAAAAGAAAGAATAAAGAAGAGTTTGAGGATAATCGGAACTCGTAAATAGAAGGACAACATAGTTGCCAAGGAAAGAGGACAAAAGGACAACGATCTACAAAACATTACACATAAAAATAAAGATAAGGCATGTGATTGACCTGAATTTTATCCTTAGATAAGGCAGAGCTGTTATTACTGTACTATCTGGTACGTCATTGATTAAATATTGCAAGTGGTTAAATAATCTGCCATTAAACCATTAGTAAAGGACAAGTTATTGAATTATCAATAATAAAAAAGTAGATATCTAATTTAATGCACACGACGGCGTTTTTGCTATTTGTTTTTTAATAACCTTCATTAGGTAGCTCACAATCAGTCAAAAGATTGGAAAGACAAATACTCTAAAAGTCGTGGGAAACCAAAAAAAAACTAACACGCCCCCGAAGGGAGCGTTAATGGTAGAAGTATGCACAGGTACTATGGCACTTTGAAATGATCAACAATATGGCTGCCAAACCGGAAATAATTTAAAAGAAACATCACGTGACCTAAACCGGAACTCTAGTCCATTTTTTTTCAAATAAAAATGAAACAATGTTCGGTAGCGGATACGAAAACTGATAGGATTTTAGAGTTTTAGGTGGTGTTATTTTTTAAATTTAATATTTTGTAAATATGAAGATTACTGTTCTTCGGGAGCGTTTCAGGTTGCACCTGCCTCATATTAATAAAATAAAAACAACAACAACAGAGGGCTAACCGAAATTCAGCTAAGGTCACCTATGTCAGATGAAGGTTAACCTTAGCTTTAATTAATTAGTCAAGGATATCCATTTTGTTATTTGATTTTGGAACTGTTGCGATAGTATGGTGCTTGTTGTTTTCTAAATTTACAGTTCCTTAATAATGTAATTATTAATAACACTAAGGTTTTCCTCCCTCATGCATAGGCAGTGTTTGAGCTCTTTGGTTTATATTGCTCCCTCAACTATAACTTATTTAGCTTTCCAATCTTTCCAATTTTGTGCGTACCTGATGAATGGTTATTCCAGAAACTCGTCGTAGGCAATAAATTTGACATCTACGTTTTTATTATATTTCGCTATATTATTTAAGGGTTGTAAACTATGTTATTTTGCAAGATTATGTCTAACAAAAGCAAAAATAAAAACGTAGATATAAATGTATTGCGCACGACACGTTTCTGGAATACCCTTAATCATGTACGTTCAAAATCAAAATATATGAAAGTCAAATAATTGTAAAAAGTGTGAGTTATGCTCATTATCGACGACTCTAATGTCAATACATTAAATGCGCTGCTCCCTTTCTTTAAATCTGTCCGAGTGTAAAATTTGATAGTCTCTCGTATTTTCATTTATATTCATATCCTCTTTTACCAAATGTAAAAGTACAGTTTTTAGCTACATTATGTAGCCTTGACCACTATAAGAAATGCTTAAAGATACAAAATGGATAATCAGAAGCCATCAAGCGAGTGAGAACAGACAATAAGATAACCAAAAGAAAAAGGGCGAATAAGGGTAATAACAAAATTACCGAACTCCGAACAATCTTCGAAAGGGAAAGTCAAAACTCATAAGTATATAAAAAGACAAAATCAATCAACAACCGGAAAACTGTGAAAACCGTAACGACCCTGACTTGGTACAGGCATTACCAAAGAAATGGTGGGTTGAATCAGATTTGAAGGCGCCAAACCTCCCGCTTTCATTACGGTGAAAGGACAAACAGTGATCTACCTAACACTACACTTTATATTAATGGAACGATTAATACCTTCAATCTCCGGACCGAAGTGGTATCATAATTGTTCTGTATCAATAAGTGCAATCATTAGCCTTTTATTAACTTAATATATGGCTTTGAAGTGTAATACGTACAACGACCATATACCTATGTATAGATATTAGAAAACGTATTTCCTGTGTTGTCAATGATAACACACATACTGTCAGCTGATTGTGACAAATACATGGTTTTCTCACAAAAATGTTACCACTTAATAATAACATTTTATCCATTTTGTACTTAAATGTCTCTATATAGTAAAGGTTTTCAGTTAGTACGTAGGGGGAAATGTCAGGAATTTAATATGTATGTGGACAGTCGATACACCTATTTGTGTAAAGACCAATATTTGTAAGAATTGAGGACGTATTAATTGATATTCACACTCAATCCAATTAAAACTAGATGTTTGTTGACTCTTTCTTTTATTCTTATTTGTTTGACGAACCAATTAGTATATTACAGATGAATCCACTAAGTGGATCGGCAAACAAATAAAAATTTAAAACAGAGCGAAGAAACATCTTCAGACTAGAGTTCATCGCGTTTTTCTTTTATGCCGCAATTTACATTTTTTGTAAATGCTTCTCAATTAAATAGGTCATATATAAAGTTGTAAATATTGTTAGTGTTTAAATAAATTGATACATATTCTTTTTCTTATTTAAGAACATCTATGCCCAAGATTCAATTGTTATGAAGAACAGATGGTAGGGCAGAACACTTTGCAAATGTTTTGCGTTGTACTGCCAGTAAAAAAAATAAAAGATTTTTACATTCGACATTTTCGTGTTACAAATCAGTTATGAGACGTAATATTTGTATTTTCTATGAGATCATTTTGATGCAATTAGTTAGCCTATGTTTTCTGCAAAATATATACATTTGTACATTATAAATCGGGTCACAAAAATTGATAGCAGTTTTTGCAACATTTCTCTTTTGGGGATTTGAATCCTTTCCTTAAATGACGAAAATACGTATCATTATTCGTTGATTGCTAATTTTCATGGTTCATTAACGAAATATACAATTTCCACTGAGTTGTTACTTCCGGTGTTGGAACAATGAATGTTGTAGAAACCACGAAAATATTACTTTCACAGAAATTTCAGATAAATTAATACGAAAAGAATAAAAATAACTTCCAATTTCCGCTCAGAAAATAGACTTCCATAAATATATTTTAAGTGCATTTTGTTATTGTATATGCTGTTATTTCCATACTCTGACGGTAGTGCTTGTTGATATTATAGAGGCTATAGAAATCTAGGCTCTCCTTTAACAAAGTAATAGTGTTAATGGAGTAACATCCTGCCAAAAGATATATCTATCATTTACTATTATGGGATTATAATTGGTTTATCCCAGTCAGCCACTGTCAATAAATGGTCCAAAATCTAAGGCAGACATTAAAAAGTTATGGTTACAAATACTAAAGACATGGCTTTACAATGCAAGAGGGGGAATACAATCAATGTAATTAGTTTAACGTTTTAAGAGATCAAAATTGTGGTAATGGCGAACCTTTTTACACTAGTATGTCGTGTTGTCTGTACTGTGTTTTTTTTTTCTTTTTAATATTCGTCTGTAATACTTTTCCAATTGACATTGAAATTAACGCTAAATGGTAGTGAAGTATTTCCAATATTTAAGACCCCGTTGTACTTATGTAGACAGATAAAAAAATGTTTTAAGAAAATGTTGTCGAGAACATATGTTTTCATTATAATAATTATTCTTAATTTTTATTTTATTCAAGATGGTATTATTGATAATTCGGAATAGACATTCTGTACCACGCCGCTGATCCACTTATATGCGAGAGTTGGTATTTTACTGACAGGTGGAGACCACTTGAACACTTACATAACAGCATCATTGTACTAAGAAAGGAGGTTTGTGTCCTTATTTGAAGTAAATGTATCAAGCCATGGAAGTGAGCTGTCATGTAAATGTGTGCTAAAAGTATCTGTTTTTGACTAATTATTTTTATTAGATTCTGAAACTGTTCCGAAAAAGTGTGGATATTTTGTGTGTGTGTGTGGTTTTTTTTTTCCTTCACTTTTTTTATATCCGTATGTAACTCTAGATATAATATTTTTCTTGTATTTATAGTGATTACTTTTCTGTGTTTAACAGTTTTGTACTGGGGTTATTTGTTATTCCTTAGTAAACTTTCACTGATTTTACCGAGCGGTTAAGAGCGCACTATACACGCTAGTCAAAACAGTATATAGAAATACGTCTTAGTACCAGAAATTCCAGATCCGATTCCTTCATATCACGATTCCCCCAATTTAGAAGTGTACTCGATACATCTGTGTAGTATATTTGTCAATTACACGTCAGATCGGTGTTGTTTGGTTGGGATTGCCCAACACATTTGCTGACATTCAGGATAAATAAGTGAAATACGCGTATTGCTGGTGGTAGTCGAGCAATCTTTTCATTAAGGTATGCTTCGTCTGCTAGCAACTGGAATGGTAGATGTACGTCCATGACCTGGCAGGCCCACCAACACTACGACTGTAGAATACATACGTATAGCCATACATGCTGGACGATATCCATTTACTACCTCATGTCTTCATTATGAAGCATATGTTGACTCTTAATAGATAGCTCAATATACAGCGCTTAAATGCGACTCGTAGCGCATCCACATCCCACATTGCGTCGTCGGCATGCTCGATTAGATTGGTCACGTGATCACCTATCAGAATATTCGTAAATGGAGACAATTCCATACGTCAAATTCAATTCATTTTAATGAGGAAATCCGATTACCACATTTTGGTTACGTGGGTACTTGGACATGGCATTTCGTGATGAAAAAGTTTGGGTATTACACAATTTGGTACGGTAGTGTCTGCGTAACTGGCTGAATTTTTTGTTCTTTTTTTCTTTTTTTTTCTGAAAAGCACAACTCTCGGTTGATATCCTAGTCCAAGTGGACTACTAAGCATGTTAGCATTAGATAATGTATACAATAATAGGTTATTCATACATTTCAGGATTAGGTTTATGGTGATTAACGCCACTTCCAACAAAATGTCAGTAGGGGGATAAACCACCGTCAAGTCACAAGTCACTGGCAATCTTTATCATATAATGTTGAATCAAGTACACATCGCCATGAGCTGGATTCGAACTCACAACGTTTAGGCGCTGATTTCACAGATAGTGGTTAATGGAACTACCATACAATCTCAACAACGCTGGCCCCCTACTAAATTTGGAATTAGAAAATGAGGATCATTGACCTTTGACTCTCGGTGACCTGACCTGAGGCGGGCCGTTGACCTTGGTTAGGTCAGGTAACCTTGGATTCACATTTCGTGGTATTGACCTCACAAAAATAATCAGTTGTATAATAATGAACGGTTATTTTGCAGATTATTCTGAACAAACATCATCCCAAAATGCTTGTAACAAGGGAGCGTAAGATATTATTCCAATCATCTATCGATATGCTAATGTGTACCACTTAATGTTTTAACCTTAGATAGCTCTATTCTAACATTAGAATTGTATCCATTTTTATTTCTATTGTAACGTTGTTATTAGTCTAGGAAAATTCTGCAAGATTAACTATCACATTTCTGTTTCTTTATACGAGAATTAACTAACCAAATGTAATATAATTTTATAGGACATCTGAACAATAAAGTGTCTAATCAAGCAATCACACGGTAGATGTCTTAGAATTGTTCCGTTAGCATTAAAAGTCGAAGCCATTAAGCCAAATAACTCTTCAATGCTTCTTCCTTGATGAAACAGTAATATTCATGATAGTTGACGGTTAACTCGACGATACTCTTGTCTGGTCTGTAAGTAATTATCAAGGGTATGTGTAGAATTCTAAAAAAGACATCATAAACGAAAAATTTCATAATCAAATTTGGTTAAAAACTTTCAGAGTTAATTTAATTTGTTCCATTTCTGCTGATGTGATGTTCTACTTTTATTATAGAGAAGACAAATTGTTATATGCGCACTTATGACGAAGAGCAATTCGGTTGACTAATGAATTGACGACTCGATTAATCTTGTCATTTTCATGGCTTTATTTGTTGGACTACATCAAATCATCTTCATTTCCACAATACTGCGAAATGTCTGAATAAAAATGTAGATATCAAATGTAGGGCGCGCGAGGCGTTTCTGGAAAAACCTTCATGAGGTATGCTCAAAATCGATTGGAAAGCCGAATTTTTTTTAACAAGTTTTGATCAAAGATGTTTGATAATAAAGACACACCCGAAGCCATCCTAGGGTATAAATAAGACACCTCCAGATTTTTCGCTCTGGACTAAACCCCATCAGATATTCACGTCTGCTAATTTTGCTGAACTCATTTTAATACACTGCTCACCCTTATGTGAAAATACACACATCTATTGCGCTATGATTTTTGAACAAGATTTTATTAAGAAATTAGAGTATTTTTTCAATTTTTTTTAAATTTTATCTGTTTATAAAAAAAATTGTCTTCGATCTAACCAGCAGCTGGAAACGTCAGAAAATCGATCGTTGCCGGAAGTAATTATGTTTAATTTGTAACCTAACTACACAGTCATTAACGTTTTATCAGTAATATGTGATCCGTAATCCGAGATTTAATCCAGTGTAGTAGTTAATGTGCTGCTGCAAGAGACAGTTGACTGATTTTAATTGATTTTTGGTGTTTAACGCCACTTTCAGCAATAGTTCAGCTATATCATGGCGACCAGTTTTTGTGGTAGAAGAAGCCGGGGTGAACCACCGACCATGGGCAAGCAACTATTAAACTTTATCACTTACGGCTGCGAGTCGAGTGCACCCTTTTTGTAATTTACAAAGCCTGGCGCGAACCCACGCGGTATTGGTGATAGGCATGTATGAGTTGTTAGGTAATCCAACTATCTAACTCATTGAGCCACATGGGAAAGAGGTGTTTGAATATACCAAGAAAATGTAATTAGAATACGTAAATCGAAGAAGAACAGACAACACAATGGACAAAAATAAAATGACAAACACTACACAGTAAAATTAAAGATCGAGCAACATGAACTCTTTAAAAACCGGGGTGAACTCATGTACGCCGGAAGTTGTTTCATTGATGCACAAAGAGTTCTCCAAACAAGACAATATTTTCGTTCCTTTGTCCCTTCCAATTAACGGGTGCTTTTTTCGAAAGAGACTGTTTCCTGTAACAAAGATTCCGAGATGAACGTCCTATTTGAATACACCGGCTGTATCATTTTTCACTCGGAGGTTTCAATTTTCAATTAAACATAAAACAAACTAACGTCATAAAATTGACAAACTATGAATGTTGATCGATGGTAAGAAAGACTATAACTCAAGTTACAGATGTGAATATAATAATACTAAAAAAATATTAAAAAAATTAAGGAATAACAATGTGACATATATATACATCCGTAAACATTATTAAGAAAAGGAGCATTATTTTTTTCTTCCCCAGCAGTTAATGGTACATTAGTTGTCTGATCTTTGCTTAAATGTATAATATGTAAATGGCAAATGATACAGGAAATGGTGATTTGTCATTCTTAATGTGTCGGGTGAAACGTGAAGTGAATAGATATTATGCAGTTTAGACGAATTAAAAGTCATAATTTTATTCAAACAACTGACAATTAAATCTTCAATACAATTGGTTTGCACTATTGTGTTTTTAGAATAAAGAAATTTACCACACATTGCACTCTATGTTTATTGAAAATGATAATCATATTTCGAATGCAATGCAAATATAAGACAAAATAATGAAGACAAAATATACGAGTCTCTCATACGTAACATTGGATGGTTAGTATATAAAGGTTACCACTGAAGTCCTAGTAAAAAATGATTAGTAGTACAACTCAATATATTTATGTATATCGTGCGTAGTAATTTATTACTACATCGGTAAAAACCGGTTTTCTTAATACGGTATTATTTAAAGAAATGCGAGAATAATTCAGTACGAAGACTAGGCAGTGACGGTATCGAGATTATATGTCAAATTGTCAAGGATTATGGTTTTGGTGTATAACGCCACTTTCAACAATATCTTAATCATAGCATGGTGGTAAATTGTATTGGTGAAGCAAACCGAATTACCTGGGAAAAACTACCGACCTGCTGCAAGTCACTGATAAACGTTATAGCATAATGTTATATCTGGTACACCTTGCCATGAGTGGGATTAGAATATATAGTTTATGTGTATTCGGCGGAAAACTAGTGAAAGGATCGGTGAACCTCTCCTTTATTCCAGGTTTTCAGAGTCATACACATAAACTTTATATTTTAAGACACTGCTCGAGGTATTGTCCATTAGTATAATTATAATGATAATAATTGAGAAAGCATTT
The DNA here is from genome assembly GCA_002080005.1 of Gigantidas platifrons. Taxonomy (NCBI): domain Eukaryota; kingdom Metazoa; phylum Mollusca; class Bivalvia; order Mytilida; family Modiolidae; genus Gigantidas; species Gigantidas platifrons. Next base: position 234,765 of record MJUT01050917.1, on the reverse strand, counting down.
ACATATGACAAGTTAACTTATAGTATAATAAATATAACCCACATCTGGTCATTCCATATGTCTCATTTACAATTAATGAACTTACAAACTCTTGATGTATTGACACCGTATCGGTTTGTTGAAGATAAAGAGCTTCCGAAAGGTATAAGTGATCCTGATAGTGATGTTGTTGGATGTTTATGTCTTCCGGGATGACAGGTAATATTTATACTACCGTTTTCCGGGTTAAAAGGTTAAACAATCGAGCACGAAGGGTGTATTATTTCATAGTTCTTGGCTGGTGGTTACATCCTGGTATATACATCATACAAAGATCAAAGGAAAATAATACATTCATGTTGCAATATACAATGAAGATTCAACAAACATTTAATGTACTAATATTGTATGTACACTGAAAATTTGTCAACAATTAGCCATGTACAAAATTACATTTATGCGTTACCTGGTACAGAAACGGATATTAAACGTATAACACGCACACGATAGCTCTGACAAACTTTTTCACTGCTTAGAATTATTTGGTTCTGTATTATCCCACAAATACAGTAAAGCACAGTTACTTGTGTTTTTAAGAGTGGACAGAAGTTTATCAAAAACAGAATAGCGACTTAATCACTTTATTATGACTTCTATAAGTATAAATATTACTAATATCCACGATCATAGTCGTCAAAATTTTACAATATACAATTGTTGACTTCATATTTAGCGAAAATCGAAAGTTATCGATTCGAGGGTAGTTTTATTCACCTGTGGTTTTAGCACGAAAAACAAAAACCTTTTGATGTTCACTTGATATGAAGACAATAACTGGTTTATTATATCGAAACTACTGTAATTTTATAAGATGTTTATAACTTGAATGTTTTGTAGAAGACAAAGTTATTTCCAGTATAGAAATATACAATTACGGAACAGGATTGAAAACAAAACGGATTTTCAACACAATTCCGGTTGTTAGGGTTCGTAGACCGGGAGACAACCTAGTATTTCCCTCTACACTATATATGTCTGGGTTGTTCACCGAGTTGTCTCCCTCTACATTATATATGTCTGGGTTGTTCACCGAGTTGTCTCCCTCTACACTATATATGTCTGGGTTGTTCACCGAGTTGTCTCCCTCGTGAACACATTTTCCATAAAACATTCAAATTGTCTTATTACTTTATTAAAAACGTAAATATCAAATTTAGTGCACACGACACATTTCTGAAATAACTTACATCAGATGCGTTCAATATTGAAATATTGGAAAGCCAAATAATTTAAAAGTAAATAGTACAACAATGTAAGATATAATAATATCTCGACCCATATTGGCCCTCGACTTCGTCTCAGAGCAATATGGGTGTCTCGGGATGATAACCAGGCCAATATGGAAATGCCCATGTATTAATCTTTATTACATACTTAGTTAAAATAAAGGCATTTTTGTATGACCAATATGACCGGAAGTAAACTGTCCATATTTTCACACCCGGTTATTGGATCAAGATCATTTCCATATCGAGGCCCATATTGGCCCGGGCCAATATGGGCATCGACTTCGTTTCAGGCCAATATGGGTGTCTCTTTTCTAGATGTCGGAAGTATGCAATAAATAGTTTAATACATGGGCATTTTCATATTGGCCTGGTTACCATCCCTCGGGCCAATATGGGGGTCTCGGGATGATAACCAGGCCAATATGGAAATGCCCATGTATTAATCTCTATGTATTTATCAAGTTCACGAGCATTACATTATGATACGTTTCCCGATCCAACTTTGGATTCCATTTTATTCTGGAACTTATACGGTGCATTAGTGAAAAGGAAACCTTAACATAGTTGTGTGAAGAAGATAAAAAAAAACACTAGGTGCCATATATACTTTATTATCAATGGTATTTACTGGGTTGTTGTTTTTTTCGTGTGAAGTCTTAAGTATTCACACAACGTTATGGTCAACACCACTTGTATAATTGATTGTTTTGCTGGTATTTATCACGGATGTTAGCAATATTTTGACTTCATTGTTGAATGGACTTGTACATGTTTACTCATTTGAAAACGGAAAGATGAGTTAAGTAGTTATATATATATAAATATACAGTCAAACATGTATATATAGTCCACTCAAGGGAACTTGAATATGTGGTCTGTATGGGCAGTTTCCCTTTATATGCAGATCGTATGAACTATTCATAGTAGACAGTGATTTGCTATAAAGAAGTGTCCTTTGAAAGCAGGTTTGACGGTATATTAATAAAACAAATTAATCGAATACAAACAACAAATATGATCGGAAGAAAAAATAGAAGATACTCACGAAACCACAAGAATACGGACAATAATATAAGGAGAAAAGACAGACAATGATTCACAAAACAGTACGCAGCAATTTAAAGATTGAGCAGTAGGGACACAACTAAAAATCGGAGATGAAGCCGTGTGTTCTGGAAGGGTAACTTTCCTGCTGCACTAGTGGCACACGTTGTGAACAGATTTATATTATACACAATATTTTGATAAAAGTTTGAAATATATTCATAAATATATATTGGCGTAGGTTTATGGTGTTTAATGCCATTTTCAACAATATGCCAATTATATTATGGCGGTAAGTTTTATTTGTGGAGGAAACAGGAGTACCCAGAGAAACCATCGACCTGCCTCTAGTCATAGGTAAACTGTATCATTTCATGCTGATTCGAGTAAACCTCGCAATAAGCCAGTATTCATATTACGATAAAGCCACATTTCGTTAAAAGTGTACGGTGTTATTCTCAACGGATATCACGAACATTGGTACATTAAAATAATAAAATGAAAAACAAATTCAAATACAACCCGTGAGAACATTTCTAAAATGTAACCTGAAAATCGTGGAAACAGAGACAAAATAATTACCCCTATCACACATCTCATTTGCCTGGCTTTGTACAGACACTCCAATAAAAGTGGCAGTGCTAAGCTAGTATCATGGGCCCAAACATCGTGAGAATGATTACAAAATGTACATGAACGTAATTCAGGTCATTCATCTTCATCTTACAAAATCATTCGTCATCGTAGACTGATCTCACACGACAGTGCGGATAGTATGATGCATGCTTTGTGTTTGAGGGGAGTGAACTATCAATCTGACAAACATCGTTAATTGCTCGTATTGTTAATTGATTGATTTTTTGTGTTTTAACGCCACGTTCAGCAATATTTCAGCTATATCATGGCGACCAGTTTTAGTGGTGGAAGAAGCCGGAGAGAACCACTGACCATGGGCAAGCAACTGGTAAACTTTATCACTGGCGGCTACGAGTCGAGTGCACCCTTTTTGTAATTTACAAAGCGGGGCTTGTATTACTAAACATGTAACATAATACATATATATTAATTATATATTAAAAACAACCGTAAGTAATATATCAATTTAATCCCAAGCGGATTATTTTATATTGATAATCTGAAGATCGATATTCTGATTTCCGTGTTGTCATGTCCGCTACGATTTCCGCATAAGAACGGGTTCGTCTTTACCCTCAGATGTTTGTAGGAGGGCTGACTCTTATTTACGTAAATTGTGTTTCTTTGCGTATAAGGGTGTCCAACACATATTGTGTTATGATTTTGCAGTGTTTTCTTCGTCTTTGTACACTATGTTGCCAGTTTATCTGGATTGTCCTTTTTTGAATGCCCCTTCGATATTCTCTAACATTTACTCAGCACCAAAATTTGAATTTCAACGTTTAATGGTAAATTATTCACGGAATTGCTTTGAATAAATCATTGCTTTTTAATGCTTTCTTTATTTATATTTAATGGTTCTTTATTGAATTATTTTGTAACATAAAATAAGTCAATTACTCTTTTAATATTGATGATTTTCGTTTTTATGTTACTAGATGTGACGGATGGATTTGTCAGTGTGCACTTTTTATTGTTCTGTTTTATTTGACTTTGGTAAATACTATAATATTTGATTATGACAACAATGTTTAAACAGTGATAGTCAACAAATTCCTCCAATATCAACAAAGCGAACAATCACCTCTCATCTCAAACAATTGAACATAAAAGATACCACGGCGACATATGGCGTTGAGAAACCAGGTCCTGACGAGGGAATTCTTTCCTATACGCTATTCAATGCATATGTTCCAGACCATACGCGTATTTGGACCGTACGCGTACGGTCCGGACCGTAGGAGTATACTCGTACGGTCCGACCGTATGAGTATACTCATATGGTCTAGTACGAGCTGGACCATACGGGTATTTAGACCATATGAGTTTTTACAATACAAACATGATTAGATTTTACTTAGTATGTCTTCCATATTGGATTTTCGTGGACTATATTTAAGAAGAATTTCTACTATCTACGTACGTAACCCGAATAATCCAGTCGTTATATTACGCTCCCGCTGGTCGCTAGAAGCGGAGAGAATCGGAGACGGAAAGGGCTTGAATTATTCGAGTTATCTACGTACGAGGTTATTTGCCGGGTAGCGAGAATGGCCGAGTAGTTACGATGGTTTTTCGCATGCATGCCCAGAGTGACACTTGCTGCTACAAGGAACGCCGGACTTTCTACACTTACATGTTTTGTTCATGCATGTTCCCTTGCATTTATATTTAAATTATGAGGTACTTATATTGCCGGAATCTAGCTGAATCAGTTTTTCCATTCATTAAAACATTAGTAATTCTCCCGGTCTTCTCACGAGTATTGTTGGTTTTTGTAATAAAGTTCCTAAATATGCTTCAAATGTTTCTTCCCACATTCTATTTACTGACGATTACTTTAATAACTTTATTCAATTTCAAACTATTTTGTTAACTGCGAGTGAGCAGAATTCACTTATTACGAACATACTAAATGCAGGACATGTAAGTTTATAATAGATTAAATTAGACTTATTTCTAAATTGCACAATTGCGATAATTAAAATATATTTTAGATTCGAATAACATTGATCTGTAAAATATTTTTGAAGCCTCGATAATCTCTTGAAACTAAGCAGACCGTACGCGTATGGTCCGACCGTATAGGTATTTTGAAAATATACGCATACGGTCGGTCCAAATACGCGTATGGTCTGGAACATATATATTGTATACACTAGTAAGGTTACGAATTCGTGTGCTTGGAAGACATTATTATTAAACCTCACATAAAACAACAGAATGTAAAGAAAATATTGTAACATTTAGTTGTGTTATTATGTTACCCCTTCTGTGTGAAGGGATTGACATCTTATATGTTTACTCTGATTTGGCGTGTATTGCAAAGTATTTACCTGGGTAAAAAAATTTATCATTATCAATTGAATGCATAGATTGTAAATTTTTTCACATTGGGCTTATTTTTGAGCATTTTAGTGAAATGTATATTTAAAGAAAATTTCCCCCACACAACATTTCCACTTATACAGTACTTGTTGACAAAAAAATAAACTGGTGTAGATATGTTCTTGGGAACTATATGAGTTTAGATTTTATCCGTTATTAGTCAATGCTAAACCCTTCTTTTAGTCGATAAAATTTGTTTATATGTATGATTTATTTTCTAATCAAGCTCCTAGTATTATTTAAATAATTTTTGTCTTTTTAATTCACTTCTACTGCTTTAAGCGTGTATTTTAATTTGTAAATGTTCAATTTTCATGGTTGTGCTAAACCCCACTTTTATTAGACACCATTTTCTGAATTTTTACTTTTAGTTATAGCTTTTCCTTTTGCCAAATTCATATGTAGTGTTTCACATTTATCTGTGAATAGTTTTATTCTGTATATTGCTTTTTGCTTTTTTGTAATTTGAGTTTTAATGTAAAGCGTTTGTGTAATTTTAATATTAGATAATGCACTATATAAAAACTATGTAATAATAATAATAAATAATAATAATTATCTAATGGTAAAACGTTGCATAAAAATAGAGCATATTGTAGGGTACAGCCCCTACGACAGACCCAGTCAATGTGTGAATGTGGCTAATCGTTTACACAACGGTTGATTAGTGTGGGACCTAAATGAGTGGTTTCTAGTAGACATAGGGCGCGAAAATAAAAATGTATTTGTTTTGCTTATTATTAAGCGCCATTGATGACAAGTTATTGTAATTAAGGTCTTACAATGACATTAATCAGACCTTCTGTTTAAAACATAACGGGGCTATATATTTTATTGATATTAAAATTATTGTTTAGTTAAATGTATCATCCATATTTGTATTGCTTGCACAAAGTGAAGTTTTGCATAAAAAGGCACGAACCAACCAGTAAAAGTATTGTAACATAATCTAAAATATTTTGCATGTGTAACAGGATAACTAATCTAATTACAATATAATTCAAAATTTGCATGTGTAACAGGATAACTAATCTAATTACAATATAATTCAAAACTGAGAGCGTGACGATTTTCAATATGTATTTAGTAATGAAATATCAGTTTTATTTTCGTGGCATAAAATTTCGCAATTTGGAGAAATCACATGGGAATGCGTTGTATTTTACCGATAAATAATAAATTTCCATTACATAATAATTATCTTGAATACCATAACTTTACCGTCATAAGCCGAAATATTTGAGTCTCGAAATCCACTTTAAATATTATGGCAAACATATCAACTTCTCTAATATAATAAATAAATAAATAAAATTTGTCAGCTCAAAGATCTAATTCGAACACTGTTGGTTTAATTTTCAGACGTATATACATATTTAGAATTAACCTAGTATTTCAAGTAACTTTGACTGTATGATGAATTCTTCCACATCCTATACAATATATTAAAAATTGCTGAGTTAGATTGCTGTTAAATCAAAATATTAAGTATACATGTACCATCTAAACACGCTTAGACACATGTCTTATGTCTATCTCTAGATTTCCCTTACGAGACAAGGTAACTTCTACTATTGAAGCCAAATTTTAATATAGCTGATGTGACCGAGTGGGCTGGGGCGGTGGACATAAGGCTAAGCGATTGGTGCTGCAGTGTATCAATAGTATGAGAACAAACATTTGTCAGCTCAAAGATTTAATTCTAACACTCAATTTTAAGGCGGACAAGCGTTTCTAGCATATGTTTCACTAAGTACTCTGAAAAGTCAGAATATTGGAAGACCAAATAATTTTGAAAGCATGGGAGTAATAACCGAAAAGGAAATAAAGAGAATAGGATAATGGGCAAATTATACCAATGCCTGATGGAAATAAAGATACATGTAGTTCAACAATATGGGAAAACCGTATAAATAAAATGTTGAGGAAACCGAAGGGGAACTCAATAATAGACAATCCAGATATTAGCAACACAAGAGACAAGAGGGAGACAAAAAAGAAAAACCACAACACAACACAGACCGAAACAGATGAGCAATACGGACCCCAACAAAAACCCGGGGTACCTATGTGATCGGGAAAGGTAAGCAGTTCCTGTGTCGTATAACACACCCACCATGTTACTCGTATAGTCAAGACATGTTGAACTCTGCTATATCCATAAACGTCATGGCCAGAAATGACGTGATGTTTGTTTATTTACATATTTAACACAATAGTGGATCAGGAACTGCCTACTCATCCGCCTGAGTCACCAAGTTTGCTCTCGGGTTTTCATGGAATCATTAGTTTTTGCACTACATTTGAAAACGTTTTTTTTTTATTACTATCAATGTGTCGATATACCTGACCGTTTACTATTTGTCCCCGAGGATATCATCCGTCCAGTAGTCATTGCTTCGGCACTGACATGATTTATTAGATATATCTAGTATTGAAATTTACAGTTTCTAAATCATGTAATTTTGATTAAAACTTAGGCATTGGTGACCTTAGCCGTTTGGAAATCCTGTTTATGCCCTTTGGTTTGTATGCTCGTAAAACGTTTTAAATTATTTGGATTTCCAAACTTTTAACTTGGAGCGTAACTAATGAATGTTAATCCAGAAACGCGTCGTGCGCACTAAATTTGAAATCTACATTTTTATTTGAAAACGTACACGGATAAAGTATAAAACACATACTATCAAATTTCTTGATTAATGTTTTGTTGAATCAGAAATCCCCGATGTATGAAACAACGAACGTATATTGATAGGAATCAGTGCGAAATAAAAGTAAATTAATTTGTAATGCAATCTGATTAAAATAACATGTTAATTATAATGTCCGTTACACTACATTAACATCTTACACAACACCATTTGACTTTACGAGCTGGTGACCTTTAGACAAACCAATGAAAACTCCGCTGGCAAACGACTTCGGATGTATGCAATATACAAAGACTCTAGAGAATATCACGCATATAGACATATTCACATGAAAGTAAGATTGGTTCAAGTCAGGACAGACGGTAATTGAGCGTAAAATATTTAACATGATTTTAATCATATTTCCATTGTCAGGAACTACTGATTCATAACAAACGTGTACATGCTTAAAGTAATCTTTGCTCGTCTTGTGTAATAATTGGAAATTTATTAATTTTCAACATCATTAGACTTAATTTATAAAAAAACAAATTTTAATTTAGTGTGTATCAGCGTTCCTGGAATATCATGCACTAAAAGATTGGAAAGCCAAATAATTAAATAGTCGTTGGGGCAAGAAAACCAACACGGCTAAAAGGGAAATCCCAAACGGCTAATCTGACCTATTCATGATGGAGAACCTTAGTTCTAATAGTGATTACATAATCTAGGAACTGAAAACTTCAATAATAGATATATCATAATGAACATTGTCAGTGGCATTACACTGACTACTGAGCAGGTGATACCATTGGGAACTAATAGTCTACCAACATATTATGGTTCAAGTGGTAGTAAAATATAGATATCTCATTTCTTTTAGTTTTTTTATTTTTATCTTGTCCTAATATGTGTCATTACGTTCTTAGTTCCGTGTTGCGATGTTCGCTACGATATCCGCATGAAAACGATGTTCAGTTCGTCTTTACTCCCAGTTGTTTGTAGGAGGGCTCATGTCTTGTTTACGTTATTTGTGTTTGTTTTCGTAAAGTGGTGTCAATCACATATTGTGTTGTGTTTTTGGTTTGGTCTTGTTTCCTGTGTACCTTATAATGCCTGTTTCTCTGGATTGTCCCTTTTTGATTGCCACTTCGCTATTCTCGAACGTTTTTTTTTGTGTGCACACGACGCCTTTCTGGAATACCCTTTCCTCGTGTATGTTCAGAGTCAACAGCTTAAAACGTTGCAATATAGATTACTTGTACTAAATAGAAAGTGGAACTAAGTATCTGCAAGATACTTTCCTGTTGTCACTGTATATCAACGGTAGGTAATTGTAAATTTTAGGGGATTATATTCTTTTACAGGGGCCGGTGTGGTCGTGATCGTATGGTAATTTGATTTACAACTACCTTTGCAATCACTGCCTATCACCACTACAGTTGTGAGTTCAAAACCTGTTCATGGCAAGGTATACTCGATACAATATGATGTGATAAAATAAGTTTGTCAGTGACTTGAGAGAGATCGATTGTTTTCTCTGGTTTCCTCCACTAATAAAACAACCTCTCTCGGGTTGACACATCTGAATGTCTACGTCTAATCAGGGCCATAATTGTTTTATTATTTTTTTCAAAACAAGAGAAAGATATACTTCATGTATTCGTTAGTTTATATGTGATCCCATAGGAAACAATGGACTAACAACCTCATTTCTTTTTTTATACATGGGAAACAATCCTATTTTTCCGGAACAAAAGCAACACCTAAATAACTTTTTAACCTTTGCTTAACTATTTCAGGTGAAATAATGCATTTTTTCCCTAGGAAACAATAGACAAACAGCCTCATGTCCAATGACAGTGTTTTAACGTAACGTAATTTGATTTATTTATCATTAAATTCCTGTGCAAAATTTGAAATTAAACAATTATTCAAACTGTTTTTAATTTATTCTGTTTTTTTCTGTTGTTAACATGTGTATCTTGCAGAAGAATATTCTTTTTTTATATTTTTTGTAGATGATTTGTTCAATATCATTGATTGTGGAACTGTATATTCTAGTTCATTAAGCGTTAGAAGTAGATGTTTTTTGTGTGTTTTTTT
>MJUT01050917.1:209055-224456 GCA_002080005.1 Gigantidas platifrons | reverse complement strand
ATCTTACAGGGGTTGTAACCGTCTCGGGGGTAACTTCCTTTGCGACTTGTATATTTAATTTCAATGGCCTTTCATATTCCATTGGCACCATGGATTCCTCAATTTCAGCTGGTGTTAAATTAATAATACCATCACAAACAATGCCCCTTTCTGCTTCGTTTACAACCTCATGTTCATTGACTGTTTCCTTTGGAATATCTGCCTCTGTTAAGGCCATGCTCATTTCATGTTTCCTTTGAACTGACACTCTACTAGTGTATGTCTTCATAACGCAATTATGAAAGCAGCACAGAAAGTGACAATATATATTCACTATTTAACGCAGCTGGTTTGGTATCTTCTATTTGTTATTGAGTATTTTTTGTATCTGTATGTGCGTACTTTAAGGCTTCTTATCTGTCTGTTTCAATATAAACTTTACATTTAATGAGACATCATATTTTCATAAAATGTATGTAATTAGTAAAACGCAAATTTGAATAAGACGTTTTTTTACCTGGGACCGCATACATTGTGCCTTCAGTTACTGATTAGTTAGGGTCCACATTTTCTCTATGATTTTTGTCTAGTTCATCTTTGTGCTGGTATACAAATTCTCTACCATGGCTATCAGTTTCAACTTTGAATGTATCCTTTGTAATTGTGCGCAAGTTCTCTCTCCCTCGTCTGCACAAAAGGTGCATTATATCACACCATGTTTTGTGTTGCAAACCTGTTGGTGTTTTTTTGCACTCATAGTTGTACTACAATAAATGTGTTTGAAGTCATTTCCTTCCAATGGTGGGGTGTGATCCACTTTACCTAAGCCAACTCTTTTCAACCCAACACAGACTGCGTGGAAAACCTCTTTAGTCCTTTTGAACGTAGCGTCCTTTATGATGTCTATTCCATGTTCAGAGCTAAAATTTCTAGCCATTCCAAATTATATGCTCTTGAGGGCAGAAAGTTTATAATGTTCCCCGTTTTTCTTCCTAGCATCTGTGTAGAAATTTACCAACATCGCCGAGAGCTGGAGCTCCGACGAGCAGTAGCTTTCCAGATCTACTTCCCCGTCTGCTGCCAATAAATACTGTTACAAATACATCAATGCACCTTTTGTGGCCCATTTGGTGCTTAGAGAGTCATTTTCATTCAAAGGTTTTTCTATATCTTCATCAGTTCTGCGTTGAAACTCAAATGTTCGGCCAATATACAGCAACTTCATATGTAGCGAAATCGAAAGTTATCAACCCGAGGGTGGTTGTATTCTCCGATGGGTTAGCCCAAGGGAAAACAACCCATTAAGGGTTGATAAGTTGATGTTCATCTCGTATGATGGCAACGACTGTTTTATTATATCGAAACTACTATAAAATGTTTAAAACTTGAATGTTTTGTTTTGTAGAAGACAAAGTAATTACCGGCATAGTAATATACAACTAGGGAACCGGATTGAGTCTTCCAGTAATTAGGGGTTGTAGACCGGGTGGCAACCTATTGTCTCCCTTTACACTATATATGTGTGTGTTGTTCACCGGGTTGTCTCCTTCGTCAGCACATTTTTCCGTAAAACATCCAAATTGTCTTATTAATTAAATAAAAACGTAGGCCACGTTTCTTGAATAAATAACCTTTATCATGTACTCTCAATATCGAAATACTGGAAAGCCAAATAATTTAAAAGTATATTGAACAGATGTATCATGTTTTTTGGGAGGGGTATTTGCGAAAAATACCAGTCGAGAGACGAACAATTTCTCGAGACGAAAGGCGAAGGAAATTTAGTCTTAAGACTGGAGTGTAAAAAAGTTAAATCCTCATACAAATACTACGGCAGCGGTGAAAATGAACGAAATTAAACCTCAATATGAAAATACACGAAAAATACACCGGTTAATAACCAATAAAATTCCAGAATTCTTATATAAGGTGTAATTAAGTAAAGAACACGTATAAATGTGTAATAGTATAAGATATTATCAAGTACATGTGCACTACAGTAATTGTAATACGTTTCCCGATCCGACATTGGATTTCTATTTATTCTGAATCTTATACATTGCATCAGTGACATGGAAACCTTAGCATAGTTGTATTTAGGAGATGCAAGATACGGGCTGACATATAATATATTGTTATAAATAGCTTCTACTTTCTGTTTTTTTTTTTCACATGAAGTTTTAAGTATTCATACAACGTTATTATCAACACCACTTGTCCGATTGATTGGTTTGTTGGTATATCACGGATGTTAGCAATATCCCGACTTGATGGACTTGTGGAGTAGTCTTATACATTATGCTAATTTGAAAAGGGGAAGATGAGTTAAGTTGTTATATATACATAATAAATATCAATGTATATCAATAAAAAAAAAAGTTAATTGAAAAAGAAAAAAATATGATCGGTCAAAAAGTTAGAAAATACTCAAAAAATCACAAAAGTACCGACAATACAATGGCCAAAATAAAAAGGACAAAAAACGGGAAATGGCTCACAAAACAGTACACAGAAATGTAAAGATTGAACAATAAGGATCCATCTAAAGATCGGGGGTGAATCCGTGTGTTCGGAAGGGTAAGCAGTTCCTGCTCGAATAGTGGCCTCCGTAGTGAACAGTGTTATATTATGTACAATCTGTTGATAAAATGTTGGAAATAGATTCACAAAAACATTTGTATATATATATATAGGGTTAGTGTTATGATATTTGAAGCCATTTTCAACAATATTGTATGCTATATCGTGGAGGTTAGCTTTATTAGTGGAGGAAACCAGAGATACCACTGACCTTCCGCAAGTCACTGACAAACTTTATAACATAATGCAGTTTCGAGTACACATTTTCTTGCCCTCTAACAAAAAGTGGTAGTGCTAAGTTGGTATCATTGACGAAAGTATGGTTAAAGTGGTTACCAATGTACATGAAAGTAATTCAGGTCATTCATCTTCATCTAAAAAATATTTCGTCATCGTAGACTGACCTTACACGACAGTGCGGATAGTACAATGCATGCTTTGTGCTTGAGGGGAGTGAACTATCAGTTTGACAAACAAACATCGTTAATTGTCTGTATTGTTAAACGCGTAACGTAATACATACACATGTATTAATGATATATTGAAATCAACGGTAAGTATGAAATTAATTTAATACTGAACGGATTATTTGATATTAATTAATCTGAAATTTGACATAAGGATTCATCATCATCTAATCGAAAATTAAATTGTTCTCGCCATGACATAGCTAAATAAAATGCTGAGTTGGCCTTCTACTACATATCACTCACTACACCCAGCAACACAAGTTGAATTTCAACGTTAAATTGTAAATTATTTACGGAATTACTTTGTGGACATCATTGCTTTTAAATGATTTCTTTATTTATATTTAATGGTTCTTAAATTATTTTGTAACATAAAATAAGTCAATTACTCTTTTAATATTGATGATTTTCGTTTTTATGTTACTAGATGTGACGGATGGATTTGTCAGTGTGCATTTTTTATTGTTCTGTTTTATTTGACTTTGGTAAATACTATCATATTAGATTATGACAACAATGTTTAAACAGTGGTAGTCAACAAATTCCTCCAATATCAACAAAGCGTACAATCACCTCTCATCTCAAACAATTGAACATAAAAGATACCACGGCGACATATGGCGTTGAGAAACCAGGTCATGACGAGGGAATTCTTTCCTATACTCAATATATATATTGCATACACTAGTAAGGTTACGAATGCGTGTGCTTGGAAGACGTTATTATCTAATGGTAAAACGTTGCATAGAAATAGGGCATATTGTAGGATACAACCCCTCCGACAGAACAAGCCAATGTGTGTATGTGGCTAATCGTTTATACAATGCTTGATTAGTATGGGACCTAACTGAGTGGCTTCCCACAGAACCAGCCAATGTGTGTATGTGGTTAATCGTTTACCCAACGAGTTATTAGTATGGAACCTAAATGAGTGGCTTCCCACAGAACCAGCCAATGTGTGTATGTGGTTAATCGTTTATACAACGCTTGATTAGTATGAGACCTAAATGAGTGGCTTTCGACAGAACCAGCCAATGTGTGTATGTGGCTAATCGTTTATACAACGCTTGATTAGTTTAATTAGTACGAGACCTAAATGAGTGGCTTCCCACAGAACCAGCCAATGTGTGTATGTGGATAATCGTTTACCCAACGGGTTATTACTATGGGACCTAAATGAGTGGCTTATAGTAGACCTAGGGCACGAAAATAAAATAATAATTTGTTTTCCTTAGCATTACACGCAATTGATAATAAGGAAAACATAACGGGTATATATATTTTATTGATATTAAAATCATTGTTCAGTTAATTGTTTCACCCATATTTGTATTGCTTGCACAAAGTGAAGTTTTGCTTAAAAAGGCACGTACCAATCAATAAAAGTATTGTAATATAATCTAACATATTTTGCATGTGTAACATGATAACTAATCTAATTTCAATATAATTCAAAACCTGAGAGCGTGACGATTTTTAATATCTATTTAGTAATGAATTAGCAGTTTTATTTTCGTGGCATAAAATTTCGCAATTTGGAGAAATCACAGGGGAATGCGTTGTATTTTGCCGATAAATAATAAATTGCCATTACATAATAATTATCTTGAATACCATAAGTGCACCTTCAAAAGCCGAAATATTTGAGTCTCGAAATCCAATTTAAATATTATAGCAAGCATATCAACTTCTCTAATATAATAAATAAATAAATAAAATTTGTCAGCTCACAGATCTAATTCTAACACGGTTGGGTTTAATTTTCAGACGTATAAGAATATTTAGTATTAACCTAGTATTTCAAGTAACTTTGAGATCCAGTGGGAAAGATATATTGTATGGTTGTCACTTGGTTAGATGTTTGCATACTATACTTTATTCCTGTGACTGTATGATGAATTCTTCGTCATCCTATACAATATATTAAAAATTGCTGAGTTAGATTACTGTCCAATCAAAATATTAAGTATATATGCACCATCTACAAACGGTTAGCGGATGTGGTCGAGTCATCTGGGGTGGTGGACTAAGCGATTGGTGTTGCAGTGTTTCAATGGTATGAGTTCAAATTCCGTCGAGGGAAGAACAAAAAATTGTCAGCTCTAAGATTTAATTCTAACACTCAAATTTAGTGCGGACGACCGTTTCTAGCATAGCTTTCATTAAGTACTCTAAAGTCAGAATACTGTAAAACCAAAAAATTTGAAAGCATGGGAGTAATAAACAAAAAGGACATAACGAGAATAGCGAAATGGCATAAAGAGAATAGCGAAAATGGGCAAATGTTACCAATACCTGAAGGAAATAAAGATACATGTAGTTCAACAATATGGGAAAACGGTTTAAATACACATTCGAGGAATAATGGACAGTCCAGATATTGGCAACACAAGAGACAAGACGAAGACAAAATATAACCAAACCACAACACATAAAACTTTAAAAAGATGAAAAACACGGGGTATACCTATGTGCTCGCGAAAAATAAGTAGTTCCTGTGTCGTATAACACACCCGACATGTTACTCTTATAGTCAAGACATGTCGGACACTGCTATATCCATAAACTTGATGGCCAGAAATGACGTGGTGTTTGTTTATTTACATATCTAAGTGCTTAAAGCTAACGCACTAGTGGATCAGGAACTGCCTACTCATCCGCCTGAGTCACCGAGCTTGCTATCGGGTTTTCGTGAAATCGTTAGTTTTTGCACTACATTTGAAAACGTTTTTTATTACTATCAATGTGTCGATATACCTGACCGTGGACTATTGGTCCCCGAGGATATCATCCGTCCAGTAGTCATTGCTTTAGTAGTCCCCGAGGATATCATCCGTCCAGTAGTCATTGCTTCAGCACTGACATGATTTATTAGATATATCTAGTATTGAAATTTACAGTTCCTAATCATGTAATTTTGATTAAAACTTAGGCATTGGTGACCTTAGCCGTTTGGAAATCCTGTTTATGCCCTCTGGTTTGTATGCTCGTAAAACGTTTTAAATTATTTGGATTTCCAACCTTTTAACTTGGAGCGTACCTAATGAAGGTTAATCCAGAAACGCGTCGTGCGCACTAAATTTGAAATCTACATTTTTATTTGAAAACGTACACGGATAAAGTATAAAACACATACTATCAAATTTCTTGATTAATGCTTTGTTGAATCAGAAATCCCCGATGTATAAAACAATGAACGTATTTCGATAGGAATCGGTGCGAAATAAAAGTAAATTAATTTGTAATGCAATCTGATTAAACTAACATGTTAATTATAATGTCCGTTACACTACATTAACATCTTACACAACTCCATTTGACTTTACGAGCTGATGACCTTTAGACAAACCAATGAAAACTCCGCTGACAAACAACTTCAGATATATGCAATATACAAAAGCCCTAGAGAATATAACACATATAGACATATTCACATGAAAGCAAGCTTGGATCAAGTCAGGACAAAAGGTAATTGAGCGTAAAATATTTAACATGAGCTTAATTAGATTTCCATTGTCAGGAACTACTGATTCATAACAAATGTGTACATGCTTGATTGTTGTTTTAAAGTAATCTTTGCTCGTGTTGTATAATAATTGGAAATTTATTAATTGTCATTATCATTGGGCTTAGTTTATAAAAACAAATTCTAATTTAGTGTGAATGGAGCATTTCTGGAATAAAATGAATCAGGTACGATCTGTTAAAAAATTGGAAAGTCAAATAATTAAATAGTCGTTGGGAACATGAAAACCAAAGTGGTAAAAAGAGAAATCCCAAACGGCTAATCTGACCTATTCATGAAAGAGAACCTTAGTTTTAATAGTAATTTGATGTACATAATCTAGGAACTGAACAATTTCAATAATAAATATATCATAATGAACAATGCCAGTGGCATAACACTGACTACTGAGCAGGTGAATCCATTGGGAACTAATAATCTTCCAACATATTATGATTCAAGTGATAGTAAAATATAGATACCGGTATATCATTTCTATTAGTTTGTTTTCTTGTTCTATTATGTGACATTACGTTCTGATTTCCGTGTTGTGATGCCCGTTACGATTTCTGCATAAAAACTAAGTTCGGTTCGTCTTTACTTCCAGTTGTTTGTATGACGGCTCATGTCTTCTTTACGTTATGTGTGTTTGTTTGCGTAAAGGTGTGTCAAACACATATTGTGTTGTGCTTTTGTTTTGTATGTCTACGATGCCAGTTTCTCTGGATTGTCCATCCATTGTCCCTTCGCTATTCTTGAACGTTTTATTTTTGAGCGCATGACGCCATTCTGGAATAACCTTTCCTGTGTATTCTCAAAATCACAAGATTAAAAGGTTGTTATGAAATGCTATTTCTAAATAGAAACTGGAACCGTACAAAAAATGTAGTTGTAATAAAAACATCCTATTCTCACTTTACACATATCAACAGTATGATAGTATGACTGTTAGGATCTTATATTCTTTTACAGGGGTCGTTGAGGTCGTGATCTTATGGTAGTTGGATTTACCACTACCCGTGCAATCACTGCCTATCACCACAACAGCTGTGAGTTCGAAGTCCGTTCATGGTGAGGTGTACTCGATATAACATTATGTAATAAAGTTTGTCAGTGACTTGCGACAGGTCGGTTGTTTTTTCCAGTTTCCTCCACAAAGCAAGCTGACTGAAATATTGAAAGTGGCGTTAAACACCATACACCATATCTATATCATTCACTGAACCACCTTTTTGACAAGAAACAGTAATATTTAGCTGCAATAATATATAAAGAATGCCTATAGAACATACATGATACATATGAACAATCTTTATTAAAAGAATCCGATTCATGCCAATTTTAAATCGTCTCCGCTCCTACGTATGTATCAATGCCGAACCCATTCATAAATTGACAAGCCGTATGATTGGTCATCTTAGTGTCTACAACTATTATCTTACCTTACTCTTAATAAATCGGATGATATTGTCGGGTCATAATGACATAGACGTTTACAGAAATCTGTAATTAAGTAACGATGGCCTTAATCATGAATGGAATGAGCCACATCGCCTCAATAGAGAAATTGCCCGGATCATAAGATAGGAAACACGTTCCCCGTCTGGTCTTAATGAAATCGTAGGAGTCGTCACAAGTTTTGATTTGAATGAACAATTTGTTTAATAGTATCTAATTAATTTAGTTTTGTGCTTAGGGCTATATTTGTTTATTTGACATAACCTATATAACTGCTTTAACCTAACATTTCAAGAGACCATGGCGTCTATTAAGAACGTGTATATCTAATTTAGTTGTCATAGGCGACCGATTTGAAAGTCAAATAATTTAAAAGTATGTTAATGTCTTTTTAAAGAGCAAGGCTGTATACATGCACAAAAACATGGCCAGTTTAAACTGGCTATTGGGATCGCAACCCCTCACTCTTGATACAATACATATATAAACAAACGACAACAAACCAGCACATATTCGTTTCTACCCAAAAGGACAAACAAATGTATGGCATCATAAACACGGACTGTGCAATAAAGAGGATCAATTAATGCACGTAATTACTTGATCTTTGGTTTTATATGTTTGTTTTGTTGATCGTTGTTTGTTCTTTAGTTTATTTTCTATTGGTCATTTTGTTGTCTGTTCTTCGTCGATATACGGATTCTGATTATTCATTTGATATCTTCGAACTTTTCAATTTAGGAAGATAGAAACTGTTGTTTAAAAACCATTACTCTCTGGACAAATAATCGTAATTGATACGTCTATCAGATATAATATTAATTAGCTATAAACATCTAAATAAGCTAATTGACTCCATGGGAGACACAAATAAATAGGTCACCAGGAATGGAAAATTCAGACACAGTGGCAACATTGGACAAAAGACATAGATCAAAGACAAAATAAAAGACTAGAAAGATCAGTCACAAGGACCCCAACAAAAAATAGGAAGTTAGAATATTTAAAATACTCATGTTTTTGTTTGGCCCTATTATATGTCTTTACGTTTTGAGTTCCCTGTTGTGATGCCCATTACGATTTCTGCATAAAACGATGTTCGGTTCGTCTTTTCTTCCGATTGTTTCTAGTAGTGTTTATGTCTTGTTTACGTTATTTGTGTTAATTTGCGTGTAGTGGTTTGCAGCACATATTGTGTTGTGTTGTTGTTTTGTTTGTCTTGTGTACCCAATGTTGACAGTTTCTCCGGATTGTCCATTTTTGAACACCCGTTCGGTTTCTCTAACGTTTACATTTGTTTCATTTATATGAAGTTTACTTTTATAACTCTATAGAAATATAAATATTGTATATTGCTGCTCTGTATTATTGATAGTAATCATCAGATAGTCAACATATTTTCTATTAGTATAAAAATGATTGATTTGTCCCAAGAATAATGTTATGTAGTCAACATAATCTTATTTTTTATGTTGTCATTCATTCTATGATACCGTTTGGTCGTTTTGCATGTCTTAGTGGAAAATGATTCTATGCAGGTCTTCCTTTGTTTGTTTGTTTATATCTGCATTGCTTTGAATGGTTTATCCCCGCCGCATTTCGCGTCTGTTCCAAACCAGGACCATGATGTATAATGGCTGCTATCGTGTTTTTGTTGTTGCTACCCATAAATAGCGTTCGGCGAAATGTACATTTAGCATATATATAATGATGTAGATCGAACAGATTGCGATTGTTTTTATAATATAGAACATATTTTAATTGACGGTTTGAATGTTCGCTATACCATTCCGGAGTGTACATTATATAAATCAAATATCTAACTGTTGTATTTATAAATGTCACAAAGGGTTATGTTTTACGTTTAAGCGAGAATTCAGTGGTCATAGACAAATATGAAATTGCGTTAATTTCTACTATTTTAGTTTTGAATATTATTTTTCCAATAATATTGATATTCATTTAATCATTTGTTAATATGTCATGATTGTATTAGTATAGGTAATGTTTGATTTTAAATTATTAATGGCACGTCGATGTGTCGTGCTCCGATATTGACAAAGATGGTTTTTAATAACAAACATTAAGCTATTAATCAGTTTCTACTGACACCTGTCATTCATTCATAATATACAGCAATTTAACATCAAAGAATATATTTTGAATTGACAACACACAATGTAACTGGAATCCGGCTTACCGAAGAAATCCGCATTACCGAATAGCTCAAAGTAAACGTCAGTGACCAAACTGTATCACTTTTTTATATATTTATTCATGTGTTATTTGCTTATATCATAATCTGCGATCTTAAAGAGGATATCATGTTAGCTGTTAGATTTTAATTTACACTTTTGTTCTAAAAACATCCTTATCTCATTAATAAAAACAGTATGCTGTGTCGTGACACTCGATTCTGTGTCCGCAAATATAGAAAAAACTACGTCCTTGAACACCATGTCATTTCTTATGTTGTCAATGTAAGTAAGGAATATTAACAGGTAGAATTTATGAAGACATCCATATATGTGATTGATAAATAAAGTATGTTTGGTTGTGTCACTTGATTCTGTATTCAGAAAATATTAACAATCTAGTCTTTCAACGCCATGGCATTTGTTTACCTTGTTATAGTAAGCTAAGCTCAATATTTCAAGGATATTAACAGGTAGAATGTCTCAGTAAGGTTTCCTCACGTGCCATCTCTTGTCTGGGCTGGGTTTGTATTTTACCGGAGACGGAAATAGGCACTGTAAAACAACGGAACGATAACATAACTGGAATGATCGATCGTCTATCAATTCCAAACTGGATCCGCCAATAAACCAATATCATCCTGTATGCAGTAAAATTGATATATCATTTGCAATATACAAAGATAAAGGCAAGGTTAAAATGTTGATCAGTATATCGTATGAAGTATCATGTATGATCAATGTCACACCTCCTCGTTTTATCATTGTAATTACTAAATGTTAGCCATTTTCTGGTCCGTCTGTATTTAGCGTGGCCATGTCTATTAATAGTAAAATGTTATTGATCTGAACTGAACTGTACTTTTGGTATACTCTCCCCTCTCTCTTTTGTTTTTTTAATGTGGATATAAAGTCAAACAAGTCTTATGTGATCTTCCAACGAAACATTGAAGAATGGTCACATAAAACAGTTAATCGTTTAATATAGGTTTAAATATCATGATTATATTTCCAAAATCCTACAACATGTAATTATATATGGAGCCGTCGTTGTCGTCGTCGTATGGTAGTTGGATTTACAAATACCTGTGCAATAAGTGCACCAATAAAGTTGTGAGGTCTAATCCCGCTCATGGCTAGGTCTACTCGATACACCATTATGTGATACAGTTTGTAAGTTACTTGCGGCAGATCGGTGGTTTTCACCGGGAACTCCGGTTTCCTTCACCAATAAAACTGACCTCCACGATGTAACTGAAGTATTGTTGAAAGTGGCGTTAAACACCATAACACAACCCTGTTTCGTAAATAAATAAATATGCTTGAATTAAGAGAAATAAAAATTAAAGACACACTATACAAGTCATTGCTTAAAAGAGGTGGTTGATAAAGACGTTTGACTGTATTTTGATTCTGAAAACAAAGAGTCCCTCAAGTTCAATTACTATAAGCATTAGGTGTAAGATAGAGCATAAACATAATAATAATCAAGAGTCCAATAAACAAAATAACACAAATGATACACGATATATAAATCCAAAAATACAAAACAATACAAACTTTCATAAATCTACTGCTGTCTAATACGTGGTCATCATTCTGTTGTGATTCTTTCAGCTTAAATCATCTAGTTGTTGTTCGAAGGAGAAACATACAGGTTGATGGATACGTCGCTATTCAATCTAACATGTCTGTTAAAATACACAGCACTGTCCCTTTCCCTTCATAAAAAATGCATATAAAAAATTATGACACTTATCATACATTATAATGTCCAAAAAATTAATTTCAAATAATGTGTTGGGAATTGGCAACATGCAAAGTAACTTGAATAACTGAATAATTCAAAGAAAACAGCAATAACGGAACTTCATCACTTTTTATAAATGTATTCATATTTTATTTATCTATATTGAATATACAATTTTAAAGAGGAAATCATGTAGCTGCTATCTTTTAATTTACACTTTTGTTGCGAAAACATCCTTATCTCATTGATATATTCAGTATGTTTCGTTCTGAAATCGATGATGTATTCACAAAACACATTTTTTTTGAAACACCATGTCAATTTTTTGTCTTGTCAATGTAAGTTAAGCTCCATATTTCAAGGAAATTAATAGATAGACTGTGGCAGTATGGTTTCCTGACGTGACATCCCTTGTTCGGGTTTGTATTTTTCCGGAGACGGAAATATGCACTGTAAAACAACGGAACGATAAAATGACTGGAAAGATCGATCGTCTATCACTTCCAAACTGGATCCGTCTCTAAACCAATATCATCCTGTATGCAGTAAATTTGATCTATGATTTGTAATATACACAGATAAAGGCAATGTTCAAATGTTGATCAGTATATCGTACGAAGTATCATATATGATCAAAGTTTTATCCTTGTAGTTACTAAATGTTAGCCATTTTCTGGTCCGTCTGTATTTAATCATAAACATATCTATTAATGGTAAAATGTCATTGATATTTACTGTACTTAGCTTCTAGCATACTCCCCTCTCTTTTACATTACAAATGGTTAAATAAAACTTTTGGTCGCTTAATATCGGTTACTGAAATTAACTAACGCAAGTTTGAGTGCATTTTTATATTTTTATTTTGAAAACATTCACTCAAGTCCAATTTATATCATCATTATCTGTATTTGGTTTTATGATGTTTAATGCCACTTTCAATGGTAAGAAAAAATATCTTATTGATCTGTACTGAACTGATAGTCTAGTATACTTGTCTCTCATTTTTATTGTAATAGTCTATGCAAAACAGCACACATGATAAAATGATACACAAGAGATATAGATCCAACTATACAGACAGTTATAAATCTACTGCTCTCTACTACATCAACTTGCTGGTGGTCGATGGAAAAACATGCATGTCGATATCCAGTGTGACATGGTCGCTATAAAAATGTATATATGTAATTTAGTGCGCATGACACGTCCCTAGAGTAATCATATTCAGATACGCTAAAAGTAAACAGATTGGTATTTAAAAGTATTTGGCGGGTTCAGAATATCGGTATTCATATTCGATTTCAATAATATATCGGCTATACAGCTATATCGTGACTAGTAGAATTATTGACACACTGAGCAGCAATTCGGGCTTCAGTCCAGATAATCATTATGATCTGTCGGTGTTCTGAGATCACTCATATAATTGACGTCCCGCGTTTGTTTAATTCATTTCAACAACCTTTAGACCCATCTTCCGATTGGTTGCAACCTGCAAAGGAGAAGTTATGTCTGATTTAGGAGAGGTAGCAATCTACGAATCAGTATAATACAGTACAGGAATGTAAAATTAACTTTAAAGGAAAGATGTGGGGCCATAAAACGAGTTTTACCCTGTCACCTTTTATTGAAGTGCCTTTACAAAGTCAGACATGAGAGCGGTGATTTATAAGTGTGTAAGGGGTATCGATTTTGGTGCTGTTTTACGATTTTTCAATTGGATTTTGCATTTGTTCCGACAGTGTGGTATGTTTTCTTTCTACATTTTATTTCTGCTATCGGAATAAAATAGCATTTTATAGTGGACTAGACAACATAGATATTTTTGTCTCCAAATTACATTTCTTTCTGTCTTGTGTAAAGAGGAATTGTCTAGGTTTGTGACATTAGTAACCCTGTTTATGTGGTATTGGCACACTGTAACTGACAAGTAATTACTTCCTCTATATTATATCAAATACTACATTAGAAGGTGTGAACATTTTGATAGCATCGATATCTCATAATTAAAAAAAAAGAAAGAATCGGACTAAATGATACAAATAATGAATATAAAGCTCTCTGAGATATTTGATAAAAAAAAAAGCTGGATTATATAATATTCATATTGTAAAATGTATTTGGTAATACTTTCATTAATAGAAAAATCCATAGTACATGCTGAAGCTCTATTACATGTAATTTAGGGAGTTGTGGCCATGTGGAAACGGTAAGTCTAACACCACTAACACTGATTAATACCCCGCTACCGATATTTTATCGTTCTTTTATTACAATTCTGCAATTTTAAAGAGGAAATCATGTAGTTGTTTAAGCTTACTCTACGCGTTTGCTGAGAAGACAAATGAAACACAAGGGAAATAAACACAAAACAACAAAGCAAGACAAACTGCTGTAAAACACAAATGTGACACAAGGGAAATAAACACAAAACTACAAAGCAAGACAAACTGCTGTAAAACACAAATGCGACACAAGGGATATAAACACAAAACAACAAAGCAAGACAAACTGCTGTAAAACACAAATGTGACACAAGGGATATCAACACAATACAAGACAAACTGCTGTAAAACACAAATGAAACACAAGGGAAATAAACACAAAACTATAAAGCAAGGCAAACTGCTGTAAAACACAAATGCGACACAAGGGATATAAACACAAAAATTACAAAACAAGACAAACTGCTGTAAATCACAAATGACACACAAGGGATATAAACACAAAACTACAAAGCAAACAAGCTGCTGTAAAACGCAAATGCCACACACGGGATATAAACACAAAACTACAAAACAAGACAAACTGCTGTAAAACACAAATGACACACAAGGGATATAAACACAAAACTACAAAACAAGACAAACTGCTGTAAAACACAAATGACACACAAGGGATATAAACACAAAACTACAAAACAAGACAAACTGCTGTAAAACACAAATGACACACAAGGGATATAAACACAAAACTACAAAACAAGACAAACGGCTGTAAAACGGAAATGCCACACACGGGATATAAACACAAAACTACAAAACAAGACAAACTGCTGTAAAACGCAAATGCCACACACGGGATATAAACACAACAAGACAAACTGCTGTAAAACACAAATGCCACACAAGGGATATAAACACAACACTACACAACAAGACAAACTGCTGTAAAACACAAATGACACACACGGGATATAAACACAAAACTACAAAACAAGATAAACTGCTGTAAAATACAAATGACACACAAGGGATATAAACACAAAACTACAAAGCAAGACAAACTGTTGTAAAACACAAATGCCACACAAGGCATATCAACACAAAATTACAAAACAAAACAAACTGCTGTAAAACACAAACGAGACACAAGGGATATAAACACAAAACTACAAAACAAGACAAACTGCTGTAAAACACAAATGACACACAAGGGATATAAACACAAAACTACAAAACAAG
>MJUT01050917.1:149076-204549 GCA_002080005.1 Gigantidas platifrons | reverse complement strand
GGGATATAAACACAAAACTACAAAGCAAGACAAACTGCTGTAAAACACAAATGACACACACGGGATATAAACACAAAACTACAAAACAAGACAAACTGTTATAATACAAAAATGACACACCAGGGATATAAACACAACACTACAAAACAAGACAAACTGCTGTAAAACACAAATGACACACAAGGGATATAAACACAAAGCTACAAAACAAGACAAACTGCTGTAAAACACAAATGACACACAAGGGATATAAACACAACACTACACAACAAGACAAACTGCTGTAAAACACAAATGACACACTAGGGATATAAACACAAAACTACAGAACAAGACAAACTGCTGTAAAACACAAATGACACACAAGGGATATAACACAAAACTACACAAGAAGACAAACTGCGGTAAAACACAAATGACACACAAGGGATATAAACACAACACTACACAACAAGACAAACTGCTGTTAAACTCAAATGACACACAAGGGATATAAACACAACACTACACAACAAGACAAACTGCTGTAAAACACAAATGACACATAAGGGATATAAACACAAAACTACAAAACAAAACAAACTGCTGTAAAACACAAATGACACATAAGGGATATAAACACAACACTACACAACAAGACAAACTGCTGTAAAACACAAGTGACACACAAGGGATATAAACACAAAACTACAAAGCAAGACAAACTGCTGTAAAACACAAATGACACACAAGGGATATAAACACAAAACTACACAACAAGACAAACTGCTGTAAAACACAAATGACACACACGGGATATAAACACAAAACTACAAAACAAGACAAACTGCTGTAAAACACAAATGACACACAAGGGATATAAACACAAAACTACACAACAAGACAAACTGCTGTAAAACACAAATGACACACAAGGGATATAAACACAAAACTACAAAACAAGACAAACTGCTGTAAAACACAAATGACACACTAGGGATATAAACACAACACTACACAACAAGACAAACTGCTGTAAAACACAAATGACACACAAGGGATATAAACACAAAACTACACAACAAGACAAACTGCTGTAAAACACAAATGACACACAAGGGATATAAACACAACAAGACAAACTGCTGTAAAACACAAATGACACACTAGGGATATAAACACAAAACTACACAACAAGACAAACTGTTGTAAAACACAAATGACACACTAGGGATATAAACACAACAAGACAAACTGCTGTAAAACACAAATGACACACTAGGGATATAAACACAACAAGACAAACTGCTGTAAAACACAAATGACACACTAGGGATATAAACACAACACTACAAAACAAGACAAACTGCTGTAAAACACAAATGACACACTAGGGATATAAACACAAAACTACACAACAAGACAAACTGCTGTAAAACACAAATGACACACAAGGGATATAAACACAAAACTACAAAACAAAACAAACTGCTGTAAAACACAATGACACACACGGGATATAAACACAAAACTACAAAGCAAGACAAACTGCTGTAAAACACAAATGACACACAAGGGATATAAACAGAAAACAAGACAAACTGCTGTCAAGTACATGATCGGTCATTATTAGGTTGTGAATCTATGATTTTAAATAAAATTATTATTTCTCCAAGGAGAAACATGGAGGTTGCAAGAAATGTCAATATCCGGTCTAACAAGTGTCCGTTATGGCATCTTCAAAACAGAACACATCTAACAATATAAACCTTGTATAGATAGCGACATGCGTTTGTAAGTGTTAATTTGATGTGGTTAACGTTCGCTTTGTGTACAGTCTTTGATCAATTGTTGAGGTATATCGTGTATACCAGACTTCTGTGTGTGGAACTCCCAGTATAACAAGATATATCATATAGTGCGAACGACACAATACTTAAGTACGCTTCGTTACGTTTTATAAGTATAAAAACAAAGTAATACGCTGTAAGAGCAATAAAAGCGAAGTATCTAAACAGGGTAGCCAAATCGGCTACTTGTATCAAGGCCAGGTGAAGACGAAAGTTATTTTTGTTATAATAATTACATTATTTAGGGAATATAATAAATATAGATCGTGTTTAGTAGGCACGCCGTAATATTTCTGTTATATCATGGTTGTCAGTTTTATTGGTGGAGGAAACCGGAGTACCTGCTGAAAACCACCGACGAGCCGTATGTCAGTGACAAACCTGATCATATAATGATGCATCTAGTACACCTCACCCGAACGGGATTTAACTCGACGTTCGTGTGATAGGCACTGATTCGCTCAAAGTAAAAATAATTGAAAGGCATTTGGAAGCAATTACTAAATCAATAATAACTGTAGCATATAAACCACACCAGCGTCGTAAAGCCGACATCATACCATGGGGGACAGATATAGCGAACTGATCGTTGACACCCATGACTTTAGGTAGGTGTCTGGAAACCGTAACACTTGAACATTTTGTCGGGGTATTTACATACGTCAGCGGTCAGAAGCCAATTTGAAATGTCCATAAATCTAAAGAGATGTAGCAGACAAAGTCATAAGATTTAGCTGCAATCCCGCGATTGCTTTTATAAAGTATATTAAAAAGGTTTATGATTTATAATTTTTGTTATCTTAAATAGGGAACAAAAAGTGCCATGATGTAGTAGTTTTGACATAATTGCAGAATGTAATGATTTTCTTTGTCAAATAAATTAACCTTCGAATCTTTAAGAATCGACATCTGATATTTAATAAATATTGTTGTAAATATTACCTTGTGTAATATAATATATATCAATTGATCGATTGATGTTAAACGTCAAGGGACCAATATTCCATCCATATTCATTACCACAGCATGCTAACGTACAATAAATTATGTATGTACATGTGTGCGATTGGGTGAATGCTCTGCTTCCTCGCAGAAAATATGATATACCTCCACTGACCGCTTCTAGTAACCTGTTACTATTATGTTCTGTTGGATTTCAAGGATCACTTATTTAATGTACGTTCATTATTACATAAAAATGTCATATTATTGTGTTTGAGGAACTGCTTGAGGTCATATCCCATCAATAATTCTTATTTGGCTTTATAACAACATCTTTTAATTTTCAACCACGTGTTTTTATTAACAGCATATAAAATGTACATACAATATAAATCAATCTATGACGGAACAGATATGAATAATTTCCGTATAGCAATCATATATATACAACACAAAGTATATTTTTCATTCGATGGCACAACATCCGGACACACATTCAGATTGGTGTAATTGAGAAATTAGATTTAATTTTTACACTCAAGACTTCCCTCGGGGAGTACATAATTTACGGAACAGAATAATACAGCATAGGAACGTATTAATAACGTTGGGTATGCCTAACACCACAATTTTTGTTTCACTCATTGATAAATGTTAAGATTTCCAGACAGCTACCGAACGTCCCATTTGTTTCTGTAGTTGTTTTATTATGTTTTATTTATCTTATTTGTATTTATTCCCACCCGATTTACATATCAAATGATACCCGTTTCGTTTACCGGTAACACAGCCGTCGCAATCACATAAGTGTTAATTGATTGATTTGTTGGTGCTTAACGCCACTTTCAGTAATATTTCAGCTATATCATGGCGACCAGGTTTAGTTGTAAAAGAAGCCGGAGTACCCGGAGAGAACCACCGAGCATAAGCAAGCATCTGGTAAACTTTATCACTTGCGGCTGCGCGTCGAGTGTACCTTTTTGGTAATTTACAAAGCCGGACGCGAACCCACGTCGTACGCAATCACCTAAGTGTAGCGCGGTTGCTAATTGCTTCATATTTTCTTTTCTGTTTGATGTACTGTAGCTCATTGGTTGTGTTTATGTTCTTCTTTTTTTTTCATTTAACCATTGCTTTGTTTGTCCATCAATTTACCACTTCTGATTACCATTTGTTATCTTCCTGTTTTCTGGTTCACCAACACTGGAAAAGATCAATGCTACCATTAAACATCAACAAATATATCATATATGTACTTATGGTGTGATCATGTAAGTCTTATCTAATAAATATAATGTTGTTTTTGTTTACAATTAGATGAATATTTATGATTTGTTGCAATTGATTTATCTCAGAATGTTCACCCATAGCAACTTAAAGTTTCCTAAATGTCAGATTCGTTGATACTTGTAAGTCTAATCAGTGATGTACATGCAGTAGATAGAATTAATATCTACATTACAAACTAAAAATAAAAGCCAATAACTAAAAATATCTCAATTTTTAATCTAAATTGAAATTTTAATCGTCTGGCTCAATTTCGATTTTCAATCATATTTCCACATCCATAATTTATCACCTACTTTTAACCCACCTAGTCAAAGGTCGAATGAACTTTTGTATCAATTGGCGTTTGCCGATCGTACGTCATCCGTCTTCTTTAATCTTTCACATTTTAATCTCCTGGGAACATGTTCACCTAATATAAACAAGATTTGGCACAAATTTTCATGAGAAATAAGATATTCCGATTTGTACAAATAAAGTTGATCCTAAATGGTGAGGGACATTAAAGGGGAAAAAAAACCTTTTCATGAAAATGCAATTTTGTTTGGCGTCAATTGTCCTTTTAAAATGAGCGATTTTATTTCTGTTCTAAATTCCATAGTCATTGCAGAGTCGTCAATAATGATCATAGCTCATGTACTACTAACCTGAGGGTGAAGCGGCCCTTACCCTGGAGTTGAGCGGTACACTAGTACTTCTGAATAAATGTTACATCTATGCTATATCTTTGTTGTCGTAACATGCTTATGTGCTATTTTTGTATATAGACTTAATTTCTACACGAATATCAATAAATTTCACCGTCTTTTATAACGAAAATAGAACAATCTCCCCAGAAACAAAACAGGTAATCTCTATGTTATATGGTTTAATTTATATTTTATCGTATACATATTTCTGTAAAAAAAAAAAAATCTTTGTTTTCATGTGAGCAAATAGAATCAACACCCTTTTGATGATTATTTAAGGTATAATCTTTACTTAACATATATTTTAATTAGTGTTGCATTGGCAACTGATATATAACTGGAAAAGGGGAAATCATAACTTCAGAATTTGACTATCTTTGTATAGTACCTGAGTTTTATTACAGATGTATATGTTATAATTTAAGGTCTAAATTTTGCTTAACATATACTTTGATTGCCTTGGCAACTGATCTACAACTGGATAGGATAAAATTAGGACTTCAGCATTTGACGACCTTTGTATAGTACCTGATGTTTTATTACAGATGTATATGTTATAATTTAAGGTCTAAATTTTACTTATCATATACTTTGATTTTGGCTGCCTTGGCAACTGATATACAACTGGAAAAGGGGAAATAATACATTCAGAATTTGACGATTTGTGTATAGTACTTGATGTCTTAATGCAGATGCATTTGTTATATTTTAAGGTCTGAACTTTACTTATCATATACTTTAATATGTGTTGCCCTGGCAACTGATATACAACTGGATAAGGGGAAATTATGACTTCTTAATTTGACGAGCTTTATATAGTAGCTGATGTTTTATTACAAATGTCTATGTTATTAGCAGCCTATGCTAACAATTTAAAGTACGTTTCACAGTTACCGTACTACTATAAAACGCTAATTAATTGTATAGTTCGATTTTTTCCAACAATTCCCTGTAAGCATGTTATTTAAAAAAATCTCATTTAAAAGTCGCCATCTCTATCAATGAAATAAAATTTTACATATCATATCTAATTAAAAACGCACGACGGGGTTTCTGGAATAACCTTCGTCAGGTACATTTGTATCCGTAGAAACCGAATCATTTAAAAATCGTAGGTCAACAATATTTAAGTTATATCGTGACGGTCAGTTTTATTGGTGGGGAGGACTAGAGTACAAGGAAAATCCACCGACCTGCCGCAAGTGACTGATAAACTTTTTCACATAATGTGGTATCAAGTACACCTCTCCTCAGCGGTATTTGAACTCACACTGTTATTCGTGATAGACACTGATTGGATAGATAGTTGTTTATACGACTACCATACCATGATGACCACAACGAATGCTCTTAGGGAGTAAATAAAGAAGTAAGACAAAACATATTATGATTACCCATGCATAAGGGAGATTAACTGTCCTTATTTCTAATTAATTGTATTATTCATTCAAAGGAAATTTCAAATATAATTATATCTCATTAGCCATATTAGTACCGAAACATTGGCTACTGGTCGGATGATACCCTCGAGGACTCATAGTCCGCCATCAGGGGTATCGACCCAGTGAAAGTAATAAAATCGTATATATCTAATTATTGCACACGACACGTTTCTTGAAACTCAACAAACATGATGTAAAATTTCTGATATTTTTTAAAACAAATAGCATGACAATTTCACATTCATTATCTAAAATTATGGCAATTTCACCAAAACAATATGTTCGGATTATCTCGTGTACAATTTGTACGGATTCTCTCGTGTAATAATAAACTTTAACAACTATTATGAATTTATCGTTATTACTATTTAGCGTGATTCCTTTCTTGTTTATGCGACAATTTGTCTTCCGCATAGAGAATACTTGAGTTATCTACATACAAAACAGTGATTTCCGATATCAAGTTTTGAAAGACAATAGTCGTATAAAAACATGAAAAAGATTTAACACATCTACACAGTCAATTATAAATGTTCCTTTAAATGCAGCATGTTTTGTCCTTACTCAACATCTTGCATTTAATCTGTGGGTTATGGTTATGGTGTTTAACGCCATTTTCAGCAATATTTCAGTTATATCGTGGCGGTCAGTTTTATTACTGGAGGAAACTGGAGTAACTCACCGACCTGTCGCAAGTCACTGGCAAACTGTATCAAATAATGTTGTATGGAATACACCACACCATTCACGGGATTCGAACTCACAATATTAGTGGTAATAATCAAAACATCGTACATATGTCAATCATAGTTGCACATTTTTATCTAATATGCCACCTTGTCCTTGTCATGAAAAGACTGAAAAGATGTTCATTGTGACGTTTAACAACAAAAATCAATCGATCAATTAATCACACAACTCTGCACATCATTATTATGATATTGTATATAAACTATTTAGAGACAATTTAATATAATTAATTTACATAATTCATGCTTCGGTCGGTTGCAAAGTATAGTCAATAGTTATGTTATTTAAAAAAAAAAAAAAAAAATTATCGTGCACTTGGTATCTACATTTATAAGTACCTACTATACTCTAGATGTCAATTTAACTTATAAACAAAATTGTATTTTGTTTAAACACTTTTTGATTATATTAAATGTTCAAAAAGATTCCTTATCGTATACTTGGAATTGAATTGGGCGAATGTTTGTGAGTATTTATCATCGATTCGTTATTAGTTTTATGTGTAATTGCATGCCTTTTATGTACTTCTTTAATGTAACAAATTGTAATATGGAGACGACTTCATAAGTTTGTTTAACTTGTGTCCAATCCATTTTGTCTATTTTGACAAATAAAATATGCTTAAATTAAGTACATTGTTTTTTTTGTAGCCAAAAAAACCCATTGAAAGTGTGGTTGATTAACGTCATACATTATATGCTATGATTAATCTAGACGTCTAATTATCAACTAAACATCTACTACAGCTCTCATTATCTAACAGTAAACGATTTCTTAACCTGCGTCTTGTCCATAGTTAACCTTTCTTTCTTGGTGACAAGTAATCAATAATGTTCTCAACATCATTAGTTTAAGTAGTGGTCAGATGAATGAAAATAGGAAGTGCGATTAATCAAAATTACTCCAGTTAACCAACGTGTGCACTAAAAGGCGTAGATATCAAATTTACTGCGCGTTTCTGGAATAACCTTCATCATGTTTACAACCCAGGTCGATTGTTAAACCATATGCTTTCTATCTCTGAAACTGCCTTTCTATGAATTACTTTATTGTTATAAGAACAATAGCCTGTGTTCGCAGGGTTTGACGACAGGGGTTTCTGGAAACCCTTGTCTTCACACCATGTGAGCACGGCCTATTGTGCCTACAACAATGAAGTAATTAATTACCACTCAGCTGAAGATAATACGAAAACTGGATATTGAAAAACTGAAAAAGAAAACATAAAGATCTTGTTAATGAAGTATAGTCTGAAAGAAATCCAAGCAATCGTTAAAAAAAAAACTAAATAATAATAAATAATCGGGAAAGAAACTTGGTCGGGAAAGCAAATGTAAAAAGAAAATACATTATATGTTGGCACCGTTTCAAAAGTTTATCATTGGTAGATCTAGGGGGAGGGGAGGGGGGGGCTCCCCCTTTGTTCGTAAAATTTATTAAAATTGTGTGAAAATTGTCGAAAATGAGACTATTATTACCTGTTTTTTTTTATTCTGAAACCCCTTTTTAAATTGTCTGGATCCAAGCCTTTAAATAAACAAAACAAACAAAAATTTAAAAAAAATTGACCTGTTAAATGAACACTTAAAACTGAACAGTTAAATTGAGTTTATTGGTAGAAAAATACTTTGTCATATTCAACATATATTATTACTTACTTTATTTAGCAGTTCTGCGTCATATTTGTTACAATATGATTAATATTCATTTGCTACAAAAAGTTCAGTTTAATATAACGTCTATCATTCCTGAAGATTAAATGAATACAGGTACATATCGAATAACATCTCTCATTATTAACCAATCATTCTGTTTAATCCGTAATACAACTCAGTCGTTCAATCTATCTTTATAGAAGAGGTACCCAATGGGGAAACCACAAAAATGTATCGATTTATGAAATTTAATGTTTCTGTGTTTATTGTTTTTGTTTTTTATGACATTTTGTAATGAATATTTCGTGTATTTAGAATAACATGGGGAGTAAGTTAGTTATACACTTCGGTATATGGTGCTTCTGGATTAGAAACCCCTCCGGGCTCCGGCCGTCGCGGTTTCTAATCCAGAAACACCTATACCTCAGTGTATAACTATTACATACTCACAATTGAAACAGTTTGGGAAGTCAAATAATATTAAAGTGTTTGGGAGCAACAAAGTCAAAGGGCTAAGTTAGATATTTATATTTACAATATTTTTGGGTAAAATCCATCGTTCAAAATAGTGTTTCGTTCATAAAATAGGTAGGCAATGATTTGTAATTTCTGTAAAAGAGAAATATTAAAAGAAGAAAACATCAGTTGCTAATGATCAACAACTTGCTCCTTTCATGAATATAGCTGATGTGACGTTAAACCACAATCAATGAATTATATCATTGTCCAAATGTGTATGCCATAATACCATTCTGTTGTTGGTTGGTTGGCTGCGTAACGGAACGGACTCCACACCATATACGGTATACAGAAATAATGGAA
Organism: Gigantidas platifrons; assembly: GCA_002080005.1. Lineage (NCBI taxonomy): Eukaryota > Metazoa > Mollusca > Bivalvia > Mytilida > Modiolidae > Gigantidas > Gigantidas platifrons. The sequence goes on along the minus strand of MJUT01050917.1, from coordinate 195,133 downwards.
AAATGGGAAACACCTTTACAGTGATGCTGGGGAATACATTATATGTCTGTTAATTACCAAGGCACGTGACACGGTTTTTACTGTGGTCTACATCCAGGTCTTCCGTTTTAAAACCTGACTACCTCTGTCGTGCTGACAACTGATAAGACAATTCACCGAGAAGTAATACAAAGTCAAGTAGATTTACATAGTTTAAAGCGGAACGGAAGATGCAAACTAGACGCTATACTGGTAATTTTGAAAAATAACTGGATGGTATTATGTATGTTGCATCAATATCAAAGTTAAATTGATCCTATTATCTCTGAAAAATGAGAAGGAAATGTCACATTTTCCTTTCCTTTTGAAATTAGTTTACCATCTATGTTATCAAACTACAGCCATGTTCAAAGTATTTGTAATTAAGAATGAAGATATATGTTTGACATTTCCGAACACGATCATCCTGCATTGATGACATGATTAGCCAGTATTGTTGTATTATACGGAGAAGAAAACGTAATATGTTTGGACAGAATATAATAGGGTAAGCACTTCAGAATCTTGTTCATATTTACATATCAAAGTAGATAATACGCAGAAGTCTATTTGCAAAATATACAATTTAGAGGAAATCAGAAGAAGATCATAAAACTCCATTATACATTAATGGCACTGTGTCACGAACATTGGATGGTTGATGTACTACAATGTACTTGTTTTCAAATATCTTAATATATCAATTGATTGATTGGTTGTTGCTTAACGTCAAGTAGACAATATTGCAATGTATTAAAAAAACAGAACAAAAATACGAAATATACATTAATCTAAAGATTTAGAGAAGCACAACAGATTATTTTTGTTTTTCACGAGTTAAACTTCAAACCTCTTTGAATAAGGCACATGATAAATGCCATCCTGATGACATTCATTACAAACGTCATAAGAAACTTCCAGATCTAGCCCTCAGAGTTAAAGATATTAATATGTTAAGCATACGACTTAATTAAAGTTATGCCCCTTACAATGATAGAATCAATTTGGATAAAGTTGCAACAACAACGAACTGGTGACACACCAGAGCTCAACCTTTAACGTAACATGTACCAGAAGAAATGCTTACCACTGATCAGTTGAACAATACGATTCACTTGGAACTTCAGGGTTTTCATTAATATCATCATTTGAAGTACATGTAAAATAAACATTGTGTGGCTCTGTAGTGAGTACATTCATCGTTTGTCATGTAACATTTTGTATACTTGAAGAAGGGGTAAGAATAATAACAGTTAGCCTATTTTTGATGTGTTGAAGTTCCGAGGTTCCACAAAACTCTTTTAACCGAAAGATCGTATTTGACAATCGATAAATATGGATAATTTTTTAAATCATTATTATTATCACTACAGTTATATCAGAAATATTACATTTCCTGTATTTGAAGTCATGCATTGGCCCATGAATAACGGATATTTATTAGGAATGTAATTGGAAATGTTCTGTAGACTTGGTGTAACATGTCTGCAACCGTTTATTAAAAACATTTTAATTAATTCTAGCGATACCCCAGATAAAATAAAAAAAAATATTTCTACATCTTAAAATCTTTCAACGATATGCAGGAAATAAAACAAGAATATAACCGCTTTTGGTTGCCAGTATAATAGACCATTTGCACATTTCAGACTTTGACTATGCAAGTATACGCTTAACAGTATAACTAGTACTTATTTCCCTTTCAGGTTGACAAAAGGGTCCCCTTTCATTCAAAGCTCAATGAAAATAACACATATCTTCCCCAAACTCTGTCAAAATGTTAATAATGTAGCTACTTGTCAATTGTCTATTTGATTTAAAATTGTCATCTGAAATTTTACAAGGTTCAGTTTTATTATCTACAGAATATAAGAAAATTATACTCCAATGCGTTGCTATTTCTGTTATTATATATAGACCGCGTGCCATTTTGTCCGTCGCAAGGGGAATAACTCGTATAAAAGAGTTATAACTGTCAATTTTTTGAATTCAGAATCAAATCGGGAATATGCAAAAGGTCAATAAACCAACAACACAACATACATCTGACAAACCTCACATACTAAGCTATTTGGTACGATAAATTAGGAGTTAGGGTTATGTCGTTTAACGCCACTTTCAACAGCATTTCAATTATAACGTGGCGGAGGAAACCGGAGTACCCGGAGAAAACCACCGACTTGCTGCAAGTCGCTGACAAATGTTATCAAATAATGTTGTATCTAGTACACCTCGCAACACTGCAAGTATATTGTATACTAATAACCTCGCTAAATAACTATAAAATAGTAATTTATCAAGTACAAAAATAATCATATATGTAGGTTACACCCATTGTACCTATAGCCAAAGAATGGACAGTAATTAGGAAACGTTTTAGTCTCATTTGAGATTACATGACTCGTGTACACTCTGTTTATAAATGATTTGTTATTTGGTCATTTTGTTGTCTGTCCTTCGATTTACGGATTCTGATTACCCCTTTGCTTTCGTCAAACGCTTCTTATAAGGTAAATTCATCTGATTAAGGACTGAAAGAGAATTATTTCCTCATCTTTAAGATTGTTTGACTTCGGACCGTATATTTATGTCCTTGGTTTGTCTGCTAGAAAAAAAATCCACTTTTCATTTGCGGCGATATAATTATTCTGAAAATTATAACTCCCCTTAATGGTAATATGGAGTTGTCTATAAATGAATATGATTGACCTGTATTTGAAATAACAAATGGCGATTTTAGAATATAAAAGGGTCAAACGTGGAAAGAGAACAAGGACAGCCATTCGTGCATGCAATATTACTTGTAAGAAACTCTAAAGCGATATGTATTTAATCAATTATATGTGTTCGTGGTATTGATTTTGCATTTGTGTCTACGATTTGTCGATTGAATTTTAGAATTTTACTGACCGTGTTGTATTTGTTTTTCATTTTATTATCATAACAATGCTTATGATACTTGTAAGTATGTATCAAATGTTCGATCATACATATTCTCTTTAAGGGTGGTAAAGCTGCCATGAGGAGAAAAAAAATAATTTCTGCTGAAAGTAGAATTTAAAGCTTTACTTACTCATAACACACAACATCAGAAGAAATAATGAATAATGAACATTTGGTGATCTTGTAACAGTAAACGACTGGTTTCCCCTAGCTGACACGGAAGCGACCAACTTCCTGCTAAAAACTGTCCATGCTTATGATATCGCTGTTATGTGTAGTAAGTAAGTCCGACGATCGTAACGTAGTTTTTCTTTATTTAACTTTTTTAATTAGGGATATCATGAACAAAATGTAATGTAATGTTAAAAAATTTATATATTTTGTACATATGAATTAATTCTTCACAAGCAATAACTACAGGTAAATTACGTCGTACATATATTCAATGTTAATACCGGAAATCACCGAGGTCATGGAAAATTCTATTCAGTCTAATGCTTTTCTCCATAGGGATCGACAATTATACTATATATAACGAACAGTGGTAACGTGAGTTCATGATCATTTCGCTTCTTTTCTAACAATTCATTGTTGTATTTGACTTTCATTGCAACTGTTACAGGAAAGACATACATTTGACCGGAAACACATGTAAAAGACATGTACAAAAATATAGAGTTGCTATTTAACGTGGGAAGCATTTTCTTGAAAAATATAATGACTGAATCGTAGACTATTTCGCACTCGCAATTGAATAGAAATTGTTCCTCTTTTTCCGGTAAATAAGGGTAATAACAAAATTACCGAACTCCGAACAATCTTCCTAAGGGAAAGGCAAAACCCATAAGTACACAAACAGACAAAATCAGTCAACAACCAGAAAACTAGGAAAACCGCAATGGCCCTGACTTGGTGCATGCATTTCCAAAGAAATGGTGGGTTGAATCAGTTTTTACGGCGCCAAATCTCCCGCTTTCATTACGGTTAAAAGGTTCCGGTTGTCACTATAACAGTCTTTTAAACAATACTGGGACAAAATAGGTATACTCGTAGTCAACGTAAAGGTGATTCAGTCCAAAGAATTAGAATGATGTGGAATGGGATTGTACAAGGACAATAGATTGCATTTGTATGCCCACAATCCAGTGAATTGATATGCGTCGGATGTTAAAATAGAATAACTATGAAGATCACAAGTTTCTGGAATGGCTTATTACTTTGCAACAGTCCGGATTTCGCCTTTCTGATTATTTAATGATTGGCTGCTTAACGTCCAGTGGCAAATATGTCATGCATATTCATGACGAGAACAATTTATAAGGTGCATAAGAATATTCAGTAATTTCGCTATGTACGATAACCGGACAACGATATTTGACTGCCTCTGGAAAAGATTGGAGAGTTGGGAAAGAACGAGAACAATAAGACTTTGTAACGGCTACGATGCGACATTTAGCAAAGAGGTATTTAACGTACATGGAACGTGGAACTCTGTAAATACGGTGCCCACTATTGTCCTATGTCGGGATAGTCGGCTCCGTTACAAGTTAGCTAGTCTTCAATGTCTTTAAAACTTGTCGCCCTTATAATATAATCAGAAATCGCTATGTAGTGTATATCTCACAGAAGACTCAAGATAGACGAGATAGAAGATAGAAAGTGAGCGATCATGCATATGTGTATTAGGGTATATATATCGTCGACCTTGGTTTCTTCTATTCTATTTCTATTTTAGATTACAATGTTTTGATTTTTCATTTTATAAGATGGCCCATGATCTATTTATATTCAGTAATCCATCAATCAAAGGGCAGACAATGACGTACCATAATCATTTATTGTGCTACCTTTCTGTAAAATTAACGAATTAATACATATCACAATAGTTTATATCAACAATATTCGATGAAAATATTCTCCACTTTATGAAGATCAAACACAGAATTTCCCATATTTAAATCTTTGCTATTTATCAACGAATGCATTTGTGCAATTCCTTTATCAATATTTCTATAGCCATGCAAATCCTATAAATATGCTCTTTAAGAGAGAAGCATAGCTCTCTTCAAAACTTCCTTAAAACTAATAAAAATGATTAGCAGTCTGTTTTTGGCTGAAAATCAATGTTTTTCAGGAAGCTGCAATTATGCATAGTTTATTTAGAAATACTTCATGTCTCTTGACGTTTTGCTGTTCAGTTTAGTCTTCACAATGTGTTAAGTCACTTAACATAATAGTCGGAAACTTCAAACTAAATTGTATCTGCAAAGGAAACAAGTTTCAAACTATTGCAGAATAATAAAATGAAAAAAAATATACCAAACTGTTAGAACAGCTCTAAAATCCAAGAGAAATGTCGTAAAAAGAGAAAAAAAAATGATACCCTTTACACACTAAAACATGAGAGCTCACTTTCCTTACTTGGTGTACAGGCACTTCAATAATAAGTGGCGGAGTCATACTAGTTTTATGGGCGCAAATTTTCCAAATTGAGTAGAATAACTTGCCGAATTATTGAATTATTACTACAGCCTGCATTGATGTAATACGGATCCTGTATAATGTAATCTCACTATATTTCTTCTCTGTTGACATAATACGGAAACAGGAAGTATTTTACGCAAACAATTTGTATTTCTGAACGGTTTGACAATTAAAATTTTCTCATTTTGCAGAGATTTGACTCGCTTTAAATAGAATATTACGTGACAAAATAGCATACAAGACATGGTATATCATTATGATTCTACTGTGGTATTCAATATTCCTTCTTAATGCACTATAACGCTGTCAGTACTAGCGTTGTAAATTTAATCTGGACATGTGAACAACACATTACATATGACATTGTGACAAGCTGTTACGACCACGCACTGTGTTGTAAATGTGTTAAAAAAACTGTTCATATGTGTTGCTTTTTATCCCGGAAGATTCTCTGAATATAACAGATTGTAATCACGTAACACGGGATTTAATAAAATAACTTTTCATCAATACGTAGATATCTAATTTAATGCCCTTGACGTTCATCAGGAACTCTGATAGTCAAAATATTACATCATATTATCAATTGAAGTTACATGAGTGCTGTTTAGGGTTATGGTTGTGGTGGTTAAAGCCACTTTCAACAACACTTTAGTTATATTGTAGCAGTCAGTTTTATTATTGTAGGAAACCGGAGTACCCGGAGAAAATCACCGAACTTTATCACATAATGTTTTATCGAGTACACCTCGGGATTCGAACTCGCAATTTCATTGCTGATTGCGTTGGTATTATGAATATAATTACCATATGGTCACGACCACGACGGCCCTTAGTATTATTTAAAACAACGAGAACAATAGTAATTTGGTCTAAGCAAAAGCTAGTCGAATATATGTGTTGATGATATAATGCCTAATGTTTTCTTGACCAATACGTTGAACTGGAATTGAAAATTGTGTACTTGCATTCTTAGATGAGCACAAAGAATAACTACTCTACACATCGGGGTTCCCGATGCGAGAGGAGGGGAGTAAATATATATGTAATATATTCACGTAGAGGGCAAAACAGATATATATACTTGTGGTGTTTTGAGTAAGTAAAACATAGTAATATCAATGTTCTCTTTTTCAAGCCTTCAAAACATTTACTATCGTAACACTGACATTTGCAGACGTCATTTGTTCATCATTTCTGCATTCAGAACAAATAAACCTTACCATTATCGTAGGGTTCTGCACTTTTCTATAAAACAGCAGATGGAAATAAATTAAGACTCCACATACAAAACTCCTATATATTTAACGAGATACCATTTTTACAGCATAAAATAAGCTTAGAGATTACTTTAAATTGCATTATCTTCATCCATTATGCAAGATGGGACTCCAATAAGTATGTAATTAAATTACAAATTGCCAATGTTTCGACATGCTAAAATTTATACGATGCGATTTTAACATTTGATGAACACGGAAAGATACCTAAAAGTACATATGCAGATCTAAGATCAACGGTTTGCCATTTAAAATGTTGAATTGGCAATTGTTGGTTCAAAAACAGCATATAAATGCATAACTAACTATAATATTCAAAGTATTATTGCCCTTCTACGATTTACGACTTCTGGTTGCCCCTTTCGTATCTTCAAAATTTATGTAAGTTATCAATATAGTAATCATAGCCATTGTATAACGGACACATATATACCGACTACGTCATATTTTCTTCTTCACGTGGCATGTATTACACAATCATATTCTATACGAATTTTCGATTGGATTTTGGTACTGGTCTAACAATATGGTATTGTTTGTTTGTTTTCTATTTTATTCTAGCATTCCATGAATAAACGTATTATTATTACAAGTATGTTTTGGTTTATTTCTTAGTTGGGGTCGTCGTGATCGTATGGTAGTTGGATCTACAACTACATATGCAATCAGTGCGTATAACCACCAACGTTGTGCGTTCGAATTCCGCTCAGGCGAAGTGTACTCAATACAACATTATGTGATCAAGTTTGTCAGTGACGGTGGTTTTCTCCTGTTACTCAGGTTTCCTCCACCAATAAAACTGACCGCCATGAAATAACTGAAATATTGTTGGAAATGGTGTTAAACACGATAACCCTTACACTAACTCAGCAATTAGTATTTGATCAAACTTGATGTAGTACACAAAAACAAATAGTTTGTTTCAATAATATTATCCCAGCTTTTATGAGAGATAGGATATCAATAAACAAGCCTTAACTCAAATACCAATAATGTTGTACGGTATATGATATATAAAAGATTGGTTCGTCAACATACTCTGTGACATAATGCTTAATAACAATAAAAAATGTTGGTTAATGGTTATTAATGGGACTAAAAACCTAGCCATCTGTCTAAGCTAAGTCTTAACATGGGGTATTAAATAACCAATTCGCGGAGCTAATGGTATTGCTTAGATAATGTAGCTTTCATAAATGCCCCATTAATGCACGATGGTATATGTCTATACCTAGCTATAGTATTACACACATAATGTACGCTCTGATAACGTATCAAGACGATATATCACTCTTGCACTTAGAAACTGATATTTTAGATAACGCTTAATAACGTTGTGATTTTCGGTATAATGTATTGTTTTATGATAATAATATTAATACATCAACTGTGTAGGTGCATTCCTCGGGAGGTATGGCATAGGCTATATACTTAGGGCGATACGTAAATGAATGGTTCGAATACCAGATTTCTGCCGTGTAATAGACAACAGCAAACATTTCCTAATGAACAAAAGACAGAAGACAAGTGGTCGTTGGTGGTCTGTTACAAGGAAACAAATGGCCGGACTCTATCTAGGAACATATTATCATTATATGCATATTCAGGACGAGACCAAGTTTAAAACATATCCCGAACAATTATACAGAAATATGGGAGAAATTAGAAAACGATTTTTACTGCCTCTTGACAAGGCGCCTTCTCATTTTAGCAATCTACGAAAAATGTCGTTATTGAGGAAGGATCACGATACTCGCTATAGGTCACGTCCAGGTTTTCGTATTATATCGCCAATAGAAAAGGCAGCTGTATCTGCCACCTGGTGTGTAGAGCTTTTAGAACTATCATTGGTATTAGTCCACAATCTTCAAAAAAAGAGCCAAAAGTGTATTTGAAATAAATATTGCATGTATAAAAAATATATTGAAACAATTGTTATGTTCTTTTATCGTATGCGTATAACAAAGGACGCAATAGTATTATTATAGAAACGAATAGTCATTGACTCTTTATATATGAGTTGTCCGCGTCTTAGTGGGGTTCGTTTGAGTATAAACGAAGGAGATGATTCAATATTACCCACATCTCTTCTGAGAAATATCATAAGCACATGACGAATTGTATTCTAACTGCTGCCTCACTATGCTATGTTTTACAAAGTACCAATATGTAAATAGATTAGTAACGTATTGTCCACAAACATATTTGTATTTGACATATTTAATATGATGTTTACCGACAAAGAACCAAACAATTCCTAGCACGCCACAAAGTCTAGAAATTCAGAAATCCATAAACAATAGTTCAGTTATTTGGTGGCTGTCAGGTTTATTTAAGGAGGAAACCAGAGTAGCGGAGCAAACCACCGACCTCCGGCTAGCCACTGATAAGCTTTATCAGATAGTACGGTATCGAGTACACCTCGCCATGATCGGGATTCGAACTCACACATTTAGTGGTGATAGACACTGATTGCAAAACTTATTTGTAAATTAAATTACCACACGACCACGACGACCCCTCAGTGTGTTACTGGTGTTTATTTTCATTTAAAAAATCAGTTATATAGTGACAAACAGACATGTTGGACAAACAATGTAGAGAAGAACTTTGATAGCTGTGACCGGTGTAACCCCTCGCCATGGGTAGACACCTGGAAACAATTACTATTCACGTGAGTGACGGGGTTAAATCCATGTCAGTGGTGTTTTGCTTGTTATCAACAACCTTAGCCAATCGTCCACCCATATCGCTTCAAAGTAAATACAAATGAACAAATAGAACATTAAACGAATTATTTTTCAAATAAACACGTTACTGATTTAGTTAATGAGAATAAAAATCATTTCGATGTCAACAATCCCTAAAGCTGTATATTTAATTTGTCACAAGTGACCATGAAATACATTACACAATTTATAATGGGTTTTGCTGTTTTATATTCTCCATCCATCCATTGTATAAGTTGTGATAGCAACAGAACTGGTCCGCGCTAAAAATTTAATGTTTAATCTTTTTTTAATACCCAGACCACTTAATAGATAAACAACACCGCACTTGTATTTTATGATCTTGGGTTTAAATTATGTCTTGGATAAGTAGTTCCCAGTGGACCAAGCTTACATTAACACTACCATTAAATAAACTTCTTCTGACAAGTTGATACACAAATTACATGGTAGTTTTATAATACCACTATAAGGGGGAAAATATGCTTAGCTTAAAACTGGATTTATATTCGAAGAAAATTAAATTACGTCCAATAAATTATATGATTACTACTAAATTCAGCTCCCATACATCCATAGTGATACCATACTACCTCTGTAGTAGGAATTATATTTAGTTCAAAATGGAATTTCTTTTTGAACAATATTTTGAAGATTCCAAAGGGGTAGTCAAGTTCCGTTAATCGAAGGACAAACAACGATCTACAAAACATACACAAAAAAAAGATCGAGTAACACGAAACCCACTAAACACCGTCCAATAACGTATACGATTACAGCTAAATTCAGTTCGCGTACATCCAAAACATGTCTGATTCCTCCTTAAACAGAGGTAGATTTTGAAAAAGGTAGTGACAAAATTTCTGCTATTATGAGTCGACATTCAGGTAATAGTTAAGCTTTAATATTTACATTTCTGCCATTGGCTTATTAATGATGATAAACTGTAACAGTTGTCTGGCTGATTGTAATTGCTTCGATATTATACTCGGATGTTGAATTTTGGGAGTAATAAAACAGAAGGGCCTAAAGAGGACAGCCAAAACCGACTAAGGGTTCCTATGCCCTAGGTAGAAGAACCTTAGTTTTATTAATATATACATGATTTTGCAGCTTTTATGAGAGATAGGATTGCAATAAACAAACATTAACTCAAATACCAATAACGATGTACGGTATATGCTATATAATGTGCTTGCTTCTTCAACATACTCTGTGACATAATCTTAAAGAACAATAAAGTGTATTTGTTAATGGTTATTAATGGGCACTAAATACCTCGCCATTGGTCTAAGCGAAGTCTTAATATGGGGTGTTAAATAACCAATTCGTGGAGTTAACGGCATTGCTTAAATAATGTAGCTTTCATAATATACCCCATTACTGCACTAGTATATAAGGGTAATAACAAAATTACCGAACACCGAGCAATCTTCCAAGGAAAAAGTAAAAACTCATAAATCAACAAACAGACAAAATCAGTCAACAACGTACACTTTGATAATGCACAAAGGCGATATAACACTCTTGCACTTAAAAACGGAAATATTAGATAACGCTGAATTACGATGTGATTTTTGGTATAATGGATTGTTTTATGATAATGATATTAATGGATCAACTTTGTAGTTGAATTCCGGGGGAAGGGGGAGGCTATATAAGCAAGATCTAGGACCTCCAAAGGGGGGAATACACACTCTTATGGCGATGCGTAAATGAATGATTCGTGTTTTGCGAATACCACACCAGTCAACACCAAACATATCCTAATGAACAAAAGGTGGTTGTTCTTTTTCTTTTGGCTATTGCATTTCAAGTCCCCTGTACTTCTTCGATTTAATGCTTTTGCTTATCCCTTTAGTATTCTCATGAGTGGTCGTTGATGGTCGGGTACAAGGAAAAAATGGTCGGACTCTTTCCAGCATTCTCTTTGCACTAAATGAATATTCAGAACGAGAACAAGTTTCAAAAATATTCCAAACAAACATGTGGGAGAAGTGGAACTACCGAGGCATCGACTTTGCACTCCCTGGAGAAAATTGGGGAGTTATGTACAATATAATAAAACAGTCTTGTAGCAGCTAGAAGGCGCCTACTATTTTTCGAAGTCTACAAAAATAGTCTTTATTGAAGAAGGATCACTGTACTCGCTATAGTCCACTGTCAGGCTTTCGTATTATAAGCGAACGCCCAATAAAAAAAGACACATGTATAAACCACCTGATCACGTACTGGGCAGTTCAATGTCATCATCGGTTTCAGTCCACAATCTTTAAAATGAGCCAAGTGTTTACATTTTGAGGTATATTTGAAATAAATATTATATTGAAACAATGTGTAGGTTCTTTAATCGTATTTTATTATAAACGACCTAACTAAATTTAATGGTATAATTAGTAATGGATAGTCATTCACTCTTAACATATGAGTTGCCTACGTCTTAGTGTGTTACATTTGAGAATAAACGAAGGAGATGATTCAATATTACCCAGATCTCTTCTGAGACATATCAAAGTAGTGTTTGTATTTAAACTGTTGCCTTAATATGATATGTTTTACTATGTACCTACATGTAAATAGATTAGTAACGCATTGTACACCAACATATTTGTATTTCACATATTTAATAGGATGTTTACCGACAAAGAGCCAAACCATTGCTAGCAACACCACAAATATTGGAAATCCAGAAATCCACTTTCAAAAATATTTCAGTTATATCGTGAGAGTAAGTTTTATTGGAGGAGGAAGGCGGAATACCCGGAGAAAACAACCGACCACCCAGAAGTCACAGACAAACTTTATCACATAATATTGTAATGAGTACAGCTCGCTATGATCGGGATTCCAACTCGCAACTTTAGCGTTCATATGCTCCGATTGTACAGAAAGTTACACATTCAACTAGCACGACGGCCTCTCAGTGCGTTATTGCTGATTATCGTCACTTGTTTTTATCATTTTGTTCCACTTATATAGTGACAATGAGGCTTGTTGGATAAACAAAGTAGAGAAGAACCTTGACAGTTGTGACCGGTGAAACCCCTCGTCTAGGGTAGACATCTGGTAACAATTACTATTCATGGGAGTGACGGGGTTAAGTTCATTTCAGTGGTGTTTTGCTTGTGATCAACAACCATAGCTAATCACCCACCCAGATCACTTCAACGTAAATACAAATGAACAAATAGAACATTATACAAATTGTTTTTCAAATAAACACATTACTGATTTAGTTAATAAGAATAAATATCATTTCGCTGTCAGCATTCCCTGAAGCTGCATATTTAATTTGTCACAAGTGACCATGAAATACATTACACAATTTATTATGGGTTTTGCTGGTTAATATTCTCAATCCATTGTGTAAGTTGTCATGGCAACAGAAATGGTCCGCGCTAAAAATTAAATGTTGATGTCTTTTTTTAATACCCAGACCACTTCAGCAATAGATAAACAACACAGCACTTGTATTTTATGACCTTGTGTTCAAAGTATGTCTTGAATAAGTAGATCCCAGTGGACTCAACTTACAGCTTTAATATCTACACCTCTGCCATTGGCATATTAATGATCATTAATTTTCACATTTGTCTGGCTGATTGTAATCTCTCGAGTGTTAGAATACAAATCTGCTTGCTTTGATATTATACTCGCATGTTGAATTGAAGGCGTTTTAATGTCAAATGAATTGGGATAACAATCTGGTTTCAACTGTCTGGATATGTATCATATTATAATTGCATTGGATTTTAAGTGATGTATAATTATAATGCAAATCCATAAAAATAAAAGTACAATTACCCCCCCCCCCCCGGAACACATACGTTACACCTTTATTGAGAATCAGAATGTTCGACTACAACAACAAAAGATATATATGGAATATTTTGGTCAACAGAGATATATATGTTAATAAAACAACAAACATTATCACAGTGAAAACATAACCAAGTGAAATAAAAAAAAATACTAGCTCGATCAATGCAAACTTCCATGAAAAAAAGGTGGAATAAAACCGCCGGTATTGTATGCAATTTGTTCTTTTTTTCCATTCCGCTTTAAAATGTAAGGTAATCAAGCGGAATTTACTGTCCTCATTTCTTCCTTTACTCAGCCAGTTTTCAGAGAAAATACATCTGTTGGCGTATTAATTATCAATATATATGTCATTTGTATACACCATTGCCTTCGTCTGGGATGTACGAATGACAAAAAAGAAAAATAAGTCACACTGATAATGGACTTTTGAATTGGAAGACTTATATTTAAAATGTATTAGAACACACCACGATTCCTCTATCTAGGCAATTTATCACATCATAATTTAATGGGAATTCAATGATATATAAATCTAATGCAGATCCATAACTTGTACAGCAATAGATCTCAAAAATAAAAACAACTAAAAGTACATCCGGCATAAATACGTGAAGTACTGCAAGCTTTTCAATTAAAATTGACTGAATTGTCGTCACATGTTGGACGTAGTAATTTGATCACATAGAAACGAACGTCCTCTAGTTTAGATACCACCGCAATCTGTCCCATAATGGTCCTTGACTTCCTCCGTGACTTTTAAATTATTTGGCTTTCTAATCGTTTGACTAGAAGCGTACTTGATGAAGGTATTTCCAGAAACGCGTTGTGCGCACTAAATTAGTTTGATTGCTAGATTATTGGCTAACTTCATGTGAGCAATGTCTTAAATATTCAGGGTGAGAACAACCTCAAAAATATATAGACAATTTATAGAAATGAGGGAGATACATGTATAGGCTAACCGGGGCAAACAATCACTTGACTGCAATTGGAAAATGTGAGATTTAAGTAGGGACGAAAAATGTCTTTGGTAGCGATTACAATACACATAGTTACTAATGCTAACCTATTACGCTGTAAGGGTATAATGCAATGTTGTCGTATATATAGAATTGAATTGTACAAGATGGCTTGATCTTGGTGATGCGATTACATGGACATAATTTCTGTAGTTAATTTAATTTTGTGTAGACTTGTAATGAACTTAGATATAATATACCTTGGGACGTGTGCAATAAAGACAAGTTGTTGGTCGTAGACATTCTCGTCGAGATATACAAGTCATAGGAGACGAAGACAGTTGTCAAAACCATTTAAAATCTGTTGATGTACGTGTAATGAAAATGGTAAAATGTCAATAGGAGAGAACATTACAACAACAACAAAGACAAACCAACAAACATGACGGCTGCCACTAGGAACTACTTAACCTTCCGGAGCACCTGACTTCATCCCAGTTCTTAGTGGGGTTTGTGTTGCTCGATCGTTAGCGTGTGGTATTGTGTTTTGTTTTTGTTTTGCTTGTCTTCGTCTTGTTTCTTCTGTGCCCTATTTTGCCATTTTTTTCTGCATTGATCATGCTTGATTGCCTCTTCGGTATTCTCGAACATCTATTTAGTTTTCTGTGTAAAGTTTTGCAGATCGTTGTTTGTCCCTTTGTACTTTTTGTTTCTTTTGGCCATTGTATTGTCTGTCTTCTTCGATTTACGGATTCTAATGTCACATTCGGTATTGTCTGTCTTCTTCGATTTACGGATTCTAATGTCACATTCGGTATGTTCAAACTGTTCTTATATCTAATTTAGTGTGCACGACGCGTGTCGGGAATGATAACAATGGCCAAAAGACAAAAAGGACAAACAATGATCTACAAAACACTACACAGAAACCACGAACAACACGAACCTCACGAAAAATGTTTACTTTCATGAAATTAGGCTGACCCCCGTCTGTCGATATGTTGGAGCATCTTGTTGAAGTTCAAAATTAATTCGAAACAAAATTTTGAGTTGCATTGTAATATAATAGTTTCGGAAAGATTTTATTTTCTATTTTATTCCGCATTCCGAATTCCCCTTACGTTAACGATTTCTTAAATATTATCAATAAAGCTGAAATCATGGATGCCAAAGGGCAAGATAACACCCTAGTTTTCACAATTTGATTTCGGTACAAACGTGACGTAGTTTGTATTGCTTAGGTACTGCATTTCATTTTATTAGCTTACAGGCATGGGGAAATATTTTTTTAAACATTTATATTGTTTGCGTTCTTTATTCAATTTTATTTAGCTTACAGCCATTAGGAAATTATTCTTACAACAAAAAGTATCTAAATAATACTGAAATGTCCGTACTATCTTCGACGATCATCATATTGATAATGAATTTGATTAGGAGCTGAGATATTTGTAGATCTTCATCACTTCGGTCCCAGAAGCTAATGTATCATTATTCGTTCATGAACTTCTCATCGTCAATTTCCATAGCGCGAGGCAGGACATGAGGGAATAATAATTGATAATCTAGTTACTTAATGGGATTTACCACACAGTTTAAGACGCTAATAGGCGGTGACCATATAATTTCATCCAATTAATGTCTAACCTCATTTGAAACCCTATTAATTCTGCCTAGTAGGTGCAATTGATCAAAGAAATCCAAATAAACCTGAAAACCTGATAATTGTTGTGTCATAATATAATAAACCAATCAGACTATCGTATTAATTGTAAACAGATTACACCCGGGATTACACGACGTCTTCTATATATTGAAAATAAGATATGATGATATGGACGTCATCGACAAGGGATTGGTGGATGGATGTGTTATTTACTGATATATGTCAGCAGTAAGGTTGCCATCGAGAAAGAGGCTAGGCGGATGGATCTGTTGTTATATTAATGTGTTTATTGGTTTATCGGTAAGGCACGTTAAAATCTATTTCTAAACCAAATGAAAGGGGTTCTAAGACAAATATAAATTCGTCAAAAATCAATAACAAATTTGCATCTCCCTACTCAGTATTTTTTTTAATTGAGTACAAGTGCCTACCGTCAATCTATGATGATACATACTTAGTTTGATGAAAGGTTATAAAATCTAAAATCCCGTGTCTTGTATCACAGCGATCGTCAACTATTTAAATAATCACACCTCTAATATGGCATACTATCAAGGTGATAAACTGTCCCACACAATGTTTTGATATATTTTGTTCGGAATACACGAATATAAAAAAAACCAATGAACATCTTCTATATGTACAACAGTTGTTTCAATATACTAATAAAATACATTTGAAAACTATGTTGTATCCGTCTTTGCCTTCAGTTGTTTGTAGGACGGCTCATGTTTTATTTACGTTGTTTGCATTTGTGTGCGTAGAGTGGTGTCCAACACATATGTATTCGTATTGTGTGTCATGTGTTGCCGGTTCCTCTGGATTGTCCATTTTTAATTGCCCCTTCGGTATTCTCTAACATTTATTAAACGCCATGAATATGAAAATGACGGTGTTCCAACACTGATTTGCGTTAGATCAATTTCCTATGTTGTCAATAGGGAATGAAATGAAATTGTATCAATAAATTGTATACAAATAAAGGAAGCTTAAAAACTGTTCGTCAGCAATTATCATTTTTATTTTGCATTATGGATATGTCGGCATTTACCGCATGAAGGCTCAAAAGTTCCCCTCTAAATAATAAAGTGTTCTGACATTTTAATACAATGTTCATTGTCATTATTATGCTTCAAATTAAGGTTAGGGAATTTACCCGTGTCGACACAAGAGGTCCAAAGGTGCAGAAAATGGTTTCCGAGGTGCTGAAGTCGAATCAAGCAACCTCTTACTTGTAAATGCAGTGTGAAGATACTAGAGTGGTAATCAAAAGCCGTAATTCGAAGGACAGACAATACCAGTGACTCATGCTGTGACTTGGATTAATACATTTCCTCTGTCCAAAGGTAAACTTAAAACAAGTATATAGTGTCTCTGGATTGTCCATTCTTGAATACCACTTTCTCTAACTTTCATGACAAACGGTAATATGTTTTGTTATCTAGTTAAAGGAAAACTCCATGGTCTTAACAAGTTAGCGTGAATATTTAAATGACATTAACTAAAAGACATTTGTGTTAATGAATGTTAAAAATAATATACCGTAAGGTAGAATTTGGTGATTGAAGTTGTTTGTTGCACCAAACAATGGGGGTCACCATTTTTCAACACTCTACAATGTGAGAAGATAAGGGACATAATCTATTCTCGGATTATACCTAAAATTAAAGCTCTTCCGAAAGAGCTGTGACGTATTAGTGCCGGTATAGTATATTATATCAGTATTGATCAGTTGCAATTTTATCATTAAAAATTATGTAAATCGTAAAATAACGTCGTATATTTATCTTTTGATATTTACAAAATCATTATGACTTCATGTTAAGCATTTTATTGCACTAACTAAATTAAAAGGTAATATGTGAGAAGAATTTTTTTGTGTAATTACCCTTGTCAACACATCGACCAGTGACCTCGAACAACAAGGGAAAGTACGACAGTATTGGGGACAAAAAAGAAAATAAATAAACATGTGTACGCATAAAATGAGTTAAAACTGACAGTTATTTAAACTATACGGCCAATCACGTAAAACATGAAATTCTCTTAAGATGAAATTATACGTAGACTTTCACCCCTCCCGATACAAATATACTCATTGTTTTATGAAAATGTAACATTGGATGGGAATATTAAGGGGAAAAAAATAGAACAATATACGATTATAAACATTGTATTGCAGTTGATCTTATATTAAAACATAACCAAACGGGCACGATGTTGGGAAGAGTCAGATACATGTTATTTATTCAACTAACATGATCCGATTCTGTGACGTCACATGAATAGGTGTCATGGCGGCTTACACTAAGACAGGAAATTCCAAATATTCACATTTTTAATTGGGTATATTAATGTTAATAAAGGTGCTTTTTTTAAATAATAAGTTATTTATGAATAAAAAGTTATAATGAATTGAATTAAAACAACTTTTCAACTGACTGGAGTATTCCTTTAATCGTCAGTCTTTGGACGGTAGCGTCCCTTTCGTACAATAATAGTAGCGTCACATTTAGCTGGTTTTGTATGCATTTGTTTTTTAAAATGTTTCAGGTGTGGTTTACTACGTTTTATTTCATTCATAAACGACTTGTGTGCAAATATAGTCAATTTAATTTCCGTTGTAGATGAATATAATAAATCAACTTGCCGAAAACTACTCAAATTCTCCTTAAATTTAAACAAAATAGTTAATTGCAGAACTAAACTGTCTGATATCCGTTTTATTAGCAATAATTAAAAGAACTAAATGTAATTGCATAACTAAAATTGTTCAGATATGTTTGATTAGTAATAATTGTCTCTCTGCTGAAACACAAAAATGATTATTCGCGGTATCCTGGTATATGTCAAGCTTTGAAAAACAAATTATTATTAACACAGGACAAAAGCGTTCGTTTTATTAATAACATGGCCCCAAAATAAAACAAACGGAACTATCTAATTTATAATATTTAAATGATCACAATATTTTAAATAATTGATGTCCATATATAAATAAAACATATTGTCTTTATATTTTTGAATACCACAAACACAATACGAGATAAAATTATTTTTAACTATGTAATTTGTATGCCTACTCGTAAAGGCATACAATTAACACCAGCGAAACATCGAAATATAAATAACTATTATAACAAAAGAACGGATTTTGATGATAAAAAAAAAAAAAACACAATTAAACATTTAATGACATCTCTAAATATCAAAACCAAAATGAA
Organism: Gigantidas platifrons; assembly: GCA_002080005.1. Taxonomy (NCBI): domain Eukaryota; kingdom Metazoa; phylum Mollusca; class Bivalvia; order Mytilida; family Modiolidae; genus Gigantidas; species Gigantidas platifrons. Next base: position 176,008 of record MJUT01050917.1, on the reverse strand, counting down.
GCACAGGCTCTGCGAGTATTTTTACTATAATTGTTCCACATTAATCTTAATACAATATCTGAAAGAGTACCCGGAGAAACCCACCGACCAGTCACTGACACACTTTATCACATAATGATGTATGGAAACGGGGTACTAACTACTCTGGCTGGCAATATACATTCAGGAGACCATGTCGATGGTGTTAGTGTGGCTGCTTGTTCACAAATTAAAAGGGACCTATAACACAATCATTATCAAGGAGCAACAGTGATTTAATCAGAATCAAGATACAGTGTCCTAGTGGGGCGTAATGTCTGCCTGTAGATTGTTGTCTTCATTAGTTTTTGTAACACACTTTCAACTGAACTTTTCACTGTGTACGTTTTTAATCGTCTATTATCAGAACACTCTGCCAATTTTAACCTGCTAAATAAGATGGCTTCCTACAACAAAATATAGAATGATGTTAAATGAGTGACGTAACCCCATTATTAGTCATCATTACATATTGATTATTACACGAAAGAACATTGATGAAATTAATTGATATCAGAGTAAATTACTTGATTGTGTTAAGCTTAGACTAATAATATAATATGCCAGGAACTGGTTTTCCCAAACCGTCGTTATTTTGTTTTCAGTTGTTGAGGTGAGATGTGGTTGGTTTACTCGATACAACATTGTATGATAAAGTTTGTCAGTGACTTGCGGCGTGTCGGTGGTTTTCTCCGGGTACTCTTGTTTCCTCCACCAATAAAACTGACCACCACGATATAACTAAAATAATGTTGAAAGGAGTGCTAAACACCATAAACCGCGCAGAACCGTAATGTGGTTGTTCGTTTTGTAACTATTGGTGGAATTATTGACCATCACTGTTTAAACGTTATTTTCATAATAAATAAAAGAATTAGGATTACCCATCAACATAAGATGTTATTATATGTTAATACTAGAATGTATATTTCTGCACATCGGTTGCTTTGAGAATATAACATAATATGGGTGGCATCGATGACCACCACTGCGTAAACGTTCCTTCCATAAAGATTGATTAGAGAATCAGACAGGGTATAGATGTTCAACGGCTTTAAGCTATATCTTGGTGGACCGTATTAATGTTGGTAGAAAGCAGGGAAAACCTACGACTCACTGTAACAGACATATATTGAGTGCACTGTATATTTTGTATGAACTGACTGTTCACTGTTTTATTGATTGTTGTTGAACGTCAAGTTATCAGTATTAAGCTACATTTACAATGGCAAGCTAATATACAATACATCAACAACCGTTAGAGAATACTGAAGAAACTGACAACATAGGGTATACAAGACGAAGAAAAACCAAATAACAACTTTACACAATATGTGTTGGACACCACTATGCGCAAACAAACACAAAGAACGTACATACGCCATGTGCCAAATAATACATGTACATAAAAGGAAAGGTCGGAATAAGTTAATGGGGACACATCATGTGATAGCCATAAATAGTTAGGGGTTGATTTTCTATTATTTTCATCAGATAGTCGGAATGTATGTGGGTACCAACTGTACCACGTTTCTCGCCGACTTGTTCTTTTATTCTTACGAGCCAGACGAGCAGGTGCTTCTCAAGAAAAACGAAAAAAGCTAGCCCGTTCCTGTAATTTCACGTTCCGCTATATAGATGATGTCCTTCCACCAAATAATACTATGCTGATGCTTTTGTTGATAGCATCTATCTCACTGTGCTTGAGATAAAGGATGCTGCAGATATAGCTAGGTCTCCTTCATACATGTACCTACACCTTCAAATTACTAGTGAGTTCCAGTTAAGAAAGCTACTCGATACTTTACGACAAAAGAGATGTTTTCAATTTTCCCAGTGTAAACTTTCAATTTATATACAACAACATTCCAGCAGCATCTGCATATGGAATATATCTCTTACAATTGATCCGATATTCCACAGCTTGTGGTTCCTATTATGTTTTCCTTGGTAGAGGTTGCTGCTTACAAGAACGGCTAGTGAACCAAGGCTTCCTTGTTATTACGTTGAACTCGTCACTTTCATATTGTTACGGTTTTACAAATGATCACAGATGTCCGTTTGTCATAATAACAATCCGGTCCTTTCCTGATTCGTGACGTATCACAACAAGAGTAACACGACGAGTGCCACATATGGAGCAGAAACTGTCTACACCTGAGTTCACCCTTTGTTTTTAATCGGGTTAGTATTGCTCAATCTTTATTTTTCTGTAGATTATTGTTTATCCTTTTCCTTTTGCCAATTGTTTTGTCTGTCTTTCTTTGAATTAGGGCTTCTAGTAACACCTTTTGTATATTCAAACGTTTCTTTATTAGTTTTAAATATATGAATTAGAACTGATAATTATATTCCTAACAGCAGCACAATTTAAATTGTAATGTCGACTACAGAATATTATATGCATGATATTGTAAACTCTGCATATATAAATTGAATTGACGAAATGTCATGGCACGATTTTTCCGGGATTTTTCCCTATGGAAATGTAACCTGTATATAGCTTCACGTTTTGTCTCATTACAAACCAATAAAAAGTTGAGTAAGACAGATTTGCAAATTATTTTCAAATTTTCGGTCTGTATCGCAGGAGACATGATAATGCATGAATAACAACATTAATTCAAAAATTAATTCACTTCTTATTTGAACACAGTGTTGTGTATATCGGATACAAATTTCCTTTCTTATTACATATCATCCTGTTAATTTCTAATACAATATTACATTCACTTTTTACTACAAATGTCCAATACTCTTTTTTGATAATTTCATCTGATTTATAAACACTAACAGTACTAGAAGTCAAATAAAATAAAATAAAATTACACAATATGATTTATTTGATTTGATTTATTGTGTTTAACACAATTTTCAGCAATATTTCAGCTATATCATGGCGACTAGTTTTAGTGTTGGAAGAAGCCGGAGTAAACCACCGACCACGGACAAGTAACTGGTAAACTTTATCACTTGCGGCTGCGAGTCGAGTACACCCTTTTTGTAATTTACAAAGCCGGCAGCGAACCCATACCGTATTGGTGATAGGCTTGTATAAATTGTTAGGTAATCCAACAACCTAACTCATTGAGCCTCCCGGGGCCCTAAATTACACAATAAAAACAAATACCAATCGATCTATGGTTTATCACTTCCTCTTATGTAACATCAGCTTATTGATTGGTTTGGTTTGTGGTATATAACGCCACTTTCAACAATATTTCAGTTATATCCAGGCGTTCTATTTTATTGGTGAAAGAAACCGGAGTACCCAGAGAAAACCACTGACCTGTCGCAAGTCACTGACGAACTTTATGTTGTATCGAGCACACACCGCCTGTGCAGGATTCGAACACACAACGTTAGTGGTGATACGCACCGATTACAATCCAACTACCATACGATCACGACCACGACGACCCCTTCAGAGTATTGAAATGGTACATGTACGGCTGATAGAGAAATGCTGATTGATATAGATGATCGAACAAACATACATTGTGTATATGCTATTTTGTAAGCCAAATTAAGATATGGGAGGAAAATGTATTACGCTGCCAGTTAGAGAGATCTTCTTGTAGTTGCATTTTGTTCTACTGATGATATTAGTACCTATCACTACTAACATTCTTAATTCCATTCCCAAATCGTAGCGAGTTGTACACGATACAGCTTTACAATCTTTATAAAAGAAAGTGTGTCCATGACTTCCGGCAGGTCAGTTATTTTCTCCTGGTATTCCAGTTTCCTTCACAACAAAACTTACCTCTACCATATTACTGAAATATTGTCAACAGTAGTGTTAACCTCTCATAACCCTAATCACTTCATATGTACCCCATTACCATTCTGATATGCCCATTTCAATTGATTTATCATTTGACGACAGGCATACGGATGTAGGATTTGTCATAATGTATAATATCAGTTGATATTCCTAAATCCATCAGACCTACAATCATTTTTGTGACTCGCACGGCACGAATATTTCTCATTAAATCTACTTCTTCATGCAAAATTACAACGTATGCAATATAAATATGATACTCGTTTACACCTCCTACAGAAGCTGGCTAGATTCTATTTCCGTAAGCTATATTCATGAGAATTTTAATTATGGCATTTCAGGAAGTTTCTGTCTCTATAGTACAACTTTTGCTTCATTAATTTACATATCTATAGTTTAAATAATTGTAATTTACTTGAAATTGCGATTAGTATCGATTTTTATCAAATTTAATATTAAAGAACCATAATTATAAAATCAATAACATATTCCTTAATTATCACACCATAGCAATAGCATAAGAATAGAGCAGAATGTATTAATATATGTGTTAATGAAATAAACCAATACTTGTCTGAATCAGATACAAAATTTATTGTTGCAATTTATCCCTTAATCTACCTAAGGGCACAATTTACAATAGTACTCACCGAAATGTTCTCAAATATGTTTCTTCTCTTCTTTTCTTGGTATACAATATTCCATCAATCGATTGATGATTACATACTGTTGCATGCGTGGACAAGAATTTTATTTACATACTATAGTACAGCCAAAGTGAGCATTTTTTTTTATGATACTCTGAGTCTAAACAGAAAAGGTGTTGCAAAAATGGAAGAGGACAAGGGGATATTTCATACAGTTTATTTCCATTGACCCTTCATCGCTCCCGGACATTTCACATATTCAAGTATGACAAAATAATGGAAACTTGGTGGACGATTGTCAGTTGATATCAGTCTGCAACTGTACAGGAAAATGTAACACTATTCAATAATCATGTTGTAAAGCTAAAATTATTTGCTCAAAGGACATAAATAAAATATATAAGAGATGGTGCTCCTCGGTCTTTCGTTTTCTGTACAAAACGTAGATCGTTGTTTGTCCTTTATCGTTTTGATATTGTGTTGTCTGTCCTTCTTCGATTTACGGATTCTGATTATCCTTTTGATATCTTCTGACTTTTCTTATAATAAACTAAAAGAAATTAATGTAAGGAGTTGATATGTATCTTACCAAATAGTGTTTGTCATAAAGTATTGATAAGTGCATTTTATTTTCATTGATATTGTTTTTCTACTATCTAGTGCAATCTGGAAGAAAAATAAATAAAAGAATAAATCCAGTACAATCCAGAATCATACTAACTATACAGCAGTTTTCAATAATATCCTGGATCCTACTAGCAATTTAATACAATTCTGAGATAGTTTATGGAGACGACAAGAAATGTGAATGACTAAATATTTAAGCTTTGAAGATACAATTGTCCTCTTCAATATATTGAATATAATTATAAGACTGATAATTTTCCACGAGATATTTAGTCATTAAAACAGAAGTGATTGTAGAAAAATATGAAGGGATAAAAGATTTATTGATGGAGATAATAAAAGTTTATGAAGATCTTCTAAATCTGTATGTTATAAACTTTTATGTCTTTGTTATTAAACTATGGATTCGTAGCTTTGTAGAGCTTATGTAATTTGTGTTTGATATATCGTCTATTAAGGAATGTTTGATAATGAACCTTGGATTAATATGACGCGCATTGTTCTCTTTAATTTTTCAGAGGTGGTCGACCCCGAATTCAAATTCATCCTCCTAAGCAGATATTTGATTTTATATTAAATGAAAAAAAATAAATAAAAAATAACATGAAACAGCATATACAATTTATTTATTTAATACAGTTATATTCAAATATGACTAAAAATTCATGAATGTTTCACTATTATATTGTGATCCGTAAAATCTAAATAACTCGTAAATCAGAATCAATTTATTATTATTACTATTGAAACTGATTCAGAAACTAATCTTTTGACATGCAATTTGTTTTTAAATGTTAATTTCTAATAGTAATGTATTTTTCATGTAATCTCAGCTTATAGCAATAAGGTAATATTAAACTTTGTTTGATTTCAATTTTTTTTAGATCTAGCATATATACTTGCCTTATTGACAGTCAAATTCGCTGCATGCAGGATAATTTACGACAAAACTTATAATGAATTAACTTTGTAAAACCACCAGTGAATAATGCAATGATTGTGTGTTTAATATTATCAAAACAATTCCATACAGTATAATTAATTCACATTTAATATAGCTTGGATTTTTGTCAAGCCCTCGTATATAATAAACAGAAATGGACAATACATAATCACAGGCAACATCGGAAACAAGATGCTGAATTAACACGCACAAAAAAGACCAAACAAACAAAAAAAGACAAAAACACAACACAATACAAAAATGATGAGCTCCACGAAAAAACCAAAAAAAACTCGGGAGTCTATCCAGGTACTGGCAGTATATGTTTTTATAAGTCTTGTCATTCATATAGTCAAGTTAAATCCTGTTTGTGATGGAGGAAAGAATATATCTACATCGTTGCGTGTTGTGTCCGCATTCTAACTATATACCAACAACTCGTATGAAAGGGGATGGTGTGTCGGATTTGAACCCACGAACTGCCTATCCTTCCTGGAGCAGCTCAGCCCTGGGTTTAAGTGAGATTGGTGTTGCTCGATCTTAATTTTCTGTGTAGTGTTTTGTAGATCATTTTTAGTCTCCTTTTGGTCAATGTATTCACTGTCCTACTATTTACGGTCTCTGATTACTCTAATCAAGTATCAAATGGTAAACGAACAACCTACTAGTATATGCAGGACAATATACCTTTGGATAGTCAAAGACATCACATTGATCATATATTTCATCATGGAACGCAATATCAATTCACGATATGTTTTATTGAACAACATATTGAATATATAGTGATGAACTCCTAATGTCCTCATGAAAATATGACCGCGTCCCCTCACTAAAACACATTAGAGAAAACCGAATGGACATTCAAGAGACACATGCAACATCGGGCACAAGACACAGACTAAAGACAAAAAAAAATAAAAAAATAAAAAAATCCTACCAATTACCTCCTTTAATGAAGACAACAGTTATATGTTTAATACGAATACTGTCCTTTACACTGAATGAATTTGCCTTTGTTTTTCAAAACATTTATGCGGTAATACAGTTGTGAAATATCGTCTTATATCGTATACACATACCCCCGAAACAATAACATCTAGGACTATATAATTGTAGTATTAAGGAGTAAAAGTCAAGACTGGTTAGTCCTGAGTTGGAATAATGTGTCCGAGTGAAATGTTGGTCTACCCATGGCATACCGATACTATTTCGGTGAGCTAGCATTCAAATTGCAGCTCAAAGTGTTGGTACAATAGAGGTACCATAATAAGTCTCTGTAGGATGTAACTTCTTCTTGTCATAATATAGCTGAAAGATTAAATATGTCTCATTCACTATATTTGGAGGCTGCCTTCCATTTTCCTTGAAACAACTACACTAAAGGATAGCTCACTTGCCATAGCATATCGACCACCCACTCACATACCATTTAATATTAGTTATGTTTGATTTTATTTCTTGTATTTTTTGCTCTTCTCAAATAAAGTTTACTAGGATAAATATACATACCTCCGCTATTTTATTGTTATCTACATCCCAACTCGATGTTCAGAAATATGACATGGTTTCTCAGCTACAAGGTAAAATGCATTCGAGAAGAGGCCATCCGCTAGCTTTTTGGAACGCATCAACAACTAGATTAACTTTATTCGAAAGTGGTCGTCAACTAGCTTTATGGAACTAATCAACGGCTTACTAAAATTTCTTCGAACGGGAGCCTTTTTGGACGAATCAAATACACAAGTCGCCCTTAGTAAAAAGTTTTCGAGCAGGGGTTATCCACTAGCGTTTTTGGACGAATCAACCACTGGTTTAAATTTATTCGAAAGCGATCGTCAACTAGCTTTATGGGTCTAATCAATGGCTTACTAAAAATTCTTCGAACGGAAGCTTTTTGGGACGAATCAAATACACAATGTACATATGTACACAAGTCACCCTAAGAACCAGACACAGACGTACTGGGTGCCCTGTGATTGGAACATTTCAGGCGCCTTTCAAATCAAAGAAATCTTGCAGCTGCTAGAATGAGCATTAGTGCCACGTTAAAGACTTCTTTTGTAAATTTCCAAAAATAAATTATTTGCGCTACAAAAGGCTAAAATTATCACCGCTACTTAGCGCTCCATACCTTTATAGTGCCGGACAAAGTCGTTGCCATTGTTGTCTCATTCCTTCCTTTTTTGTATATTTTATATATTGTTGAACTGATTCTCGTACTCTATTTGTTGTGGATGTTAAGAAAAAAACCAATCAATTATAAAAGTCTTAGCTTTGTTGTGTTTTTCTATTTTCATCTGCCTGCATCTAAGTCCTTTCATAATAGTATATTTCCATTATTGTAATGGTATTGTTCTAAGTGCAAATGATAGTGGGCTGTATATATAATACATAATACCGTAAAAGTGCTTTGTAAAAAACATATTATGCACTAGTTGAATAAGCGTATATGAACAAACAACACATGTATGTGTTCCTTAGAGGGTTCTATATATGACAAATTATTTCGAAAACACAAAATATGTTTTTATTTATCACGTACCCTTGTATAATTAAATCCTGTATGTAGCTCATCATCACTAAAACAATTTACGTTTTCGCCAACGAAATAGCCACATATATGTAGAATATGTACACAAGATAAGATAATGAGATGAATATTACATAGTGTACCTACGTAGTCCCATTTTTTTTTATAATGGTGATGGTCTTTCCTGGAGGTTAAGCATGTATAAGAGAACGTGAAGTGTAAGTGAATTCTAGCCTGCCTGCAGAAACCTGTTTTAAATCTTTGTTAGTCATTCTGTGGTTTGTATTATTCACATACAAGAGATAAACGTATTGCCCAGTCATCAACCACATCTTGGATTTTCCACTTCAAAAACAAAAACTGTATTTTATGTTGTACCTTAACAGAAAAATCCTAGACCAGCCATTGTTTGCTGTAAAATCAACATACCGTGTTCGGCTTTCTCCCCGACCATTTTACCGGTTATAGGAATGACTTAGCCCTTGCAGCAGCTACACCAGTACAACACACATTCATTGATATCGGACAAACACTGGTTAACTTTAACCATTATTCTTTTGTATCAGCTCATTTTCCCCACTGCTGAATAAAACATTCCCAATGTGTTTTAATAATGGAATCTATTTGTGTTTTGCCAACATCAACGTTTTTAGCTGTCACTCGTATAATGTTGCTCTCATCATTAAAATAAATTACTTTAACTTTTTCTTGAACTTGAAGAGTTATTACCACTTTTCTTTTAAATAATGTCGATAAATTCTGTTCATCGTAACCGAGCGTTTAGCAACTGTTATCCGAAACTGGTTCAGAAGTTATTTGTATGTAAACTTACTAACAACCATGTCTTGGGGTCGCAACCCCAGTTCATGAACACGTGTCCAAAATCATGGTACTTGAGAGGTTTTTTTGTAAATGATCCGTTCAAATACAGACCTATATAAAAATATGATGCTAAACTTATAAAAATATTTAAATATTTTCGTTATGTTTAGAGTTAAATGGCGGAAAAGCGATACATGTAATATTAGTCATTTGGTTTCATAACATTATCATTTCCCTCTTGTCTTCTGATGGTCTTGTACACACTCTAATATGTTTTCATAGAACGTAGCGTCTGAGTCAAGAAGAATAACTACATTGTGTATAAAGTTCAAGAATAAGGCTCGGCTTTGTTTTAGTCCTATCGCATAGTACCTCGGGTGGCGATATTTTCTATTTGTTTGTTATTTGCTGCCACCGTGAGGTCCTATCACAAAGTCCCCAAAATCCGTAGCATAATGCAAAAAATACAGGAGCTTAATTACATGTAATGATCGTAACAAATATGATACTTACAGTAATTTTATTGTGTTTTGTGATCAATATATCCAAGTATTCTGAATATTTTGACAATAAGTGCCTTTATAAACCACAACAGTACTTTCCCGAAATGTCACATGGTAATTTTTGTAAGTTACAAAACTTTTGACGAAACGAAGTTTTAAGTCGCTATTGTACAATTATGGCGTAACATTATGAAGTATTGTTTATAGTAAGAATTTAAAGGTGGAAAATAATAAAACTAGAATTTTTAATAATAAATCCAATAAAAACACATCTTTTTGCCCAAATATACGTCTACAGTCGGCAAGCGAGGCAATCCTCATTCACCGGACTCGTTCCGTAATTTGGAAAGTAAACTTTCAAAAATATGGCGGTCAGTTTACACTGCCCACAGCGCTGAAATTTATTTGGATTAAGTGTGATTTTAGGATTGTTTCGATTGAAGTAAGTTATTTTTTAGTTTTTGTAATAGATATTTTATTGAAAAATCGATACTTATGGGTATGTAAATCTTTGGAAATATCTGATTTCACCCGCACTGGAAGACGGGCGGAATTTGCTAAAGCAAAATGGGCAAACGGGATATGACTTCGCATTCCGCATGAAATAAAAAATGAAAACGTAAAATATGAACATGGAATGTGAAGTCATGTGTTATAGGACTAGGCTTTGTTTACAACACCGTTCACCCAGTTGTGATGGTTGGCATTTTACCCACATGTTCACAACATCTGCATGGTGGCATCATTTGACCAAGTCGGATGCTTTGAGCCCATACAACTTGTTTAATGAAGTGCTTGTACCGTAACCAAGTCAGGAGAGTGGGTCATCATGTATGTGTGTTTATAGGGATATTGATCTTGCCTATGTTTATAATATGGTTTTTCAATTTAAATTTTGTAAAATGTTATGACGGTGTGGTATTTTACAAAATGTGTTCAAATTATCAACGTTAAAACAAAGCTCAAGCTTGACTTTTGATGAAATATCAGGTTGAGAATTATATTTTAGCAAAACAAGTCACTAATAGTATACAATTCTATCATAATATACAGTTATTTCATGCCTGTTCAGAGAACAGTCAAAACTATTGACCCGAGGTGCTGGAGATGACTTGAGAACTGTTGCCTTAGGCCGAATGCAACCGTTCCCAAGTCATCTCCAGCACCGATGGACAATCATTTTGACTGTTCCCTGAACAGGCATGAAATAACTGTTTTATTATCATTTATACATGCAAATAACCACAAATCCACGAAAGATGATAATGTCAGCATACCATACCATTACAAAATTGGGTCACAACATTGTTTTGAAAGAAATACAGCATTTTGACAGGAATGACGCACTGCGCATCGTTATCGGACATGGAACAGTTCGGATCCGGAAGTAGGGGAACAGTCAACTGATTCACTCCGCCGGCTATTTTTTTAATTTTCTTGTAATCAGTTAAAAATATAGCATATGAAAAATATATACTATAAGTTAATAATCTACATTGTATAGCCCAGATTGATGAATATCGATTCTTTTTTAACTTTAAAACAACATAATTTAAGTTATTATACTTTTACAGTATTTTTACTATATAAATTAACAGTCATAGATTTGCTAATTTTTCCTAAAAGACTATTTCCCCGGAAGTGAACTATTTCCCTGAGACTATTTCCCTATGCGCAATTTTGCACGTTCATATTTCCCGGTTATTTTAATCCTTGACATTATTGAAAGTTTCAGTTGTTATAGTTGTTGAATTTGTTTAATATTACTGGTAAAACATACATTTGTTGTTTATTTCATTACACTTTAATTAGTGCTAAGTGATAAAAATCTGAAGTGACAATTATAAACACAATATTGAGGTAATATGCCTTATTTTGCTGTTCTTCATCAGTATGAGTATAATAACCTAGAAATAATCGTACCACATAGAAAAAAGCCTTTTATTGTTGTTCTTCAATTGTTAAAGTATAATAAAACAGTTAAACCCCGGTTATTTCGGGAAGTAGCTAGTGTAATGTTCCCCTTAAAACAAACTATTTCCCTCCGTTTCGGGGTACAATACACTTGTTACTTTCCTCACAACAGGTCTTTAACTGTATACTATATTCGCGATGAGAACAAAGTTTACAAATACTACATCGCATCGATAGAAAGGTGGCATTATTATGACCTGATGGTCGGAAAGTGAGTTTGTTTTAGGATATGCTTAACAGTGGAATATAACAAAAAGAAGATATCCTGAATATGATCGGAACACGTTGCCTTGCAAAGTGGCACAAACGAAAACTCGTAGCAAACTTAATAATTGTTTTTCTATTGGCCATTGTGTTGGCTGTCCTTCGATTTACGAATTATGATTGCCCCTTTGTTATCTTCACACTCTTCTTCAAACTCATACAAGTTGTCTTCTTGGATGCACGAGACATGAACTTATCTGAATACGCGGCACTCATTTGCGACCCGTCCATATGACTAGTTGCGTATTGTTTCGTCCCGCACAACTAGTGATACACCCCGTAAGACAGACAAACGAAATAAATGTTAGAGAACACCGAAACTGGCAATATACATGTAGGATACCAGACCCTGCGAAACTTGAATTTTTTTTTACAGGTCAGGAGGTCCAGTAAGAAATACATTTTACTGGACCTTCATTGCTTTTACAGGACCTACTAAATTTGGTACAGATTTCACCTACACCTTTGCATTTTATTTTTAAAAACCATTAAGGAGACAACACTCAAGACACAAAAATTGTGTAACCAAAACCATCTCATACAACTACACCTTCCTTTGTTTGATTAAATTGAATAACACTTTTTTTTCAAAATGTAGCCTTATTTATTTATTATTATCACTTATTATTTATTCTTCTTTTGCATATTCAATAATTTTATAGAAGTTTGACATTTCATTATGAGGTCCAAAGCTGAAATCAGCATCACCCTCCTCATCATCACCATATATGCAAGCTATTTAAATAGCGAATTTTATGCTAACGAATGGATAGCTTTCTCTTTGTACTTTGTTTATTTCCTATTTTTACATTGGGCATCACTGACTCCCTCATGGAGCCCCAATAGTTAGATAAGTTTAACGCAATCTGATTGGTAGATATATTTAAGACATCAGCTAATTAATTATTAATTTGTGTCAAAACAACAGTAATTTGTCAGTCATTGGATTTTTTATTTCCCACCCTCCATCCCCATTCTCCACCTGCTTAATTTGTTTTGAATTACATTACATTGTTAATTCTCTTGTTGTTATATGCATATGGCCATGTGACCCCTCTTTAAGGCCAAAGATTGATATTGTTAATTATGATGTTTTTTGTATTGACAAAAAATGGACATGTATAATATGTTTATAAATTTTTTTACTTTTTTAGAATAAGTAAAAATTTTCGCAATTTATATGTTGTTTGTTTTATTCTGGCAACTGGCCAGATTTTTAGTCTGGAAGGAGGAGGGCATAAACATTGTTTATGATATTAATTAGAGTGTCAGTTGTTTCTTGGGTGTCCTGTTCTATAGATTCATCAAGTTCTACAGCTTCAGAATCTGAATCATTTTGAGAGGAGCCATCTTGATGTGTCTGCTGTGTTATGTTTTTTTCTATTGTAGTGTATCCTCCTATGTCCTTTTGGTATAAGTGATGCTGCCTATTGCAAATAAAGAGAGAACATTTCTTAGAACATACATTATTGCTATAATATTTATAAAAACAGAGAGTGCTAAACAAGGTTAATAACAAAACTACAGTACCGAACACAAAGCCAATAGTCTGAAGTGAAAAACACGATCAATGCGTGGAACAGGAGCTTCTCACCCTTCGGGAGCACCTGACCTCACCCAGTGGTGTTCATGTTACTCAATCGTTAGTTTTATGTGTTGTTTTGTAGACCATCGTTTGTGTTATTGTCTCTTTTTATTTTGGCCATAGTGGTGTCTGTCCTTCGATTTATGATTTTTTTTATTGTCCCTTGGTATCTTCAAACTTTGTTAATATAGAGAAAAAATGGCTCTAAAATCTGAGAGCATTAGGATAAAACATTTATAAATTTACCAGCCGTTGTTCCACTGACTCCTCTGCTTTAAATTGTGTTATATCAGGTGAGGTAAGCTTTAATGTAAGTAAGGTATTTAAAGTCTCTGAGGTCATGCTAGATCTCCTTGTTGTTTTAATCAACTTCATCTGACTAAAAGATGTTTAGCATAAGACACTTGTTGGAGGAAGACTTAGCAGGAGGTCTATTACATTGATGATATTCTGAAAATCATCATCATCAAGATTCATCATAACAGTGGGCCATTCCATGGTACAGAGTTTATCAAATCTGAAAAAGAATCATTGCAAAATAGTGATATTATATATAATTATTATTATATTATTGAATAATGATTACAATGTAATAAGATTAAAATTAAGAGATGATTATATATAATTATTATTATTGAATAATGATTACAATGTAATAAGATTAAAATTAAGAGATGACTTAGTGCTATCTTAGTTCCATACCTAAGCTACAAATAAAAAAAAAAATTATATTTAGGAAAATAAATTATAATATGAGCATGGAATGGAAAAGTCACACCCAAGTTTTAAGGGGTTGCTGTTGTTGCGCTTGGTTCATTTGTCTGTAATGATATATATCTGGATTTGTCATCACAATGAAAAAAAAATGATTACCTGTTCCTGAGAAGCTTTTTTCAACAACTGCCATTCAAGCACTGTATCATCAACGTCAAATTCCTTGTTTGCAGCCGACAAGTGCCTTTTGTAATGTTCACATACAAATCTGACCTCCTTGTTACCAAATTGTATAAAAAAAAACCAGAAGTATTCTTACAATTTACTGTTTGACAAACAAACTATTTAGCATAACTAGTTATAGATAACAAAAAGACTTTAATATTTCAAAAATGTGTACATGTATTGTAGTATTTTACAAGGTGACTATCATTTATTTTGCTTTTTGAACAGAGCGTTACTTTAAAAGCACTTAAAATATATAAATACAATGTAGGTTATTTCAAAATTTCATTTATATAAAACTATTATCTACATTAAAAATATTTTAAATTGAGGTATAATCATGATATTAACCAGCAACAACAAAAAACATACATGCCAGCAAAGCAACAAGGCCAACCATAAACAAATCTGTGTTTGCTGTTGTCTACTCTCTTGGATATTTTCATGTTGGGTAGGTACAAAATGTAGGTAGGGAAATTATTTTTTTTATGAAAGGAAGATATAAAATACATAAAAAAACGCCATGGAATTAGCTATGACTTTTACAGTCTTAATAATAAAAATAATAGTAAAAACATCATTAACATTTTTCGGGTAGGTAGGGTCAATATTTCTGGGTAGGGAATCAATGGCAAACAAATGAAATTTTATTTTAGGCCCAATCATAAACGCAATTTTCTGAAACAAAATGGTAAATGTTTAAGCTTTATACAAAATCAACAAACATTGCAACACTTGAACAGCTTATAACCTCCAAAGTTAGTATCTTCAACTGGCCATGCTTTTAAATTCAGTATTTTTGTGCAATCTGTAATATTTTTGTCATCATTTTTCAATTCAAACCGTTGTTCCATAGCAATTACAGCTCCTGACACTATTTCCTCCACGTAATTTTTTGAAGGACTCAAAGATGTACCCTTGTAATTACCACTTTCTAAAACTTCAGAAAGATTTTCACTTTCCCTAGGAAAGAAATGTTTTATAATTGTAACAATAGAAAATTTTGGCATTCCTCTTAATATCATTTAAATAAAATAGAAAAGTCAGCTACATGTACATGTATGTGTGAATTTTTTTTATACAATCTTTCCTGTTTAATCATAATCATGATGTAATACAGGTAATGTTGAAAAAAGCCTTTCTATGAATCTGCTTCACATAAAACTACATTTTGTATCAGAAAAAGAAGCCAAACAGTAGTCCAGTACTTCGGTACAGGCCCGGAAAAACTATTTTATTTTGAAAATCAACAATATCTAAAATTTGGAAATGTATAAAACTAAAGAGTCATCTCCCTCGTGCAAAGCTCTGTCCTTAGCTGATTTTGGCGTTACTTTTTAGGCCCTTAAGGTTATTTGTTCTCTATCAGCCATTCAACATATTTTGGTTATTGGTCTTCCAATTGTTTCGATTTTATCCGCACTGATGAGACATAAATTGTCGAAATGACCATATACAAAATTTAAATTTCCTGCAATTTCGGTACTTTGTTATTATACATTTTGTATTTACCTAGGTTTAAGCTCAGAAATTAGGTCTGACGTGCTTTTGATCCATACCATGCTGTCAGCAAGTGTAATGTGGCCTTTTTGAAGTTTCATTGAAAGTTTCATCAGCGATTCCAATAAAACCTGAAAAAACATCATGATGAGTTACACAAATGTACTTACTTCTGTCATTTCCATACGATTCAAAAATTTTAATCAGGTATTGGTATAGGTCCTTTGAACATGTGCTTGGTGGTGAGCCAATGTGTAGGAATCTCTGTCACTTTGCCTCTATGGAAGCACTGTATATACACAGATTCCTGCTCATCACCACTAATGTCAGTGGAACCGTCCATGATGAAGGAAAAGAAGTTTGACTGTTTCAATATGGTAACAGTTTTAGCAGTTTCCACTTCAGCTATGGATTCAATGAATCTAAGTGGTGCCTTTTCATTTATATAAGTTTGTCCGATTTCCAGTCTCTTTGCTTTGTCAACTTCACAAAGCCAAACATAATCGCTTAACGGTCTATTTTTCTTGGCAATGACATGGGCATTCCTAAATAAATTGCACAGGCAGTTTCTATCAGCAGATTGCGACTGCCTGACTTCCGTACACGATTTTGCTTTATGAACCTCGGAAGCTTTAACGTGACTTTTTGATTGTTCGTGCTCAACTATGGTTGATATTCTCATATTTGTACAGCCTGTAATAAATGCATTTTGTCCTTTTAAGTTAGAATGCGTAGACTTTCCATCGTTTCCATACAACTCAATACAATATGAGCACGTCATACTTTCGGTTTCATTCTGACTGTTGTTTAAGCAGGTCAACCATTCGCGGCCCTCTGTCCATTTGTCACAACATTTTCGATTACTTCTTTTTTGTGCATAGGCTTTTCATGATGCTATTTTCTTATTTCGCGCTGCTCCATCTATTTCTTCTGTCTACTGCTTTTTACCGGGAACGACCCCATCGTAAAATCGAAGGAAACTCATTGCCTTGTTTATCCACGTTTTTACAACGCATGCGTAATGAACCAGGAAGAAACGAAATACCAAAAACTGTCGGAAACCGACATGACTATCCGGATACAAAATCTCAAAAATATTTAATTTTAAGGGGTTTGGGTAGGTGGGGATAAGCCAAAGAGCATGAAAACATCATCTTTTAATGTTCTCTATTAAAAAAGTCACATTAGAGCTGCCGATTTTCAAGCAATACAGAACATAGTTTGCCAAGAAAACTCACTGCTAATCAACGGAAATGTAATTTCATTGGCTGCTTTTTATATACTTACGTTCTGATTGGTTTATTATTTTTGTTGTCCATGTATCTATATCCATGTATCTATAATTATGACAAGGGTATTTCCGAGATACTTAATTTAAGGACAACTTTCTTTCATTGATCTCAGACTGAGGAATGATTTATTTGTAGCAGTTCATTTCTCTCAATTTTACCACTGCATGCTGAAACATTTTGCAGGACATCCGGTCCAGTAGTTTACAAGAAGTAGTTGGACCTTACAATTTTTTACAGGTCATGACCGACGGTCCGACGATGTTTGGGTTAGTCTGGGATACACAAGACGAAGAAGAAGAAAAAAAAACAATATACAATTATTGCCTGCACTTAAGGTGAACAATTATGATGTTCACCGCAAGTGCAGGCAATAATTGTTTTATTATACCGAAACTCTATTTACAATAATTTTGGATGCAATTAACACTTATTTGTGCGTTTTTATCTTGTGTTTTCATAAACTTCATATTTGTGTTTTTAACTTCCGGTCAAGATTGTAATTCCGGAATGCAAAAACGGATATATTTCCGGTCAGACATGGAACATAACATTTGTCGACCGGTGAACAACAGTGATGTTTCCCTAGGGTACCAATTTTGTAAAAACATCACTTTTATTTTATATATAATATATAATGTAAGGTATAATAACACAATATGTGTTATACACCACTATGTCAAACAAACACAAATTATGTAATATAAGATGAGCCTCCTACAAACAACTGGAGGTAAATACGAAACGAACATTGTTTGTTTTATGCGGAAATCGTAACGGAACTAAGAACGTAAAGATTCATAATAGGACAGCATAAAAAAATAAAAAAAAGATCAACACGAATCCCACCAAAACCGGTGCCCGCGAAGGGTAAACAGTTTCTGTCCTACATTTTGTGTATATATGCATGTATTTTAATTGTATTTTACCATCATCTACTATGTTATATGTGCAAATGGCAACATTTTATAAAGACAAAAGAAAAACAGAGAGCAAATACAACCTTGAAGAAAGCTAATGTTTTAAATATGTGTAAACGTCCTTGATCTCTATTCCTTTAAATCATTTCTATATAATTCCTTCTGATATGTTTACCGTTATTTTGTTTTAAATTGTGTTGTAATTTAATTCATTAAAAATATCAAAAAACAAAATAAACCTTGAACAAATATTTTGAGCATGTGAAGACGTCCTTGATCGTACTTTAAATGATTAATTACTGTTTAATTCCTTCTAATATTGTATCGTTATTTTATTAACAAAATAAAATAAAAAATACTTAGAAGAAATTGCATTTAATGAATTGTAGATTCCAACAATATTTTGTTCTTTTACATTGCTGTAAGATTTCAGCTATTACAGCTGTATAATTCCTTTGATCTTGAAATTTGTTATTGACAGGACTAGGAAGCTGATTACACGTTCAAATCACTGCATTTATTATGGTCGCTCTACAGTATTCCGATTTGATGTTTTTACATTTAAATTATTTACAAAAGCTGGATAATTGCTGTTTTTCCAATGATGTAAACACTTAATTGTTCCGATAACTAGTAAACAACTATAAAATATGATGAGTGCAGTGATATATGATAAGATATGGACATTTTTACTGGAAAATTTGAACAACCATATGCTACAACTATTAATCCTGGACACACTGGCACGTGAAAAACAATTCGCAAGGATCAAACATGCTGATTGATTAGTTGATAATTTCTCAGCATCAAGTGAACAGTATTTTAGCTATATTCTATGATTTTCCGTCAGTTGGATTTGGGAACTGTTCTGATGGTGTAGGATTTTGCATTGCATTATTATTTGAAATAGACAGTCTGTATTGTTTAAAAACACACAGGCTAAATTTAACAAAAGTGCTTAGCCAGCATTCAAGACTTCCCTTGCCTCAAATTGACTTGAAGTATCATGAAAACTAAAGACCATTTTTTTTCAACCTAATGGATAAAAGAACACATTTAAACTAATGTGACAATAGTCCGAACTGAATCTCGGATCATTATTCGACGATATCTGAAAGATACTAAAGGAAACGTAATTCAAATTTGAATTATCTAATTGAAAGAAAAATAGTCTGTCATTTCTAAAATCCTCTTATATATATGTACTATTTCGATGTGTAAGCTTAACTTCAACACGCTTGTCTAATTGTAGATTTAAAATTAGATAAGAAGCTTTTTGCCCTGATACCTAACACTCAATTGATCAGTAAATCTTTATTTCACTCCCACGGGAAATATTTGATTTTTTTTTTTTGTATCGTTTGACCTTTATTTCCGTTTCTGATGGATTTTCTTATTATCTACATACATGTACATAATATAAATATACTGACAAAAAAGAAACGCATACTCAATTTTATATAAGGTTTAGCAAAATGTGTACAATTCAGGGCTCGTCGTGGTCGTATTGTAGTTGGATTTACAACTACCTGTGTAATCAATGCATATCACCACTAAAGTTGTGACTTCGAACGCCGTTAATGGCGAGGTGTACTCGATACAGCATTATGTCATACAGTTTGTCAGTTACTTGCCACAGGTCGGTGATTTTTTTCACCAATACAACTGACCCCCAGGATATAACTGAAATACCATAACCCTGAAAAAAGTCAACTATCAATGTGATGTATCAAAACAAGTAATTCACAAAAAAAAATGTCGCATAGGTTCAGAAGAATGAAATGATCTACAATGACGACCTGTGATCATTTGCCGAGTCCGGTGTTGCAAAATCACTATTTACAAAAAAATCTGTTCATTATAGTTGGTGGTCCGCTCGTAGTGACGTCTTTTCTGCTATATCATAGCATAATGTATTGTTTGTAAACTTATTCAATTATTGAATATACCTGAAATACCGCTCACTTGACGTTGAACAACAATCGATCAATCAAAATAAGCGACCAAAACCCCCAGCTATCGTACAACACATACAAGTTACGGTATATCATATTATATAATAAGATATTTTCCTGACATGAGGTTACCTCTCCTTGTCTAATTATGAATACATTATTTCCTTTGATCTAATTATGTTTCATATACCAAAATGTAAGCAACAGCTAATAACTATGAAATAATACACGCATATACGAGATATTGCACACTTTAAGTATGGGCTGTAGTTTTATTACTCTCAGATAGCGCATTCAGTTGTTTAACGCGGAAAACCATGGTATAAATATTACAAAGCGTTCCGTGTCCAGTATAAACTTTCTGTGATTTTCTGTGTTTGTCTTGTTGCTTCTCTCATTATTTATGCAAGTTTAATTAATGTACTTCATGTTTTAGGCTGGTAATCCAGGTGCTGTTCCTTGATGCTGGAAACAAACAAAATACATACAGGACATTGACTTATGGTTGTACAAAACAAAACAAGGTACCAGGAAAACATAATAATGTTGCTATGTCTGCTATGCGAAAAAAAATCATAATCCTCGCTTATCTCAAGATCTACTTGTCTTGAGAAAAATATATGTCTTTTGTCTTTAAAGCCATATAAAACCCGTTTGTAAAATACGCAAAATTAAATAGATCTATATCATACATTACAATCAAATAAACCCAATGAAGATAGTCCAATTTGTTCAATTTGTCTGGCGCAATTTCTAATCAAATTTGTTTTGTTAGTATTAAATGATACCAACTCAAGAAAAACAAACCCTGAAACATAAGCTGATCTGTAATTTTTTTTTTTTTTTAGATTATATTGAAAGTTGACATTTCCTTTAATGAATATGTTTAATCCATCGATTAATTCCCCAGCGAATCTAGTTACTTCAGTATATGTCCGTCGGTTAAACTTCAAATATTTTTTGTATAAATATTTTGTTTTTCATTTTGCTGACATATATGGATTCAGCACGAAGTAAATCTATGAAATAAAATGTTGTTAGTATTTATCACGAAAATTCTTGATACCTTATTGGCCTAGGCTTATTCTACAAAATTAATAAATATTGTATTTTATTATAGTTCTGTTATACCAAATATTTAATATTTGGCTCTCTTGTATGGACACTTTGGTCTTATTGCTCCTAACCACTTTTGTTATTTACAAAAAAGGGTGCACTCGACTCACAGCCGCAATTCAGAAAGTTTTACCAGTTGCTTGCCCATGGTCGGTGGTTTTCTCCGGGTACTCCTGCTTCTTCCACCACTAAAACTGGTGGCCATGATATTGCTGAAAGTGGCGTTAAACACTAAAAATTAATCAATCAATCATTCCTAACCACGTTTTAATTCTTTGGCTTTCCAGACTTTCGATATTGAGCGTAATGAATGAAGGGTATTACAGAAACGCGTCGTGCGCACTGAATTTGATTCTACATTTTTATTACTATCACTGGGTCGATACATCTGCTTGTGGACTATCGGTCCACGAGAGTATCATCCTCCAGTAGCCGGTGATTCTGCACTGACATGGTTTATTAGATATATTTATTATTGAAATTTACAGTTCTTAAATATGTAATACTTTGTAAACATGTATGGTTCTGTTTCCTCAGACATAGGTGACCTAAGTCAATATTGGCTTTCCTGTTTGTGCTCTTTTGTTGTGTATCTCCCAGACACTTACATTGTTTGGCTTTCGATTTTGAGCGTACCCGGTGAAGGTCATTCCAGAAACGTCTCTAATTTAATACCTACGTGTTTATTGAACACATCATTCTCGGTAATTACTAAGGTTGATTTTAATTCCGGTTATAAAGATTGTAGAGGCATTTGAAGGTCAACCGGCATTATGTTTCAGCATAAAGTGTCTTTTTTATGTTTTGCATGACTTCTCTTGTTTTTGTAATGTTATATGATCAGTAAGTTGTGTTTGCTAATTTCCTTATGAAGGTTATCCAGAAACGGGTTGTGTTCACTCAATTAAGTATATACTTTATTATTACCATCACAGGATCCCGAGAGTATCATTCGCCCAGTGATATATTTGTGTTTGAAATGTACAGTTCCTAAATAATGTAATGTATTAAGGTCATTCTCCTTCGGGCATAGGGAACCCTATCGGATTGTTGGTGTACTGTTTTGGATTTGTTAAAAACCTTTTTTTGAA
This sequence comes from Gigantidas platifrons, assembly GCA_002080005.1. Classification (NCBI taxonomy): domain Eukaryota; kingdom Metazoa; phylum Mollusca; class Bivalvia; order Mytilida; family Modiolidae; genus Gigantidas; species Gigantidas platifrons. Next base: position 153,495 of record MJUT01050917.1, on the reverse strand, counting down.
GGGGGAGGGGGGGTGCTATTTTAAATACACAAATTCATTTGGTCTTATGTTATTATGAACATAAACATACTGCCTTTAGTTGAGGGTGTTATGGTAGATTACCACAGGAGGGAAAAACATATCACACTCAGGAAAAAGAATATCACCCGAGGCGAAGTCGAGGGTGATATTCTGTTTCCAGAGTGTGATATGTTTTCCATGTGTGGTCATCTACCATATCACCCTCAACTAAAGGCAGTATATTATTTTATTATACTGAATGCCAGTAGTAAAGAGAACTTTGAATTTTTATTGGAGTCGGTTAACCAATGGGACACACTATGTACATATCACTACCTAAATAAAGCAACAACTACTATCATTTTAGCAAGTAATATTTTCATTAATAATAACAGAAGGTGTTATTACGGCAGAGGGTGTCATTACCGGAAATGACTAATCGGCAAAACTCGGACGGAGCGGTTGTTATTTTCCGGTTCGGCTCGGGAGGATGATATTGCAGAAGGTGTTATTACGATCTGATTCCTACACCAAAAAAGCTATTGAGGAATGCCAAAAGCATATTACCCAAAGTATAATAAAAAATTATATTGCACACATATGTGATATCTATGGCGATAAGACATTTCATAGCTAGGATATTGTATAATGCATTCATAAGAAATACGACGTATTAAATCATACATGTATCTGATAAAAATAAGAGGGAATGTCCATAATCCAAGTTGGAGAAACCGGAATCGAATGCAAAAAAGAACACATTGGTTCTACAAACTATAACATATCATGATATATAGTGATTAATTCTATTGTATTGCTTATTTGGTTTTTGCCTTTGTCTTATCTCTCGTCGACACGGCCATAAATTGTTCCGAGCTCGCAATCCTTAACATAATTATAGCATGACTTTTGGCTTAATACGTGCATTAAAGCCATCAGCATTCCTTTTTAGAGAAAACAACGAGGATATTATAAATGATTTACAATTAATCGTATCAAATAATTCATTATTTAATCTTCAAACAGATAGTTTACAGTGTCTGTAGAGTTGTCATATAATCAATGGAATGTTTGAGAAACAACGGAAAATAAAGACGATCGGTACATTGTAATAAAATAAGAAGAGTTTGAAGAAAGCAAATGCTAAAATGATTCCTGACATCGAAGAAGGATCCAAAGAATAAAAAAGAAAACGGACACACATCGATCAACAAAACACCACACTGAAAAATAAAGATCGAGCAACACGAACCCCGCTAAAACCCATATAAAGTGGCACCTGTCGTAAGTACAGGATATTTACTAGCTTAATTCTTATTGCGTGTAATATATTTGCCTTTGATAGCACTTCCGAAGAAACTCAGGATACACAGATCTGGTATCCCTACTGTTTGGGTGAACAACTTCCAACGTGATATCTGGTTATTGAGCAAAACCAATGTGATTTACAACCCTCAGTCAAAAGTTTTTAAGGAGTAATCTCAGATGGCGGGTTGGAATGCAAAATTTGAAACTCCATTTCCCTATTCATTCTAAGATTATGTGCTCTTTATTTTTAGTAGAAATGAATCTGTAGATGTTGTATCATTTGTTTATGTCTGTGTTGCTGTTTGTGATCCAATTATCAAGAGGGGAGTGGGGCTGGTATATCATTAACTGGTTGAGTCTAGACATTTGTTTGTACCTGTACCAACTCAGACCGTGGATTCCCAACGCCATTTCTCGTAATCCTTTTGTGTTCAATGATTTGATGTGTGAGGTGGCTGTTGGGTTTATTGATATTGGTGGAATTGGTGACCATTATTGAATAAACCTTTGCTTAATACTAATATATTATTTGTGAACGTGTGATCAACATGAATATATCTCCCATACGACACACTTGACGTTAAACAATTAACCAAAATGTTTTATTATCAAACACGTCTCTTACGTCTGTATCCGGTGAATGATGGCTTCATAACATGATCACAGTTACTTGGCATTGATGTTTAGTTTGGTATATGTTGCTATTTATGTTGTTGCTCTTCAGAAAACATAAATAATGATTCCTATGTCTATACGAGGATGAATACATTATTAGTTATAATTAATTCCAATTGTAATGTCTCGTGTAGTGTTATTAAATGTTTGGGAATACATTTATCCAAAAAGGTAACTTTCACCAGAATCGACTAATCTCGTTCTTTCAAACTTATTCCAATATTCATACAAGGGCTATTGCAGAAAAAAATTAAATTAACCCAATCCTATATTTCAGCATCCGAGATTGCGTCTACATCTCATTTTCAGATAATCCGCGCTTTTATGATTTTCTGGATTGCAACGTTGTGAGTTCGAATCCCGCTCATGGCCATGTGTACTCGAAACACCATTATATGTTAACGTTTGTCAGTGACTTGCAGCAGATCGATGGTTTTCTCCACCAATAAAACTGACTGCCACGATATTACTGAAATATTGTTCAAAATGGCGTTAAAACCCCAACCCCAACACCCTACTCCATCAAATCCTACTTACAATTTACCTGCTTAACAATCCGATACCTTATAATGCTTATAAAATTACCATTCAACTTATCGACATTTAAAAAAGAAATTAATATTCATTTTGACGAAATAGCATCTGCTGAAATTCTACAAAGTTCTCCTTTGTTAAATTATATCTCTTAATTCAATTTTGAACTTCAAATGTATGACAAAAAAGAAATATTAGTACATTTTTAATTCAATAACAGTTGCTGAAAGATGATCCGACACATCTTAAGAATAGTACTCAGCCATATACAAAGAATATGCCAAGGACGATTATATAATTGCATCTGCGACTGTCCTTTATCCTGCATGTGTAGCCATCCGTTGTCTTACATCTGCGTCTGTCCATTGTGTTGCATCTGCAGGTTTCATATTTACATTTCAGGCAATTCCTTTTGTTCTATTAAATATGATTTATTTGTGTAGATGTTCGTAATATCTGGCGAACATTCTACGCATCCAACTATTAGAATGGTTTATTTCAAAATCTGGCTGGCAATACAATTTTTCGTAATTCAAAGAATGAATAAAAAGTATAACTTGTGTTCTTACAATGATTATTCTATAATTTTAGTTTTTTTTTCATATAGTCTATCACTTAATAAACGTCAGAGAAAACCGAAGAGGCAATTACAAATGGACAGTCCAGAGACACTGGCAACATTGGGTAGCACAAGGCACAAACACAAACAAAATAAAACAAACATTCCAACAAGATCCCGGCGGTGAACACAGGCACTCACAAAGTGTAAGCAATTCCTGTTTCCGACTTATATATACGTACTTCTCAATCTGATATTTGAAAATGTTTATAAGAGTACAAAATACTTATTGCCATTTAAAAATTTTAACATTAACATTTGACGAACCAACACCTGCTGAAATTCTACAGAGGTCTCTGTTAAATTATATCCCTTCATGTAATCTTGACCTTCAAAGTATAAAAAACTGATATTAATACATTTCTAATACAACATTTACTGAAAGATGATCCGACAAATTCTAATAATAGTACTCAGCCATATACAAAGAACATTTCAGCATGGCGTATATCCATAACGGAACCTTCGAGATATGAACATCGACGTTACGCGATTCTTGAGGAACATGTAGATTTTTGAAGCAAGTTGAAAAATCGGTCTCTTTATTTTTACGATTTAATACGATCAACGATACTTAGGAACTGTATATTAAGTATAACGGAACTCATCTATTATTACATTTGCCATTTCTATAAGATTTATCGCATCTGTTCATACGCAGAAGCGGCATTTATAAAACCAATTGCAGTTTTCACCGCATCAACATATTGAAAAGACGTTTTCATCACACATTTTGTCTTATATCATCAATTTAACAGTATTCTGTTATTTGGTTATGAGCTAGAGTATATCTTGGATGTTCAATTTCAATACCATGACAAATATGAAAACCAATTAATGTATAATAAAATCAATAATGATGAAAAAAATTCATCTCGCCAAAGCAACGGATCTTTATGATTGTGAAACTGCCTGCAACTTTCTGGATTGCCAAAGGAAATATTCAAAACGTTCTTACACTGGTAATTAGGGACCCCGGTGAGGAGGGATAACAACCATACTGTTTACGGGGATGTACCACTGAAGGATTGATTGAATGGGGTTTAACGTCACTTTCAGCAGTATTTCAGCTATACCGTGGCGGTCTGAAGGATTGAAAACTGGCCCAAATTAATATATCCAAAACAGGTATATTATACACTATATTTGGCTCTTTTGTTTACTAGAAAAGGAGAAAAATTGCCCCCAAATTGATATAATTGTTTCATAAGCTTACAAAACTTGTTACCCTTTCATATTTGCACACCCCAGTATACGGTACAAAATAGGAAGTTACCCCCTTC
>MJUT01050917.1:85093-148603 GCA_002080005.1 Gigantidas platifrons | reverse complement strand
TTTTTTTTTTTTTGGCAATGTTTTTGAATATATCCACTGTAATAAATATATAAATTTTAACAATTCCATCCACCAGACCCAGAACTATAAATTCACTAACCAAATATCAGCTTTTCTCTCTGTGGTTTTGATCACCGAGATACTTGAAATCTGCATACAAACATCATATGATCAAAACGTTCAACTGAATTTAAAGAGGTATCTCCCTGTAGTGTATGGTACCGCTTTAAGGCCCCCGAAAAATAGTTATAATGTCGAAAACAAACAATTTGTATATTATTTCAATATTCATATTTTAGATGGAGTCACATATGTTAGATCTACTTGGGCTTGAGATAATAAGTACACACGAAACTAAGGAAGCAGAGTTAGATAACAATGCACCCTCAATTGATGAAATCCAGGAAGTAACAGATTCTACAGACGGGTATTTAAAAAACACTCAAGGCGAGCAAAGTCATGTTGCTATTTTTACTGTCGAATCATTTGATTTAAATGAGACTAGTGATTCCCAGAATCAAGATAATATGGAGGCTACCAGTACTGTTACTGAGACCGAACCCTTAAATTTGAGCTTAGACCAGACAGCTAGTAGTGCTGTTAGTTACGTAGAAAGTGAGGTTGAAATTGAGTTTGTTGATGCTAACAGTAACAGTTCGTCAAATCATGTGTGCAAACGTTGTAACAAGCATTTCGCTAACAAATCAAACTTAGCCAGGCATTCCAAAATTCACACTGGAACTATGCTTGAATGCAATGTATGCACCAATGCATACCACACATACAATGTATTATGACCTAAAGAGACACACATAATCTATTCATGGAGGTCGTAGATTCGTCTGTGAACATGATGACTGCAATAAGGTATTTAAGTCTGCAGTTGGTTTAAGCAACCATAACAAAGAGCATCAAGGTCAATTTAGTTACTTGTGCCAGTACTGTGGTAAAGGTTTCAGCTACAAAACTGACTACAAGGGACATAAATTGAAGCATGAGGGACAAAACCTTTCACCTGTAGTAAATGTGGAAAATGTTTTCACATCAAAGCAAACATGAAAAGACATTTTTTACAATGTGGTAACAAGCAAAGGTCATTTTCATGTGATATCTGTGGGAAAAAATTGAGATGTGAGCGTTATTTAAAATAACACTTAAAGAGACATTCCAATCCAGACCAATATCAATGTGCGACGTGTGGAAATTTTTTATATAATAATAATTTTATTGTCAAATAAACATCCATACATGTTTGTGACCAGAAAAAAAAAACAAAAAAAACAAAAAAAAAACGATGTAAACAAGATATCTTAATATTTCATGAACAAATTAAGAGACTTCTGTCCTCAGTTCTAATGACTTTATTATGTAGAAGCCATTAATTTTGACATGAGCTGTATAAATACCGGGCATCCCTGTTAATGCATAGCAAGTAAACTGGTCATAAATAAACTCATAAGACGTGAAAGATATATGACATGGGTTTTTTTCTTCAAATACGGTATATATACCAGTAACGTTCCAGTAGAGAACTGCAGTGATTCTTCCATTGATAAGACCTTCGAATACTAATCAATCAATATCTCATTTTAATTTCATCTAGTGTAGAAGAAGAAAAAGAATTTTACACAGTGGTACTATTTTTTTTTTCATTTTATATAATACTGAAATACATTTTTTTATTTTTATTTATTTGACAAATAAATAATTTGTAATAAACCACAATGTAATTTTGTATATTTTCGACCGTCTCTGCTGTTTAGGTTTACGTAAACGTGTATCGAAAAAGTTATCTCTGAAATGATAAATAGATACTTTTAAATCTTAGTAAGCATCCACCCCATTTCTTTTGGATACTTTGTTTTCTGTGTCTTGGATGAAACAAAGTACCCCGGTTATTCACAATACTTTTTTTGAGAATTTTGGCGTTACGACGGGTGCCGGTAGTTGAGCTTTGTTTAGTTATTTCTTTAGTTACACTTGTTTTGCCAATGCTATTGGTTTATGATTTGGATCACTCCTATAGGTATACTACACTTGTCTTTGTGTATGTGCCTTCTTCTTCTTTGGTTTATGTAGCCAAAGCATACTCGACTTTCGTTTTGTCCCACTTTTCCTGAAACAAAATAAAGAACAATACAATTTGTAAACAAAATTAACAAAATAGTACCAAGATATATAAAACTGAGTACATTTTCCAAAATAAAACTTCTTCTTAATAGTAATTCATCAGTAATTCTTAGAATGTCCTCTTCATTCATATCAAGTTGTTTCCAAAATAGAGGTACAGTCATGGAACATAATTATTCGCCACCCTCGATTTTTTACTACATGTATATATTTCATATAAAACCACATAAAAATTTTTTTTTTAAAGCTATCTCATGGCAGATTCTTATGAAATTTATTTCAAGACATGCAGAATTCTTTGAATTGTATTTGTTTATCTGATAGTAGTTTTTGTCTGCATGGTTTATGTTTTCTGGTGATTTAAACACAAATGTTAATTTTTCCCATTTTATTTTGGTTAAAATATGTAGCCGTTTTGACGTCAGAAAACAAAAATTGTCTTTAAATCATAAGAAAATAAAGGCAATCTAACGGAAAAGCATGCTAAAATAAACAAATAATCTTTAAATATTTCTGCTTCTTCTGTTGCAAAGATGATCAAAATCCGTTTAGAAATGACTTCACAATAATTTGTTTTGAAAAATGTGGTTTTATATGAAATATATAGCGTAAAATCGAGGGTGGCGAAAAATTATGTTCCATAACTGTAGTCTGATGTGAAATAGATTATGTATATTATGCATGATTTTTTTTTAATATTGTCATATATATATATATATTTCATTTGATGTAAAACCATACTTCACAAACTTGTCATACTGTTACATAATCAGTGTACATAATACATTGTAGTATATGGGCCCTACTCATTTATTATTAATGAGTTTGTGCTTATAAAGTATTTAGTATTATTGTCGTAAAGGGTCCGTTGCCTCCAAGTCGCGAAGGTCGCGGTGCCACATTTTAATACGTTTTCTATAAATCGTAAAGGTGCCGTTACGAACCTTTTCCATTAAAAATCGAATTTAATGGGCTTTAATGGATTATTAACTGAAGACTGGGTTAGTAGTTGGTGCATTTAGGTTTCTTCTTTTAATAATTGTCAACATTTGAGAGTTAAAAGGTAGAAAAAAGCAAATATTCATAAAAGATATGTCCGAAATTTCACTTTACATTGACAGTCATCTCGTTGGAAAGCGAGCGAAACGCATTTTCAGCAGACGTATGTGAATGGTTTTTGATTTTGGATTGAATCATACATCAGAGAGTTCCGTGAGAGCAAAATATACGATATATTTACATTCCTTCCTTGCAGCTATCCATTATTATGTGGCTTTCCCACTCGCTGACATCATATTCATCACAAAGGATCCGTTACTTGTTCCCCAAGAAGCGCGTAACGTCGATGTTCATCCCGAAGATTCCGTTATGGATATACACCGTGTTCAAGGACGGTGATATAATTACATCTGCGACTGTCCTTTGTCTTGCATTTGTNACTTTTAAATCTTAGTAAGCATCCACCCCATTTCTTTTGGATACTTTGTTTTCTATGTCTTGGATGAAACAAAGTACCCCGGTTATTCACAATACTTTTTTGAGAATTTTGGCGTTACGACGGGTGCCAGTAGTTGAGCTGAGAATGCTTACTTTGTTTAGTTATTTCTTTAGTTACACTTGTTTTGCCAATGCTATTGGTTTATGATTTGGATTACTCCTATAGGTATACTACACTTGTCTTTGTGTATGTGCCTTCTTCTTCTTTGGTTTATGCAGCCAAAGCATACTCGACTTTCGTTTTGTTCCACTTTTCCTGAAACAAAATAAAGAACAATACAATTTGTAAACAAAATTAACAACATAGTACCAAGATATATAAAACTGAGTACAGTTTCCAAAATAAAACTTCTTCTTAATAGTAATTCATCAGTAATTCTTAGAATGTCCTCTTCATTCATATCAAGTTGTTTCCAAAATAGTACAGCCATGGAACAAAATTATTCGCCACCCTCGATTTTTTACTACATGTATATATTTCATATAAAACCACATTAAACAATTTTTTTTAAAGCTATCTCAGGGCAGATACTTATGAAATTTATTTCAAGACATGCAGAATTCTTTGAATTGTATTTGTTTATCTGATAGTAGTTTTTGTCTGCATGGTTTATGTTTTCTGGTGATTTAAACACAAATGTTGATTTTTTTCCGATTTTATTTTGGTTAAATATATAGCAAATTTGACGTCAGAAAAAAAAATGTTTTTAAATCATAAGAAAATAAAGGCAATCTGACGGAAAATCGTGCTAAAATAAACAAATAATCTTTAAATATGTCTGCTTCTTCTGGTGCAAAAATGATCAAAATCCGTTTAGAAATGACTTCACAATAATTTGTTTTGAAAAATGTGGTTTTATATGAAATATATAGCGTAAAATTGAGGGTGGCGAAAAATTATGTTCCATGACTGTAGTCTGATGTGAAATACATTATGTATATTTTTTTTAATATTGTCATATATATATATTTCATTTGATGTAAAACCATACTTCACAAACTTGTCATACTGTTACATAATCAGTGTACATAATACATTGTAGTATATGGGCCCTAATCATTTATTATAAATGAGTTTGTGCTTATAAAGTATTTAGTATTATTGTCGTAAAGGGTCCGTTGCCCCCAAGTCGCGAAGGTCGCGGTGCCACATTTTAATACGTTTTCTATAAATCGTAAAGGTGCCGTTACGAACCTTTTCCATTAAAAATCGAATTTAATGGGCTTTAATGGATTATTAACTGAAGACTGGGTTAGGAGTTGGTGCATTTAGGTTTCTTCTTTTAATAATTGTCAACATTTGAGAGTTAAAAGGTAGAAAAAAGCAAATATTCATAAAAGATATGTCCGAAATTTCACTTTACATTGACAGTCATCTCGTTGGAAAGCGAGCGAAACGCATTTTCAGCAGACGTATGTGAATGGTTTTTGATTTTGGATTGAATCATACATCAGAGAGTTCCGTGAGAGCAAAATATACGATATATTTACATTCCTTCCTTGCAGCTATACATTATTATGTGGCTTTCCCACTTGCTGACATCCTATTCATCACAAAGGATCCGTTACTTGTTCCCCAAGAAGCGCGTAACGTCGATGTTCATCCGGAAGGTTCCGTTATGGATATACACCGTGTTCAAGGACGGTGATATAATTACATCTGCGACTGTTCTTTGTCTTGCATTTGTGGTTATCCTTTCTGTTGCATCTGCATGTTTCATATTTACATTCCAGGCAATTCTATAGAATATGATTTATTTGACTGTGTCGATGTTCGTAATACCCGGAGAACATTCTACGAATATAGCTACGTTGGAGTTTAATATCAATTTTTGAATATGCGTACAACGCTAAGCATGTCTTTCTATAGCCAAGGGTTCCCATTAGATGAGAGACGACAACTATGGATATATTTCCCAAAATAAGATCATAACTGTAAATCATTTTCCTTAATTGCAAGAAAAATAATTTGTCATGATGTAACAAATGAAATATTAGATATTAAACTGTACACTGTATAAACAATAGTAGAATGATTGTGTAATGAACGTCATCGAGGAACAGACAATTCATCATAACATTGCACAACCTTGGTCATAGATCATTGTTCTCTATAATTATTTTCCCTCGTGGGAAATCCGCCATGACATCAACATTTTTGACAACATTTTCCTATTTATCCAAGATGTCCATCTATAATTTTATTAATTCTAATCTCCCGTCGGAATGTTTATATTTCTCACGTTTTCATTATTTCATTTATGTTTTGATGTGATGGATAAATAACACGTCTCTGGAGGGACTAATCAATTTTACAAGATACACTCCGAAGCAAAATGATTGAACAGCATAAAAAATAGTCCCTCTGTCTGTAGATGAATTATACATTGAACATTAATTTTATGCACAGTTCTAGAAATAAAAATGCGTCTTATGCTCAGTCTTGATTGATCGATGATTGTTAACGTTAGGACGAGAACAAGTTAACAAACTTTGAATTATATAGTTCGACAGTGGGACTTGGATTGTGGGCGAACAGATTATGTTGCGAGGATTATTAGAAAAATATAGATTCCCACGGGAAAAAGAAAATATAATGAAAAAAGTCGAGCCATTTGCATATGAACGTGTCACTAACATGCACAACGAACACACTATTCCTTATTAGACATGATAGAAACAGCTAAAGGCTATATTTTATGTATAAAGATCGTGACATTCTACATAAGTAAGACATTCATTATCATCCGTCCGTACTGTCTTAAGGGCGCTTTTTGTATTTGATCCGTTCCGTATCTTTATCGTACTCCTTATTGAGACGTAGCACACCCTAGCGGGGAACCGAGGGTATGTTACATGCTAGGGCTTCCCTCAAATGGGTATCTTTTAGAATCTTATATAATGTTTACATGTGTCAATGAGCAGGCAGTTACTTCCCTTTGTCTTCCACTTTAAACTTCCTATATTATAGCAGAATGAAATGCCGTACTGCTTGCTATTCAATTTTATTTTTAACCTAATAAATCTGAATATGATATGCTCAAATTGGTTTTTGTGGCTTGTAGCAAGATTCAAAATACTTTTTTTAATTATCGAAATGTACACAGACATGTTGGATGTTAACGCGGATATTACTTGTATTTAGATTCCTAGTCAAATAGGAGGCGATGAATACTCTCGATTATAACAAGAGTATAAAGATACCAAAGTGGTAATCATAATCTGTAAATAGAAGGACAGACAACACCATGGACAAAAGAAAAGGGACAAACAACGATCAACAGAAAATTAAAGATCGATCAACACAACCCCATTAAACACAGGGGGTGAACTCGGGTGCTTCGGAAGGGAAAGCACTTCCTGTCCCACAAGTGGCACAATGCTATGCGAAGTACTTTATTTACATTTGTATCCTTGTTGTGATAATATTAATGATGATAATAAACTGCATGAAATTCAATGTTGTTGGCAAAACTGCGTTGTTTAATGGCCACTACCTATAAGGAGCAGGTACTTTTAACACGTCTGACAGGTTATAAGAGGGTGACTTATAATTATATTTTAAATGAAGAACAACGACCACAATGCAGTCCATGTAATACCTTTAAGTAGAACGTGTCTTTGTTGACTGTGTATATGTATATGTAAAGGGGCGAGTTGTATATGTCATAATTTAGTGTTTGGTGTCAAATTGACTGTCTTGGATTAATACAACGAACGATTTTGTTTGTCTCCCTGTGTAATTGTGTTTGTGGTGTGTCACTTACGAATCAAAAACTCAATATAACATTATTCGGTGAGTCACATGTAAGTTTTACTAGGACAATACAAAGATTAGTTGAAAATGACAAGAGATTTACCGGAATTGACTATATGAGTAGCACGGTGGGTGTATATTAAGAAATGACAACTGCTTATCATTTGCAAGCACATTGGTTCATCACCGATGTTTCTGATTTGATGGGGTATGTACTCTTTATTCTTTTAGATCTCTATTTCTTTTTGTTTGTTTGTCTACGTTCTCTGTCTTCCGCTCAATGTTGTCCGTGTGTCTTGATTGTCAATTCGATTTTTTCTAACGATGATATAATATATACTGATAGTATAAATACATTTTTATAAGTATTGCTCGTTTTTTTTTGTAAAAGTAGAGGTGTATAAACAATTTTAAATACGCTTACTTAATCAACAGTACAGTTTATTATAAACGTGGAGAGCTTCCTGCATGATCATTATATGTTGTTTGTAGATTAATAACGGAATATAGGATGCTTTGACTGATTAAATCTATCTAATATAGAAACAAATAATTAAAAACGTAGCTCTAATATTCCCAAAGGGAAGTTTATTTTAAAGTTAATTAATTCTTTTCTAGTCTAATTCTTCAAATATTGTTTTTATTGGCACCTGATGCTGCCGCAGTTATAACTTTATTTGTCCAATATAGGATATTTAAGTCCAACAAAGTAGGAGGGTCAATCAGCGAACAGAACAAGAATAACATATCCATAACTCTCACATTTGATACTTAGCCATGAGCTGCAACGAATAGAACACGTGCTCAACTAGGAATAAGGTATCGATAGCTGTCATATTCTATACTTAGCTATGGGTCACGGCGAATAGAGCAAACTATTATCTAGGAATAAGATATACATGACTCACAATCGATACACAGCCATGGGTCGCATCCAATAGAGTAAATTCTTATCTGGGAATAACAAATTCAAAGCTCTCACATTCGATCATTAGCCATGGACCGCAGCAAATAGACCAAGACTGGGTTGCTCAAAACACTGGTTAATTTTATCCATTGGTTAGGCTAACCAATGGATAAAATTGCTAACCAGTGGTACCGTATCCGGTGGACAATTTTACGTTGCTCAACCATTGGATAGTGCTGTGGTTAACTAACCAGTGTTAAGTAGCTTAACCAGTGGATAGTATCCCATAATTCCATAGTATTCTTTGTAAAACAATGTCAGAAATCGTTTGCTCAACAAAAAAAAGACGGAGAGGTGAACATTTCTCCAAGGCCGACTTGGTTTTCTTATGCGAGCTTGTGGAGAAAACATAACCATAATTAGGTCAAAACAAACGAATGTCATGACAAATGCAGAGAAGGCAAAAGTGTGGAAAGAGATCACAGACTCTGTGAATGCAAGGGCGGGTGGGCAAAATAAAGATCGGTAGAGCAAATCAAGGAAAAGTGGGGAAAAGTATGTTCTACGGCCAAGTTGGAGGCCGAAGTAAATAGTATGAGCCTCAATCAGACAGTAGAAGATCCAGCTTTGCCAGCGCCAAGTGAAGTGGCACAAAAAATCATAGAACTTCTCACCGATGCACTAAAGACATATCAGAATAGGAAAGGCAGGGGCGGATCCAGGATTTCAAGTTAGGGGACGCACTTAAAAAAAATCGCGCCGAGCGGAGGGAGGCGTGAAAATTTTTGGGGTATTTCGTGTGGGAAAATCAAGATTTTACGCAAATTTTTTTTTTTTCAATTTTAGGGTGGGGCGCGCCCTCTCTCCCCTGGATCTGCCCCTGAAAGGGATAGTCTTTTTACATTTTCTCTGTACTTTCCAAGAAATTAATATGTCAGTCATGGATATACCATCAATTTTCATTCTTCATTATTCAAAAACACAGGTACTTTTATAAAACAAAATAATTTATGCATGTTGCATCCCTTTCTAGCCAACTATATACACCCATTCAAAATTTGGAAATACGGGATACAGATTCACTACTTTAAGGGTATTTGTTGATCCCTCTTTATTGCTTTTTGAAGTCTATATGTAGCTGCGGCTTGCCATTTCTTAGCATTATATTTAGACCAATAAAAAAGTGCATAGTTAACAAGAACTATTATTTTAAGATATGTATTACTGTCGGTCCGTCTATATAGGGTACATGGTTTCAAAGAAAAAAAAATTGAAGGCGTTTTTAAACGGATTTTGATGATTTTTTAACCAGAAGGCGTGGCAATTTCTAGACATAATCTTGTTTCGGCTAGTTTTCATTTTCTTGCGATTTACACTTTAATTTGTTTTAAAATCCAATTTACAATGCATTTTCTAATAAAAGTGGAATCCTAAAATAACATCACATTATTTAATCCACAGGAACACAAAAAGTGGAGTTGGTTGCCAATTATCTTATACGTTAACATTCCTGTTATTTATATTTGAAGACCTATATATTTCATGGTATCGAACGGAAAAGGGGGTTACAAAATACTTGTGTGATCAAACACACCCTGTACATTTTTAGAATAGTACCCCTTCCTATTAACAAAGGCGTATTCATAGTCTAAGGGTGGTGCCTGTATTTCGATCATGCGTGCAATCTGTCAATTGTCCCATACAACGCCAAGAAAATGGACAATGTCATTAAACCCTGTTTTAAGTCTGTTCCTCTGAAAATCTGTAGAGGGCCAGGTGGTATATTGTCCAAATATATCACACAGAGCATTAGAGACATCTCTTACTGCTCTCGAGACACTTGAAATATGATATCCCATTGTATCACCGATTACTCACATCGAACTCCCTGGTGCAAGGTAATATATCAGGGCAAGTTTTAATTGTATGTCTACTGGTATGGCATGAGACCCAAGATTTGGTCTGCACAATTGTGGCTCTATATATTGATTTGATTTGATTTTTGGTGTTTAACGCCATTTGCAACAATATTTCAGCGATATCATGGCGACCAGTTTCAGTGGTGGAAGAAGGCGGAGTACCCGGAGAGAACCACCGACCACGAGCAAGTAACTGTTAAACTTTATTACTAGCGGCTGCGAGTCAAGTGCATCCTTTTTTGTAATTTACAAAGCCGGGCGCATACTCGCGCTGTATTGGTGATAGCAGGCTTGTATAAGTTGTTAGGTATTCCAACTACCTAACTCATGGAGCCACCCGGGCCCTGTGTCTCTATAATCTAAATCTATCCCAGAATTCTCTATCATCGAAATCCAACTCAATATGCAGATATACTCTTTCTTTTTGCTGTCGTCTTGCCATATTTAACCAATGGTTAAATATTTATCCAGCCAAATTTGAGGTGTTAACTTTATCCACCGGGATAAGGCATTTTATCCAGTGGATAAAATTTGAGCAACAAAAATTAACCGGTGGTTAAATTTATCCATTGGATAACTAGATTTAACCAGTGGATAACACTAACCAACGTTTTGAGCAACCCAGTCCTCGTGTTTATCTGAAAATATATATCAATAGTTTTCATATTCGATACTAAAAAAATATGTATACCAGGTGTCTTACTTGATGTTACATTAGATGGTAAATCTCGTAGTAAGTGATGTATTGTACAATACGTGTCAACATGTGGACAAGCATGTTTTTGAAAAGAGCGCTTTGTACATATATCCATATTGTTGTTGGATATTCAAATATCCAGAGGGGAGTATTGGGAAAGTTGTGGTCCTTTTAACCTGCCTAACCACATTGTCCATGTCTATTGCCATCCAAGGCGTGGAAGGAGTGGTGAAAGTTGCTAACGATTACTGTTTAAACTTTCTTTTGAATAAAGGAGTTGGGATACTGATTATGTCTGGTCCAATTCCCATTTTCACGTTGTTTTTTTTTAATCATTATTCATTATACAGAACCCTTGCTTCGACATCAAAGATGTTTATCAATATGTGTATTTATTATATGCTATAAAATAAAAATGCAATAGTCCTTCATGTCGGAATTTAATTTAAACATATTTTATGGTCAAGCAATTATACAGACATGTAGATCAGACACAAGTTATAAACTTACTCCAGAATTTGTGAGATAAAATGTATAAAAGCAGGTAAACCATAAAGCAACAAATGTAAAAAAAAACAACAACATAAAACCGAAATCAATAATATTGTATGAAGAACTAACTGAACCCGATCACACTGTACTGTTTATTAGTGATGTTATTTCCTGAATTAATTGACACTATACAATATTTGTATAGAACACAACATGTCCAGCCTGAAATGAGTTACTGATGTGAAAATAAAACCATTATTAACCTGTCAAGAATAGGGATAGTGGTCTGTTTAAAGTTGACTGGCTCTTCTATATCAGATTGCTTTTATCAACTGGAACTGACAGCTTTAAGTTTTTGTAACATCTATAGAGAGATCCGTATATTTTTAGTTCTGGTTTCGGCACGCACGTAAAAGTATAGTTTGACGATAAATATGACAATAAACTTTATAATTATATATGAATTTTATTTTGTGATTTGCTTTCCATTTATTATTGATTGTGTATGAAATGAAGGTTTTGAAAAAAGGGGGGTGTTTGTTCTTTTTGTTTTACCTGTCTGTTTGTTTGTTTGTTTGCATATATAAATAAATATATCGACATATTGATGTTGTAATTTGATATGTTAAGTTAACTAAATGGCATTTATTAAGTATGTATCTTTTTGTTCAGTGTTTACAAATCAATATGTATAACGTGAGTCAGGAAGGGGTCTTAGCGTGATCTCTGCATAGCCATTTTTGGTAAGCTTTATTACGTGAAAACCCGAGAAAATTGAGATGTGAAAACGTCATGTTTAGTGCATCGTGATCAGTGAAAGAGCATTTCTCAGTACCTGTCTGAATGAAGAAACAATCATTTTATAAGCGTGAAGACAATCTCTTCTGCGTTTTTGCATACGAAACCGCACCGAGAAATGTTTCTCACTCTTAGTTTTTTCCGGATCCGTATAAATTTGTTACTTATAATACTTATTAAATTGTCATCAATTATAAATTACACCAACATTGACACGTCTATGAACGTTAGAGAAAACCGAAGGGAACTTCATGAATGGACAATCCAGAAAATATGGCAACATTGGGTACACAGGCACAGGACGACGACAATCAAAACAAAAACATACCACAGAAATCTAAAAAGATTGACGTTTTCAGTATTTATATGCAGGATGCAAGTAACAAAGTCACACGAGTGACGCTTGGTGTGCGATGGGCCCATGGCCGGACGCTTCCATTAATATTAGTGGAGGAACCCGGAGTACCTGGAGAAAACCAACGACCTGACGCAAATCACTGACAAACTTGATCATATAATGTTGTATCGAGTGCACCTCGCCTGAGCGCGGTTCGAAACTGATAACGTTAGTGGTTATAGGCACTGATACAATAGGTAGTTATAAATCCAACTACCAAACGACCACGGCGGCCCCTGTGAGGGTTGATGGGGTCCTAATACAGTGTACTAATATTCAATATTAATTGCTTTTATATAACAGAAACGCTACTTCATACTATAAGATAACAATAAAGTTAGCATCATGCGTTCGAGTGTCATTTATTAAAGTGTATTTTAAGATATGAAACTTGTTTATTAAGAAAAAACAAAACAATTATCTTTGCAAATTAATTCATTTTAAATGAAGTAATTAATCTTATAACTAATTTTTCTTCGCAATAACATGTTTACGCTTATAATTTAAATTGTTTAAGCTATTTAAGCACATTAAGATACAATTAATGAATGAATGAAAGATCTTTCAAAATGTTTTGCTGTTCTCAAAAGTTCAAGGCAATTTAAAATCATATCCGTTACATTGAATTTTCTATTTCAGAAAATATGATATTGCCAGTGGCCCCTTATTAAACGATACTGATTTTTCAATAAAATAATTTCTTAGATATTTTGATAAATTGCAAATTTAACCTCCATTTAATTTTCAAATTTTATATTGCTTGAATGATTGATAGCTGTTTAATGCGATGTGAACAATATTTCAGCTATATTGATGACAAGAAAAGTTATATAGCATCGTTGGATTGATTGGGCAACCGAATCCCCCAATCCCCAAAATGGCTTCCTGTGAACAGTAATAAGTTGAACAAGTACATTGTGAAAAGTAAAATGTGTTTAACACAAAGAAGACTAACCCCAACTAACTCGAGGTTTTCACATGGGGAATCACATATCTCTCGGAGACTGTAGTGGATTATTTTTCGTGCATATATATATATATATTGTTTTCAGAGGGAACCTATTAATATATAAACTAGTCTTAGCTTCTCGGCAGCAGGACACAGTCCCTTCCACAGGTTGTCGACTGGTTGTGCAAGACGAAGAACAAATACACAAGTCACCCAAGGATGGAAAATTAATGAGTTATTTCTGTTACTCTATTTCCACATACAACATGTACACATCAATTGTACCAGTACCTATGGAGCAATAACATGTTACGAGTGGTCACTGAATGACAAACATTATCGACCCAATATATTATTCTATATTTCAATACTCGTAAACTTGTGGCAACGAAAACAGCTGTACGTTAGTGTCACCATCTAATTTACAATATTTGTTGTTTGTAATTGTATTCCCGAAATGAATTTTGATATGATATAACTCACTGGATATTAAACAATTTCAATATGTCTATCTTTTACTTACAGATAGAGTGGTCGTCGTATGCCGAGATCGTGTGGCACTGATAATCATTCAGTGCCGATCACCACTAATGACGACACAACCGTATTATATAAAGCGTGTCAGTGACTTGCGGCAAGTATGTGGCTTCATCAGTGTATTTCGGGTCCTCCCGTAATAGAACTGACATCACAAAACTAACTAAAATGTTGTTGAAAAAGCGTGAAATAACAGATTGACGTAATATTTCAATATTACATGTTGTTTTTGTTTGGTTTTTTTTTATCACAGAAACACGACTTCTTAATCTAAGATAGCAATAAATAAACTTAAGAGAATAAGACGTAGACAAGCAAAATAAAAACATAACACAATAAAGTTAGCATCGTGCGTTAGATTATCATTATAATCGTAGATTTTCGTACACGTATCTTGTTTATTGACAAAAATAATAACAGCAACAATTATCTTTGCAAACCAAATGGAATGATTTATCTTATAACTAACTTTTCTTCGCAATAACATTTTTAAGCTTACTTATTAAATTATTTAAGCTATTAAACAAGCACATTAAGATTGAATAATGGATGACTGAAAGCTCTTTCAAAATGGTATGCTTTTCTCAGAAGTTCAAGTCAATTTAAATTCGTATCCGTTACATTGAATTTTCTATTTCAGAAAATATTACTTTGCCAGTGGCCCCTTATTAAAATATACTAATTTTTCAATAAAATAATTTCTTAGAAATATTTGATAAATTGCAAATTTAACCTCCATTTATTTTTCAAATTTTATATGGCTGGAATGATTGATAGCTGTTTAATGCGATGTGAGCAATATTTCAGCTATATTGATGACAATGAAAGTTATATAGCATCGTAGGATTCTTAATCATGTGCATTGATGGGGAGACAGAATCCCCCCTAAAACAGACAGATTCCCCATGAACAGTAATAAACTGAAGTAAAAACAGCGTGCACTCGAAGTGATTGTGAAAAGTAAAAATTGTGTTTACCACGAAGAGAACTAATCCCAATAACTCTAAGAAGTCACATAGAGAGCCATATCTCTCTCGGAGACAGTAGTGAATTATTTATTGTATTCAGAAGGAACCCATTAATATAGAAACTTGTCTTGGCTTCGCGGCTTCAGGAAACGGTGCCTCCCAAAGGTTGTCCACTAGATGAAAAACAACCACACAATTCACCTAAGGATGGAAAATTAATTAACGATTTCTGTCTCTCTCTTTTCACATACAACGTGTACACATAAATTGTATATGTACCTAAGGAGCAGTAACATGTCACGAGTGGTCACTGAATGGCAAACATTTCCTACCCTAAATATTATTCCGCCTTTCAACACTCGTACACTTGTGGCAAACAAAGAATATCATTCGTGCCACCATCTAATCTACAAGATGTGCTGTTTGTATTTGTGTTTCAGAATGTCTATCATTTACATGTACTTACATATAGAAGGGTGGTCGTTTAGCGCGAACGTATGGTACTGGTATTGGATTTACATCTACACATACAATCATTCAGTGCCGATCACTACTACAGTTGTAATTTTGATCCCCACTCCTATCGACACAACTTATATTCTTAATATTTGTGAGAGATGATCGTTTTCGGAAACCAGATATGGGATATGATGCAATATTTAATGTCATATTTTGTATAAAGGGACGTGAAGTAAATATTGATTAATTTGTTTTTC
This sequence comes from Gigantidas platifrons, assembly GCA_002080005.1. Classification (NCBI taxonomy): domain Eukaryota; kingdom Metazoa; phylum Mollusca; class Bivalvia; order Mytilida; family Modiolidae; genus Gigantidas; species Gigantidas platifrons. The sequence continues at coordinate 132,839 of MJUT01050917.1, read as the reverse complement.
ATTTGATTAATGAAGCCAGCAGTGTCATCATTCGTTGCATAACGAACATTTTCCATGTTTTCTCCGTTATCTATTTTGACAGTAGCAGACGATGGAAGTAAGCAAAGATACATTAATAACGAATACTGATCGGACTGGAAAACGGAAATTCCAGGAAAATATTTTTTTCCCCAAAAAAGACATCACAATTGTGGAAAAACTAAATACTAGATCTCATGCAAAATTTCCGGCTGCCATTTTGAAAAAAATCATATTACACCCCATGTAATACGGCACACATTATTACACCCCCGATGTAATACGGATCAGGTTATTACACCCTCTGGAGATATGACTCGTTGCGTTTCGTATTTATGACACATGCAAAATTAAACATATCTTGGGAGTAAATATATGATAAAAAAAAGTTACGATAAAAGTTGATCTCTGTGTTTCTGGATTGTCCATTCTTTATTGCCCTTACAAATTAAAAAAGAATAAAAGAGGTTAAACATATAAATAAACAGACAGAAGCGAGATAATGACAATAAGACACATGTACATTTGTGCAGGTTTTCTACCACAACATAACCGCCTACAATAAATTGGAGATTATGTCAGATTATAAGCCATTAAAAATGCTAGAATAAGTGTCTTCAACATATGTATTATTACTATACCTCATATCTTAATTACCATAAATAGATTAATTTGATTTGACAATGGGTAAAAATTAGAACCCGTGATCACACAGGACAAAAATCGTATTCCGTGAAATAAAAATCATATTCCACCCCCTCGGAAGCCTCGTGGGTTTTCCCACCAGAGTTATCGGTCTTTGACAGGAAAACGTCAGAGGCACTCGGAACGCATCACTTGCACGATCGTTGCAATGGCCACAGCCGAAAAGCACTTATATATCCCATCGGAGGAAGAAATAGACAAGTTATTAACTGACAAAGACATTAACTTTAATATGATCAATAAGTGAATTCACTTAAAAATTGTTGTTGTGTAAATTTCTGTGATATTGTTAATTTTTATTATTGTGAAAATATAAATTTGAAAAAAAAACTTTATCTTGGTTCATAAATGAAGGTAGAAATGTTGGTTTAAGGGTCATATTTCTGATTGGCCAGATTGTTTTCTCTTGGACATTGATCTTGAATCTCTTTATTGTTGTGGATGTGGTTTTTAAATGTCTGAGACAACGTTCCAATGGACTTAAAATATGTTTGCCAGCAGTAATTTACATGTATGTGATTTCTTTGTTTCATTCGGTATAATAAAACATTTATAGCATGCGGGTTCAGGAAATATGAAAATGTATTCACCCACTAGTATCATATTCCCCTCGGGTGTTGCCCTCATGAACTATGATGCTTTGAGGTGTATGCATTTTCTTATTTCTCTCACCAGCATGCAATAGTTGTTTATTATTATACCTCATATATTAATTACCATAAATAGATTAATTTGATTGGACAATGGGTAAAAATCAGAACACGTGATCACACAGGACAAAAATCATATTCCGTGAAATAAAAATCATATTCCACCACTTCGGAAGCTTCGCGGGTTTTCCCGCCAGAGTTCTCGTTCTTTGACAGGAAGACGTCAGAGGCACTCGGAACGCATCATTTGCAGGCAACCGTTACAATGTGGTCTTTAAATATCTGAGACAACGTTCTAATGAACTTAGAATATGTTTGCAAGCAGTATTTTACATATATGTGTTTTCTTGGTTTCATTCGGTATAATAAAACATTTATAGCATGCGGGTACATAAAATATGAAAATGTATTCACCCACGAGTATCATATCCCCATCGGGCGATGCCCTCGGGGAATATGATACTCTTGGGTGAATAAATTTTCATATTTCCCTCACCAGCATGCAATAAATGCATATTGTTTCACTATCATACCTAACGATGGTCTATAATATAAAGCTTGTAAAAGATAAGAAGATTCATGAATCTAGAGTCTTTAATTTCACATACAGGTATATTGATGACGTTTTATCTATCACTAATTCTAGATTTGCAGAATTTCTTCCATTGATATATCCTCCAGAGCTGGAAATTAAAGAGACCACAGATACAGCTTTGTCCGCATCATTTTTGGACGTAAATACCTCGAATTTGACGACAGTGGTCAACTCAGTACTAAAATTGATGATAAACGGGACGACTTCAATTTTAAAATCATAAATTTTCCAAATATGTGCAGCAATATACCAACTTCTCCTGTATATGGTGTTTACATCTCGCAATTGATTCGTTGTGCAAGGGCCAGTAGCAATTATTCTGATTTCTTGAAACGTCATCTTTATCTGAGAAACAGGCTACTGGACCAGGGCTATAAAAAGATTCGCCATATTCGATCTCTTAAAAAGTTTATATTCCGATACCAAGATCTTGTCGAAATATATTCTGTCTCTGCAGAGACGATGGTGAACGATGGATTTTCACAAAGTGAAAATGTATATAGATAAGGAAGTCAACAACAATGTAAAACATTATTTTTGTCAATGTGTGACGTAAGAGTGTTTTTGACATTTACTTTCGTAGTTAAAATAATTCAGGGGACTCATGGTTGTTGATGGAGATGTTTCACGCTAGATGTTCCGCCCTCCTCACTGAATTTAGTACTGCGTTGACTACTATTTCACCAATTTTGTTCCAGTATTGTTATATAAATGCTGTTATAGTGACAGCCGGAACCTTTGAACCGTAATGAAAGCGCGAGGTTCGGCGCCGTAAAATCTGATTCAACCCACCATTTCTTTGGAAATGCCTGTACCAAGTCAGGGTCATTACGGTTTTCCCAGTTTTCCGGTTGTTGACTGATTTTGTCTTTTTATATACTTATTATGAGTTCTGACTTCCCCTTTGGAAGATTGTTCGGAGTTCGGTAATTTTGTTATTACCCTTATTTAACATACGACAACATCCGTATCACGAAGATTAAATATATTATGGAACGAAGTCCCAACTATGGTAGAAATAGCAATATTTTGATTCCAGATCCATAGTACTAATGCATATAATTCCTAGCACCGGAAATGACGCAACCGGAAACCAATACAGGGTTACTTGTGAAATTCGACTCCGTAAGGATGCACAGTAATCTGATACTCGTGGTCCCGAAGGGGCCACGAATACCATAGTACTAAAAGCGACATATTGTATAAATAAAATCAAGAACGGGTACAAGGATGTAGAAAACAAATCAAGTTTCTTACGCATTATCTCTAAATCTCGTGAGAAGTGGAACCCGTTCAAAATATCGCGAGATAGAGCGTGAAGTAGTCCTTGACAACCATAAACAACATTTTTGTAAAACAAATTATTGGACTTCGTCCCAAGTTAGGCATACCTATTATCATATTATGTATAATGTTCAAGATTGTAGCGTTGTTGATATCAACGACTTACACGTGGAAAACACCTGTATGACCGTATCATTTCCCTTAGATGGCAGGTTTGAGTTCGTAAGACTAGTTTAACTGTATTGAGGAACTATTCCAACAGTTTGGCAAATTTGATTTGTTTGTTCTTTGAATACGTTGGACTTATGTGATTTAATATTTGCACCAATTGCTATAACTTATTGTAAAAATAGAATCTGTTTTCCTTGGTATATACACAGTCGCTTGAATTTCAATGATTTAAATAAAAAAAAAGAGTAAAAAAAATATAGTAATCTGTATATAGGGTAAGTTGTGAAATGCATTTCGTTACAGTCGCCATGGTGGAACTATTCCGCACTGAATGAAAAGATTTCTAATTTCGAGTCTCCCCTTATATTCGTAGAAGCGAAATTGAACAGTCAGATACTGCTTTCTAAATCTCAAATGATTTAATTAATCGATTAATATTCATATGAAGTGCTTACCGCTAAATTTATGACTTTACATATGCTTTGAAATAGTATTTCTCATTCAGTGCGGAATAGTTCCATCATGGCGACTGTAACGAAGTCAGAGGCTGAACGTTAGTGAAAAAATGGCCCAGATGTTTGTAAAACACTCGGAATGAAGGTTCTTACAATACGTATGTATAAAAAAAAACATGTCCAGTGTAGAAAAATATCCACGAAGCGTATCATTTTGCGTCCGTTTAGGCCTAATTACGATTGTTTACATTTTAGCGCAAAAATGCATTTAATAACTTCCCCTGTATACTATATATATACTATATTTTTTTACTCTTTTTTTCATTTATATCATTGAAATTCAAGCGACTGTGGTATATATTTCCAATGTATTGTCCTGAAGGGAAATCGAATTAAAATGTTTGTTGTATATATTGTTTTCATTTGTGTGGGGGTCACAATATATTTCAACATCTTTAAGTATCACAACCGCGTACACGTCATGAACTGTTGCCCGATGATCAATATGTTTAACTGTCTTGCACGTGAATGGACAATCAAAGATGATAAAAGATTACATGACGCGACCCCAAACATTATCAGGTTTGTGTATCACCAGATAAAACATAATATAAAGATACTATTAATTATCAGTATTTTTTTTCGCAAGACAAGGATTATCAGCATCAGGGCCATATCAGATGAACTCGAAGAGCAAATCTGATATGGACCTGATAATCCTTGTCGAGCGAAAAAAAAATACTGATAATTTTTTTATCGGTAATTTCACAATTTTAACACAGCTTTGTGATTTTTTTGTTGTGTTTTTACATTTTTTTTTAATACTAATAATTTTTTATCGGTAATTTCATAATTTTAACACAACTTTGTGATTTTTTTGTTGTGTATTGACCTTTTTTAATGAAAGGTTTAGTGACGTCACGTTATACCGCGCATGACAAATGACCAACAGCTGATAATTTCTTTTATCTAACATTATGTACGTTTTCCTTTGAAATTAACGAAAGTAACCTGTCTGATACAAGATGTTGTATCACCACACTGTGGTGATAAAAGAATGGCGCGACGTTGCACGAGACGTTCTCTGCCGAACTCTCTTGTCATGACGTCATATCATTGGAATCCGGCGAAAAACACATCAATGTAAGCAACGTAAAGACATAGTATCAATATTTCCGGCAACTGTAAGGTCCGCATTTCTTTTTTAAAAGCGTTGTCGGATTGTACATTGACATTGAAAGTGATTGAACAGTATTGGTGAAAAAACGGCAACAAATAACGTGATGTCATTCACAAAATGTAGTCTTCCTGCGAGTATTGTAAAAACAGGTTGTAAATATTAATTCGACCCTTGTTATTAGTTTAAAATTTGTTTTTATTGAAATGTTAGATAAACATATTACATAAATAGTGTGTTGGTACAAGACTATGTATCAGGTCTTGCCTGTTGCTATCGCGACTCGTAGTGATACTGGTTCANCATCAGGGCCATATCAGATGAACTCGAAGAGCAAATCTGATATGGACCTGATAATCCTTGTCGAGCGAAAAAAAAATACTGATAATTTTTTTATCGGTAATTTCACAATTTTAACACAGCTTTGTGATTTTTTTGTTGTGTTTTTACCTTTTTTTTTTAATACTAATAATTTTTTATCGGTAATTTCATAATTTTAACACAACTTGACTGTTGCGTGAACTAACCGCATCACTACTCGTCGCTATCGCGACTCGTAGTGATACTGGTTCACACAACAGGCTCGACCTGATACATAGTCTTGTACCACCACACTATATATGTAATGGGTATGTATCACGAGTCGGTGGTAAGTCTTGTACCACCACACTATATATGTAATGGGTATGTATCACGAGTCGGTGGTCAACTGAACGTTGTTACTAAATTTATCGGGTAGTAAAGATTAAAGGAAACTGTAACAATTTACCGATAAAACAAACTCTTTAAAGTTTATGGTTTGTGTTTGTAATAAACTTATATCTACTTGAGGCGTTACTGAAACCTTCACTCATGTACGCTCCTAGTCTAGATTAAAATGACAATAATTTGAAAAGTCTGGGACAGCAAGAAAAATATGACTGATGGAGATCGATCTTAATGTTAATAAACTACATTATGTAGGAACTATAAATTGCAAGCATAAATATAATATAATAAAACATGTCAGTGGCGAATTCGAAGCACAAATGGGCGAATGATGCCCCCGGGAACTAAGAGTCTATATGTGTAGAAAACTATTGACTTCAGGTGATATCAATTACGTGAATGAAATCAAACGTACAAATATAACCTTGAAATTGTTTTGTTATACGACTATTATTTATATTATTAATATTCCATGAAAAGTACATTATTAATTCGTTTGGCCACAACACATTAATAGTACGACTTGATTATCTAGACCAAAGGGAGTTGCTAATACTGTGTTTTTCCTTTAACCAGATCAATAATGTCGGAAAAAGACCAAATGTACAAGGACAGTTCTAGCGTTAGAGGAATTAAATATGATTGTTTTATAAGGAATTATTATACATAAATGTTTTGTAATTTCTATTTTGTTTTCTGCAATCCTGTGTTGATGCGTATTTAGCAGCGACGATGTCACTTGACTATCCGTTGCTATGTATAACAGTAACTTGGTTATTTTCAAAACGGATATATACAGACTCCCAGTAACATCTTTGGTAACTGTAAGGAGAATAATACTAAACACGTTGATATATAATTTAGGGTACACGACGCGTTTCTTGAATAGCTTTCGTCAGGATTGATTGATTTTTGGTGTTTAATGTCACTTTCAACAATATTACAGCTATATCACGGCGGCCAGTTTTAGTGGTGGAAGAAGCCGGAGTATCCGGAGAGAACCACTGACCATGGGCAAGTAACTGTACATTCAAACACCAAAAGATTGGAAAGCCAAATAATTCAAATCTATCTAGAAGCAAGGCAGTATGACTTGTATTATTTTTTTTTTAAACTGATTCGACGTTGCTTAACTTCCAGTACATATACATGACGAGACCAAGTTTAACAATATCAAAACAAAATATACGTAAATTGTGAGGAAAGTATGAGCGTTAAAACTACTTTTGTCTGCCTATCCTTTTTCCAATATATACAAAAATTATCGTTGAGGGATGGTGTTACCCTCCTCATTGTAGTCCACAGTCGGAGGTTTCCTGTTTTATAAACTGACAATTCCCGTAAAATCAATTGCAGATAGTTATGCTTAATCTTAGGAGTACTTCAGGAGTTAACATAACTGAAATTCGCAACCATTAGAGAATAATACATAATGTATATTTTAACTAATGTCCCCCTCTTCCTGTAGTTTTCTTGCTACCAAAGACTTTTTTTTTTTAATTATTTGTTATTATTTCAGTGTTTCACCTATATTAATGACCAAAACATGTTTACTCACAATAACGTGTAAGTAAACGGTGCAATTGGCATGTCCTCTATAGGTGGATTTATTTTAGAAGTCGCGGGATGGCAGAAATCATAAAAAATATTGTTAGAACAAATAGCACTGTGCAAGTTGATTATGTTGTAGTTTGGTTCCCTGCATCAAGGTACACAAATAGCTCCTACACATGTTACATTAATATTGTATATGTGGTTTGACTCACGAACATATATATTTATATAATAATGTGGTCTTGTCCAGGTAATATGCCAAAATATTACCCAGGTCTGAGAGACATAGTACCCTCCCCTTTGTTCAGGTAATATGCAAAAATATTACCCAGATCTGAGAGACATATTACCCAACCCGAAGAGGAGGGTCATATATCTCTCAGACCTAGATAATATTTTGTCATATTACCTGGACAAGACCACATTAATATCATTATTATACTGAGTGTCTAATTGTCCAGGTAATATACCAAAATATTACAGTATACAATTATTGACTTTGATATAGGTTGCTACAGGGATTTATCAACCTGAAAAAAGGTATATTCACTGAGCCGAAGGCGAGGTGAATATTGCTTTTTGAGGGTTGATAAATCCCAGTAGAAACCTATTCCAAAGTCAATGATCGTTTTATTATATGATTATACATGGGAAAAAACGTTTCCGGCATATTTTTAGCTTTTAAATATGTCCGGAATATTTTGACAGCTACATTTGTTGCTCTACGCGTGTTTTTTGAATCTTTTTCTTTCAAGATTCTTCTGAATTCAGCCTCGTCCACTGGCAAACCGTGCAGATGACAATTCATTGTCCATTTTATTATTTTTTTTATTTACTGTACAGACGTCAACAAGCATTCTCTGATAGAGAATGACGTCAAGGAACCCCGAATGATAGACGCCCCCTGATTGGCCAATGTTGCCGAGAGACGTAAAATTTGATTGGAACGTGGAATTCTGGAATCTATATTTCTATTTTTAGTCCAAATTGGGGTGACATTACAGTCCACACTACCTATGAGCTAATTTTAGCTCATTTGAGGTTGACATCGCACGTACGCATTACTTTTCAAGTTGATTCCAGCCAATTAGAAACTAAACAAAGTTCAATCATATAATAATACCAAATATCACTACAGAAACTTACACGAAGTATACTAATTTTAATTATTGTGACAGTAAAATATCACACTTAATACTCTTGAGGACTAATAGTCCACTAGAGGAGGAATCTACCCAGTGATGAAAACTTAGATCTTTAATTTAGTGCGTATTACATCAGGTACGACCAAAGTTGAAAGACTGCAGCATTTTCCGGAAAAAAAACAACAAAAACAGATAGTGTTTGTTTGGCATTGACGACTCGCACGATCAATAGGTTGGTTGGAAAATAAATATGTTTATTACATTTTACATTTTCATACTTTTGGCATTGACCTGATTAAATAAAAAAGAATTAAAAAAAAGTCTGTCACTTACCTAATTGAATAACAAAAATAAAGTTTGGCATTGATCTGATTGAATAACAAAAGTTACTATTTTTATGTCTTGTCGTAAAATGTAGTCATAAAATATAAACCAATTAGAACGACAACATTTTTAATACCCAAACAAATTGGAACCACAACTGATTACAGTGCTCCACTTCCTACTAGTTAATGATACTAGAAATGTTTTATTTCATTTTATCATTTAATTTGTGTGTGACTATACTAACCTTTAATCGGTGTTCCTGGTTCTATGTCATTCTTCACATCAATAAGACATTTAACTTGTGACGGTATGTATGTATTTTGCAAAATGTTAACTTCCATGACACCTTTCATCAACAGCTCATCTTCTTTCGTTTTCATTTAGGTCAATTAATTGATCGAATGCATCACCAATAGGGCATCTCGTGTTTTATTAATCATTCAACTTCAACAAAAATAAAGTAAATAACAATCGTATTTAATAGTAATGAATTTTAATCTCCATGAAAATTATTCGCTTTGAATTTTAAAAATAAGAGTTAAACCTCTTGAAATGGCAACATATTCCAACAGGTAACATGGGAGTAATCTAATTTGAATGCACCCATGGTTTTTCGCGACATATTTGTACGTCTAACGCCAAAATAATGTGTTTTTATTAGATATCCAGATTTCATCATTTACTGTCGGGTCAACTGTATTTTCCATCTACCTGACCACTCAAGTGCGGTAGATCGTGGATTCGATCCTGGTAGTGCCAGACAAGACTATGATTAACGTTAGAGAACACCCAAAATGACAAAATGATCATCACGAATACGTGTTTACATACACGTTAGAGAAAACTCAAGGGGCAATCAAGAATGGACAATCTAGAGATACTGGCAACATTGGGTACTCAAGAAAACCAAGGACGAAGACAAACAAAAAATAAACATCACTCTACGCAAACAAATACAAATAACGTAACGTAACTAAGAAGAACACTCCTACAACTTACAGGTAATTACGAACCGAACCTCGTTTTCATGCGGAAATTGGTATTAACTTATCTGCTAAGCACGTACACGGAACATTAAATTTCGAGAGCATAGACTGGTTGGCTCCGAAATTGTGAGAATTTATCCCAAGTGGACCGACAAATTTACTCACGACAATTATTTCAGTCAGCTAGCACTATATGAATCCAACTAAGAGTATTGGTCTAGTACATGGCGGATATCATCATCTCGTCGAATATTAAAATTAGATGCAAGCATATATATTTATATATTCTCCTTCAGTTGCCCGTGGATTACGACATTTCAAGAGAGTTAAATTAAAAATTTTAACAGCAACCCGTCAGGCGAGTGGTTGCCCGTGGATTACGACATTTCAAGAGAGTTAAATTAAAAATTTTAACCGCAACCCGTCAGGCGAGTGGTTAACATTTTTAATTTAACTCTCGAGAGTGGAGAAATATCGTAACTCACATGGGCAACTGAAGGAGAATTCTTTTCTCCCATTATTTAACACGAATTTTATTTCAAAAGCTGTCAAACGAGTCAAATCCGGGGAACGGCACGATACCTTTTAATCCTTTAGAGGATTACAGATTTTTCCACCACTGGTTCAGTGGGGTAAAACGCTGTAATAATGGGAGAAATATTTCTTTACAGCAAATCATCAAGACGTGCATTTTAATTATTTTTCTGACTTTTAACAAACTGAGTGGGTGAAAAAAAAAGTGATCTTGTCATATCATTGACATTTCTTGTATTACGCTTGGAATAAAAATGAATATCGATCAAAATATTGTTTCACGATTGTCTAGAAGGTGCTGAAATATGATGGTAATCTTGAACGATACATGTTGATCTCTGATAACTTCCTTGTCTATAAATAAACGTTAGAGAATACCGAAGCAGCAATTGTATATTTGACATATAACTAACTATACACGAAGGCAATGTTAGGTTACAAGGAATATTAGTTATACGGATTTTCTCAACTACTTTAACTTTCAAATTGGAAAAAAAAATGTGCAAAGAGATGCAGAAATTAGTTCTGAAGCTCATTGGATTATGTAAATGTCAAACGTTGATGGTATATGGTCGATGAAAAGTCATCCCTCTAGAGGTTTAAATACTAAATGCATATTACTCGGCCATCTTGCAATTTGCAATCAATGGTGATTTCAAGAATGTGTTATATATGTGTCAAGAATATTTTATGGTAATTATATCTATTAGAGATTACAAAATATATTTTTAGGGGAAAATGCGCCCTTAGAACATTGGAATATTTATCTATGATGGTTTTCGTACAAATCAAGTGTAATAAAAACACAGATATAAAATGTAGTGCACACAACCCGTTTCTGGAAAAACCTTCATCATGTACACATTGATTGGTTGACTGTGGTGACCTCAAGTATTGAATGAAGACAACATTTTCGAAGGAGTGATTCGTGTACGTGTGGTTGGTTATTTTGTAGAAAAGTCTGCTTTCTCGTAAGATGGATTCATGGTGGGTGTGGTTGTTTACTTTGTAAGATATTCTACTTTCACTTTCAATTCAATAAAGGACCGGGTGGCTCAATGAGTTAGGTAGTTGGATTACCTAACAACTCATACAAGCCTATCACCAATACTACCTGGGTTCGTGCTCGGCTTTGTAAATGACAAAAAACGGTGCACTCGACTCGCAGCCTCAAGTGATAAAGCTTACCAGTTGCTTGTCCATGGTCGATGGTTCTTTCCGGGTACTCCGGCTTCTTCCACCACTAAAACTGATCTCCATGGTATAACTGAAATATTGCTGAAAGTGGCGTTAAACACCAAAAATCAAAATCATCATCAATTCAATAGTTTAAAAACAAATGTTCATTTAAAGATTTTCTTCAAAACTGAAAATAAGTAATGTATAAACGATTCACAAACAAAACGGCAGTAAAGCGCGTCAAAATCGCGTGATATGGTACAATGTGTCATGTAAGGTGTTTTACGGTGCGAACATTAAAACTAGATGACCTAAAATTAATATCGTTTTAATTTGTGTCATGTTGATATTTTAAAAGTTTAAATATTGGTTTTGCGGCTATATCTGGAACTGAAGCGGAGATACTGTTATGACATAAATTGATTGATGTTGACTTGTTTTTAAGACTAGCGTTAATCATTTTAATGAGAAAACACATTAAATATGCTAATAAGCGTTACCACATCAGTTAATTCCATTTAGTATTATTTCCCTTGTGAACACTGACAAAGCTTTATTTTATATTGAAGTATATGTTTGTGGCTATTGTCATTAGGTTGAGGAAGATAAAGATAAATTATGTATCAAATAGTATTTGTATTAGCACAATTAACGATGAATTATGCTTCCGACAATGTTATCTTACTTGTTGTAGTGCAATATAAATTTAATAATTTTGAAGTCTAAACAAATAAAATTTAAAATATGACCATACTAATTGTTCTGGAACAAGTACATTGTACACAGTACAAAGAGATAAAGAACAAAGAACTAGACAAATACAAAAATAAATTAAAATGAAAATATTAGAAATATATATCAATATATTAATTGTAAATTTCAATAACAAATATAATTATCTAATAAATCATGTCAGTGATGAAACGTTGACTACTAAGCAGATGATTCCCTATAATTCCATTTGAATGAATAACACAATCTGGTGATAATTGTTGGTCCCAAGAATGAAAATAGATAAAAGGCCGTTGGCCACTGGTCCCCCGACGCCAAGGTTATATCATAAGATTAAATTTTGAAACTACTGTAAACTAGAGGGTCAGGTGAGCCTGTATCACTTATAATTCTGAAAGGGGACCATCCAAGGACCATTTTGAAGTAAAAAAAGGGAGTAACTCTGGTAAGATTTGTCGAAAAATGATCGCTATCGCACTTGACCTAGATATTCATGAGATACACTTACATACCAAACCTAGTTTCAATCTGACTATTTCTTCCCAAGTTATCATCTGAAAACCAAATATTTAGCAATTTTGAGGTATAAAAAGGGGCACAACTCTAGTAAAAATTGTCGAAAAATTGTCATTATCGAACTTGACCTAGATATTCATAAGATACACTTACATACCAAACCTAGCTTCAATCTGACTTTTCATTCACAAGTTATCATCTGGAAACCAAAAAGCACACGGACGGACGGACGGACGATACCCATTTCTATAGTTCCCTTCGACGAAGCGTCGGGGGACAAAAAACACGTATGCAAGAATAAATAGCCACGCTGCTGTCGTAAAACTACCCTCAAAACAATAGGGTGTGCTCGATTTATTAGGTAACTGCAGTCTGTTTGATTTAGTGATTCCGTTCTCAAATCGTTAATTAGTTTTTTTTTATATTTGTTACAGTAATATTTGTTATAACAAATAAAGTTTTAAACAAATATGATATTTGTTTAAGGATATAAAATCTAAAAAGATGGAACTAAGTGGAAAACTTAAGTTTCTTCATACTTAAAATTGTTGTTAGAAAATATGAAACAAATGAGTCAAAACTAGGTGTAAAATAAAGCATAAACAGGACAATACAGTTGGTTAATATAAACATACAGCCTTTAATTGAGGGTGTTATGGTAGATTACCACACTCAGAAAACCAATATCACCCGAGACGAAGTCGAGGGTAATATTGTTGTTTTCTGAGTGTGGTAATCTACCATAACACCCGAAACTAAAGGCAGCATGTTTTATATTATACTGAATGCTCTGGTATTACATTGTCAATGGTGTGTGTTGTTTTAATACTGATTTAAGGTAATTGTCTAAGAACTAAATTACCTATATCTAATTTAATTAACTTATAATTAACAAGGAAACAAAAACAACTGTAACAATGGTGTAAAAGTGTAACAATATAAAAATGTTTGAATCACAGCCATCATTTTGAATAAAAATTGAAATGGACAGTACAGTTATAATTGGATACGGATGGCATCACATTTCGGTTATTAGTCTCCATGAGGCTGTTGAATTGTACTAACATAGACTGAACACTCTGAACGGGGTTACTTGGCACATTTGCAGGGGGTACATTTTGCAGTTCAAAATCATTGTCAAACAGTGCATGTCAATCAGTATCAGCAAAAAGAAAATCTACATCTGTGGTATTGATATCACTTGAATTTTGTTCAATACTTCCCACATTTGACATATTCTCAGTGTTGGATGGCAGAGTTGTCTTTGCGAACTTTTGACCACAGGGATTTGTCAGAGTATCATTCAAATAATCTGAAATTTCACGCTTCTTTTTGTCACTTAACCTGCACACATAATGTTTTACAGATTCCTCACTTTTGTGTCCCGAGACACGCATAATATGTGTTGTAGAAATACCCCCTTCATCCATTTCAGCGATTGCTGTCGCCCTTATCGAATGGTTTGTATAAACCATTGACAACTTTGAAAGTTCAGAGATTTTAGTCATCATAGATGAGAGAGTGTTTTTTTCCCAGAGCAGTACGTGTATACCAAACATTTGATGTATCCATATAAGAGTCACTTGGTTGTTGCCAGAATGCATTATTTTCAGGGTTAAGTTTAGATATATACTTCATAAATGAAGCCAGCGGACACATTGGATTTACAATTTGCTTGTACATTCGTCCTTCGCCAATCGTGTCGTTTGGGTCATCTTTTATGGCATGGTTTTTGTTATTTTCGTCTTTAGCCTGAAACATACATATTTAAATATATAGTGGCATTCAATATTTTTGTTCACAATTATTTAACCATTTATCACAATGTTTGTTGATGTGAGATTAATTAAATATTGACAGTGAAGAAAACAACATAATAACTTCATTGCTGCATATGGCTATTTCAACAATTTATGTCTCTGCAGTACAACTTACAATAAATGTTCACGTGTTGGTTTTTGTATTTTTCACTGGGCCATAAAGAGCTCACCTGACAGCGTTGCTGTGTACTCGTTAAAGGTTGCTTTGTGAAAAATTTTTGTGTTTTTTTTTTGGACTCTGTTGGTTTTGAGGTCGTCGTCTCATCAATATTTTGCCATATATGTTGGTATAATATGTTTGTGCACTTTTTCTGCTACCATGGTCATATATTCGGGTACAGTTGTGGTAATAACATTACAGAGTATATATACATGTAGGGAGTTTGTCTCGTGTACATTTAGTCCATATCCTTTCACCATTTAAGTATGTAAGAAACATACCTGCATGATATATATCCTGCCACTACCATCAACTTGGACTAGAAAGGTATCACGTGTCATTTCACGAAGATTTACCCTGTCTCTCCCACACAGGTACATCATAACATCAAACCAGGTTTTGTTTAGGAGGACTGTGGGTGTGTTTGGATTTAGAGCAACATTTGTAACATCATACAATTTAACTAAGTCTTCTGGACATATTGCTGGCTTGTGTTAAACAGCTGCAAGACCTTTCTTTTTCATGTCTGCTATTATAGCAGCACAGACTGGGTTTGAGGAAGCAAATTCAGAGTAACTTTTAATGTCAATTTTACGAGTGTCTTTTAAAAACTTCCCAAGTCCGTACTTCAAAGCATTAAGAGATGTCTTCTTCATTAATTCCCCGTCTCTTTTCCTAATAGATGCATAGAATGTTCTCAAATGTTCATTTAGCTCAGATTTGGACAAACTTTCCAACTCATCACATTGTCATTTAACAAAAAGTTACGAAATATCCTTACAGCCCGGTCCACTTGTCTCTTCGTTTCCTTACTGTCCTTGTTTGTCAACAAATCCTGAATATTATCTTCGGTTATATCGGCAAAAGCCATGTTAATGTGGTCTGAATGCCCAAGAGCGTACTGTCGTCTGTTTGTTTATTTATTTGTAAAACTAAATTAAAAACTTTGACGGAATGGACTGTTTCCGGTCCGGAGTGTGGTATTGCAATAACACCCGTTGCCAACACAGAATACCACCCGTTGCTAGAAAGAGACGGAGCTACAGGATGTGGTATTGATACGAAGGTGAAGGTTCGTAAAATTAGTGAAACATACCATTTTCTAATCTACCAATGGCATTGTAAATGTATCAATAGTCGAGAAATTTGCATAAAGTATAATATTGTAGTTTATTATATGAAATTATGTTGTATATATCAGATGATACACTAAATAAAGCAATTATTCATAAAACTAAGCTGCTCCTCTGCCAGTGATTGTGAACTTTAGCTGGTTTTGACTATCCTTTTTAGGCCCTGTGGTTTTCTTGCTCCCAAATGCTTTTAAATGGGTTGCCTTCAAATTTTTAACTATGACCGTACATGAGTTAGGATACTCCACAAACGCATCATGATCATTAGACTATATACAAATGTATCTACGTCTTGATTGAAATTTAATTTGAATGTTTCATTTTCACAGGATGTATGTAGAATAATGATACAATGTTTATGATCCAGTATTAATCTTATATATATGTATTTCTGTCAAAACATGGGGATTCGAATGCCCATATGGTATTGGTATTTATTTAACATTAACTCAAGTCAATACATTTAATATTGGGCCAAGTTGGCAGTATTTCAGCTATATTTATAGCAAATACAATCGAAAAATTACATAGGTGGTAATTTGGCATTAAAATTAGCATATGGTAAAAGGAAAGATCATTTGTAGGACAAAGACATTTTGCATTGTTAGGGACCATCAACCACTGCTACCACGCGTCTGATCCTCATGGGTGAGATTTTATGCACAAAGGTGCGCGGAATTATCCAAACACGAAGCACTTGCTACGATATCGTCTTTGGAGCAAATTGTTTATCTTATTTGTATCGCACAACCAGTTTGGATAGTGTATATGCAGTGAGACATGTGGTCCAATATCCGACCCAGGATGATTTGATTCTCAATGTATTTAGCTGGTATGCATTGTCATACTTATATTACAACCCTCTAGCAATAGTTTATTAAAAAACACATAGTCAGAACAGTTCAAAATTATTATCGACAAACCATAGAAACAGAGGCTAAATCGATATACCTAACACACATACATGACCGCTCACTTTCCTGGCTTGGTACTAGCAGGGTTAAGCTAGTTTCATGGGCAAAGAGCTACTTAAAAGAATAGACTATTTACCAACGGATATAAATTACATGTACATTTGTTTCTCTGTTAATTTACAATTGATGTATATTTGGTGTCAATCTGCAATCCCGAAGAAGAAAACATTAAAGCCCTAACTTCAAGACAAAGTAGTGGCACCCGACATCACATTGCGTAATATAATGCCATGCATTTATATTCCATAGCCAGATACCATGGCTTTTAAGAGAAATCATTTGAAGTATTTATTAATATAGAGGGAGGTTTATTATTATACACTTAACAGTAATGTAAATATACGAGTACAATAACTGAGAGTGGGTACTATATTAATTCATATCTTCAAAGTCCAGAATGGCGGGAAATTTCCCAAGACAATACTAAAAGCATTTATTAACTACACAAAAATAGACATTGATAATGTCATATATTTGTTTTGATTCATTGTAATGGGTTTACAACAAGCACACAAATCTTAATTATTAGATAATAAGATGTCATTATTTTTGTGTTGATGAAATATGAATCATTAATAAAAATATTTACTCTTTCATTATAAATTATACGTTTTTAAATAAATTATTTGATGATAATTTGAACATGACAGAAAATTTAATTATGCACACAGGGAGTAGTTTAGCTTAACATCTTTCATGTTATCCTAGATAAACGTTGACGAAAGCCCATTGAGCAATTAATAATGAATAAACAAACGAAACAGGCAATATTGGGCATAAAACACAGAATGGAGACAAACACGACTACAAATTACAATACATAAAACTAAAATGATAAGCAACACGGATATAATAAAAATTCAATATATCTATTTTAGTGTGCATGACGCCTTTCTGGGATGAACTTCAATCAGGTACATTATGGCCAAAATATTTGAAAGGCAATTGCGTTAACAGTCTTTAGGAACAAGAAAATCAAACGGGATAGACAAAGTCGGATTACGTTATCTATGCCTGAAATAGATTTATCGTAATTTTCATGAAATACATTACTAAGAAACAAGAAAATCAAAGGTTCTAAACGGGATAGACAACGTCGGATTACGTTACCTATGCCTGAAATAGACTGATCGTAATTTTCATGAAATACATTATTAAGAAACTTAATGGTCCTTCGATTTATGGCTTCTGATTACCCCTTGGTATCTTCAAATTACACAATGTATTATTTAAACATCCAGGGAACGTGGCACTCTCTAAGCACGTTACCCACCATGGTAATGCTTTCCGAATTATACTACATGTGATATCCACCATACAGGGCCGCGTTAGGAATATATTTGCGTAAACCGCCAACAGTACGTCTGAATATTGATATGTCCGAAACATAAATAAATAATATAATGTTGCGTCCGAAAGCTTGCAATTGACATATTAGAAGGACTTACGGTTATGGTGTTGAACATCCTTTCAACAATATTTCAGTTATATCATGGCGGTCAGTTTTATTGGTGGAGGAAATAATGCTGTAACGAGTAGACCTTGTCATGAGAGGAATTCGGATTTACAAAGTTAGTGGTAATAGGTAGTTGTAAATCCAATTACCATACGATTAACACTCATAAGAAGAAGAATATCCAATTTTATCATCTTTCCCTACGGTGATCTCAGCTTGCAGCACCGTTCCGTAAAACTCGTATCACTTTAGCGCGTGCATAAATATTT
Organism: Gigantidas platifrons; assembly: GCA_002080005.1. Classification (NCBI taxonomy): domain Eukaryota; kingdom Metazoa; phylum Mollusca; class Bivalvia; order Mytilida; family Modiolidae; genus Gigantidas; species Gigantidas platifrons. The sequence continues at coordinate 114,291 of MJUT01050917.1, read as the reverse complement.
GACCCGAACTTATCAACAACTTGACCTGAACTTATCACCCCGATTCTCCCAACGTTTTGTCCAAGTGTTTAAACTACTGACAATGTAACGTTAAGTTTCTACTTAATAATTCATTATATTTTTGTATAATCTTTCTTTTTTAAAAGACATGCTTTTAAAATATGTTGCAACAGCAAACGAAATTGACGTTAGAAAATTACCCTTGATCGGCTTGTTGATAAGTTCTGTCGGGACTACTTTTTGACCTCATTTGACCCACGGTTGGGTGATCATAAACGTAAACATCGAGGGGAGTTGCGTAACTCTTCTATCGTAAATATTTGTTGTTGTATTCATAATGTTCGCTTCAAATAAACTTAATGAAGATATTTTTTCGTTATTTATAATCAATATGTTCTATCATTCAGAGAATGTTTGGAATAATTTCACAAATATAGAGCTTATACCATGCTACTACCCCCCTTCCCCAACATACAAAGAAAAAATAAAAAAAAAATTCGTCTGCTACAAAATGGATTCTCTTGAATGTAAAATTTACTTTTGGCCACTAAAACTTTTGCCGATTCCTTGATGTTTGCAATACAGCCAGGAGGTACAATTTCATGTCAATGCAAAACAGTGTTTACTTGTAATATTGAAACTAGGTCAGGATTTGAACCTGAGACCTACTCATCTAAATGTATGACGAGTTGCTCTTACCTCTGAGCTACCTAGTTGAATTACAATAATTACAAATACAAACACAATATCTGCTTGAATATGCTGTACATACATTATAATTTTTTGTAGTTTGCCAGAAACTAGCAATTTTGGGTTTTTATGCTGACCGATTCGGCAAATAAATGTGTATTACAGTAGGTCTCAAAATGTAAACAAGTCACGGATGGGCCTAAAAAAATACACCAACAGTTAATTATGACAATTTCACACGACTTTTTAGATTTTTTTTTCAAAATGTAGGGAGTTATACGTTGACATATACCAACACTCTTACAAATATTCAGAATACTTACCCCGCCGTCTGAACAGGTACTCATCGTTGATGTGTTGATGGAATGTCGCAAGGTCATGGTCGCCTTGCGGCTGGACATTTTGCTAATTATTTGTCTCTATTACTGATCGCACAAACAACGACTGGATTAGAAAAGGTTAGAAATTAATTATTGTTAATAAATTTACCAATAATTAACATATAACAACGTCTACAAACGAAAAAGAAAATATTGTGAGAAGTATATAGCTTGGCGTATTATCAGTAGTGAATGATAGCTGCGTATGAATATGAAATGACGTAAGATGAAATGTAAGAGACATTTCTCGCGCTATTTTGAGAGAAATGAACTACTAGTAAATATACGAAGAAAAGCGATTTAGTAAGATGATAAATAATTTATCGGGTGTTTGACAGGCATATATCGTAAAATATCATCCCGCTCGCCAGAATATGAAGCTTTGTGGCTCGTTCGCTGGGCTCACTCGCCCCAAAGCTTCATATTCTGGCTCACGGGATGATATTTTACGATATATGCCTGTCAAAAGCCCGATAAAATATACATATGCAGAGGTACCTATTTGTATTGTGAATCTTTCTACTCTTTAGAGTATTACATGTTCTTTCGTCCCTGCGCCCACGACCATTTTACCAGACATCTTCCTACTCCTTCATATATATCCGATGTCAGCTTTTATGCTTTATTTATGACAAGTCTAAATTCACGTTGCATTGAATATCATCGACTAGTGCACACTTAATCGTATCATGAAACTTTATCAGTAATATTTGCGTCATGACCTTTTATTTCATTCATCTTGATATTAAATACATGAGACACGAAAACATTACTAACTGAAGAAATTCAAATTATATTAGAATATATTTGCACTGGTGACAGAGAGTGGGTACATGTAGTCTTGCAATGTTATCATAGCGACAGCAAATTACTGTATGTTTGGACGACTGGATTCTTATGATGATTCACAGACCCATATTGCTGCCAAACATGCTTTCTCTGTGGAGTCTGGTGAAAATACGAATGAAAAGTCTGGCCATTGACCATAGTGGCTAATGAATCGAGTGAGTCACGCTCCCTCCACGTTAACACATCTTTTGTAGATTTCGAAAAATAACATGTGCTACAAAAAATGTTTCGTCCCTACGGAACTTAGCATACCGTATAGGGGGTTCTTTTCGCGGTCAAACGTAAATCGCCAAAATAAATTCCGCGAAATATTTATACAAAATATGTACTTCCGATTTATGTTTGCGAATGTTTCTTCTATTTATGTATGTGTAAAATGAGTTAATAAATGTCACAAATGTCATGAAAAAATATGTAAAGTATTTTTCCTGTGGTGGTCAATTTTTCACTTCCCGCCCTCATTTTTGTACTGTGATTAGTCATGGTATATTGGCCGTCGCTGTAGTTCAAGTAACCAAAGAAAAAAAAACAACAACTACAGGTATATATGTCGGTTTCTCTGAAACATTACCACGACTGAACCAACCTGTATTTTCTCTTATTCTATAACGTGCGATGTTACTGAAGCTTTCTTTTACATTGTCCATACACCTTTACACCCGTAGGATAGATTAGTAATTGTTTCGTGTATAGTGTACCACACAACCGTATAAATATATCAAAATTCTATATTTTTTTTATTTCCTCGACGACAATGGATCTGGACCATTGTCATTTTGCAGACATAAGTGACGACGCTATGACTTTAATATGCGGTAAGGTTACAAAGATTGAAAATAGAACGCATCTGTTTTAAAGTATATGTAATAGATGTCCCGCAGATCGATTGTAACGTAAAACACATCAAGTTATATTAGTAACATCTTACAGTTTCTAAATGCTTTAAATCAATGAAAGAAATGCCAGAAGCAGGTCGGAGAAACACTAAATTTAGGACTCCTTTAATGGAAAGCAAATAAATTTAGAAAATGTTCTGGAAATAATTAGGGCAATTAAACTGCGTGCTGCATAAAGGATTAGAATGAATGCAACTAGCTTCTATAAAAAAAATAAGCCATTATCAATCCATCAGAAGATTATATAGTTATTAGAAATGTAGCTGCCTCTAGGCAATGTTTGAAAGGAATCTCCTACATATTTAAATTTAATTTTATCTGGAATATTTCTTCATTTACAACATCAATTTCCAAATGCACGAAATACAAAAACATTATTCCTTCAAAAGTAAAATACTATTTTGTTTTGGTTTCATGGGAAGGTTGATTGTTATCTTCACAATTGATAACTGCCTTTCCCTTTAACGGTGCAAAACAATGGCTAGTAATCTGGAATTCCTATTGTCAGTATTGCGTTTTCCCCCTGTATTCAATATCAGGTTTTGTGAAAAGAATGGGAAAACAGTACCTATAGGAAATAAACCCATATTTATGGATTCTATTATGAGTGCACTATAGAAGATATGCTAAACAAAACAGTCATGTCATGTTTCCCATGTACATTATAAATCACTATTTCCGTAAATTGTTCTAAATAATAAATGTCACGACTGATATAATATGAGGTGGATGATATACCGCATTGTTCAGAATATATTGAATCCATCAAATGTATGGGTGTTCATGTTATCTGAACTTTTTTCTGCTTTGCTTTCGGCTTGTTCTTGTGCAGTTTTTGGTATTTGTGTCAATTGTCCAATTATTCAACTCGCTTGGCCTCTGTCGAGGTAACGCTAGATAATTCTTGATTCAGAACGAAGATATTGTATCCAGAGTTGATCGTGACACACTTTAGAGTACCATCGGGTTACATTGTATCCTTTTTATTTTGACACGTCATAAACTTACGTTCATAGGTTGTCTTTTCTTAAGGTGGTAACGATTTGGTTGAAATTGGTGGAATTATCTCTCATCTTTTGTTACACCATATGTTAAAGGGATAATTTCGTTGAGTTTTGGAATTTGTTTTGAAAGTTTTTTTTTTGCGTTGAACGTTAATATTTACCTTTTTGTTTACACTTCAGCATGAGTTTGAAATTTCAACGCTTCCTTCAATTCCATACAACCCTCATGTTGGTGGCATATGTTAGTTCTTGTTTTATTATAATTTGCCAATACATCTTTCCTGTTTCTTTGCTTTATTTTATTTTTTTCTTTAACTTATTGTATGTTTAACTATTTAAAATATTCAGAAAGTCTACAAATTTCACTTCACTAGTAAATTTATTATATATGAAATATTATTGGTGTTCACAATTACATGTATTCAAGGAACATAATTATCATATATTATTGATATAATTGTTATATACTATTTTTTACTGAATATAAGCCTTGTAAATGTAAAAGGAGAGAGCTTGTATAGGCATAGCCTGTTGCTCAATCCTATTCATTTTTGTGAATAAAATATGTTTAAAACAAAAACATCTTTCCTGTTTCTTTATCTAGCAGAATCAGTTACAATTCTCGTAAGACCGCATGCAGGTTGTTTAACGGCAGACATGTTTGTCGTACTGACAGGAATTTATTTTCGAGATAGTTTTCATAAAAATAAAAAGAGAATGGTTGGACGCTTTACGTTAAAACTCGAATATTTGTGTTAATTTATGTTTTTAATGTACTTGTTAAAAAACAACTCTGGACAAAGCAAATCGCCAATATCTACGACATTATACCTTTAATACTACCCATGATTTACTATATTGCATTACACTTCTTTAGCGGTGAATGAACCCAAATGGTTGGGAAATTCTACATTTAGATTCTAAATATCATAGAACGCAAGAACGCCAAATGTGAAAACCTACAACAGCACAAAATTTGTATTGTAAGGCTTGCTATGCCTGAGGGGAAAGCTAAATTGTTACTTTAAGCCCTTAAATGTTATATCTGTATTTGTTTTCAATGGTGTAAAAGATATGAAGTAGCACTTTTGTTAAATTTTCATAGTTCACCTTAAATTATGTTTGATAGAAAAAAAACTATTGACATCTTATTCAATAATATTTGATGCATCTACGTCTAAAATCCAATGTAAAGAATTAAACGCAAATAGTTATGGATAGCGATATGTACTTAGTGGGTTTATTAATGTCTTTAAATAGAAAAAAAAACGATACCTTCTTGGGAAATTTCTAGCCTTTTATAATATGTGCTAACAAAGTGATATCTTCCAATCTTTTAAGTCAACGTTTTAAGTACTTCGGATGATTCTGTTTAAAAGCCATTATTGATAGTAACATCCACGTAATATTGAAGACGGACATATCACTTTATCTTACGTAATATTACACTCAATCTTAACGCAATAATTATGGCTCTTGGAGACGTACATTGATTGATGGATTAGTTGGATGGCAGTTGCTTAGCGATATATGGGCAGTGTTATTCACGAAAAGAACACAATTTACAAACAGTTAATATGTTAAAAAGGTGGCACTATCTACTTTATACACGTGTGTATTGAGATCCGAAACCAATGATGCACTTTTAATTGTCGCGTGTGCCCAATATTGCCGTTGTCTCTGGATTGTCCATTCTTGGCCCTTTATATTACTCTAACGTTTATTTGATTCAAGTGTATTTTTTTGTTCTTTTTGTAAATAAGGGTAATAACAAAATTACCGAACTCCAAATAATCTTCCAAAGGGAAAGTCAAAACTCATAAGTATGTAAACAGACAAAATCAGTGGACAACCGGAAAACTGTAATGACCCTGATTTGGTACAGGCATTACAACAGATATGGTGGGTTGAATAAGATTTTAAGGCGCCAAACCTCCCGCTTTCATTATGGTTCAAGGGTTCCGGCTGTCACTATAATAGTATTTATAACACTACTGGAACAAAATAGGTAAAATAGTAGTCAACGCAATACTAAATTCCGCGAGGAGGGTGGAACATAGGACCCCCTCCCAGAGGGTGTGCCGGGGGTAGAATAGGCACTAGTCCTCTAAAGGGGGTCAACCCCGGGGTATAGAAATGGGATCGAGAGCTTCTTCGGCTTGAAGGGGCGTCCGTAGGTTGTGCGGGATGTATAAATTGACAACCAACCCGTCCTTCGCATGAGACGTAAATAGAACCGAGGTCCCGTGTTGAGAGATTGCCACCCTCTTCGCACGTTAAAGAACCCAGTGTAACAGCTCATTATGAGCATTATGCTCATGAGTGGTCCATAGGAGAGCAGGGGTGCGTTCAACATCGTAGCTGCTAGGTTAAGCTACGTAGATAAATCCTATTGAACGGAAAGCTAGCCGCTACGTAGCTCTAGCTAGCCTAAAAAAATTATGCTAGCTTTTGAATCCAAGATGGCGGCAAAAACTAAATTTAATTTCGCAAGGCAAAAATAGTGGCATTGCATGGAAGTGGCAACGCTTTTAATACGGGTGATAAATTATTAAGGTAACTAGACAAATACGATTAGCTAAAATGTTCCAAGAAATTATTATATATGATTGGCGCCATATTTGCTAGCACCGCTACGTAGTTAATCATTCAATAACATCGTGGCTACTTGCTGCTACGATATTGAACGCAACCCTGTTGCACTGGCAAAATTCTCCGTCCCTACCAATCACATTTCCTTTTTTCGAGTCCCGTGGCGTTTAAATTATTCTCGTTCTGAATATAGCTGAAAATTTGCTCGCTGGACGTTAAACAGCAATCAATCAACTATCGAGAACCATCACCACGGGTCACCTGAAGTATTTTAACTACGAAAGTAAATGTCAAAAACACTTTTACGTCACACATTGATAAAAAATATGTTTGACATTTTTATTCACTTCCTTATCTTTATACATTTTCACTTATGAAAACCCATCGTCTCTGCTGAGACCGAATACATTTCGACAAGATCTTGGTATCGGAATATAAACTTTTTAAGAGATCGAATAAGGCGAATCTTTTTATAGCCATGGTCCAGTAGCCTGTGTCTCAGATAAAGATGAAGTTTCAGGAAATCAGAATAATTGCTACTGGCCCTTGCATAACGAATCAATTGCGAGATGTAAACACCATTTCTCCCATTATGACGTCATTTTAACCTCGCTGAACCAGTGGTGGAAAAATCTGTAATCCTCTAGAGGATTAAAATGTCTCGTGCCTTTCACCGCATTTGACTCATTTGACGGCTTTTGAAATAAAGTTCGTGTTAAATAATGGGAGAAACAAATTCTCCTACAGTTGCCCAAGTGGGTTACGATATTTAACCACTCGTCTTACAGCTCGTGGTAAAAAATTTTAATTTAACTCTCTTGAGTGGAAAAATATCGTAACCCACGGGCAACTGGAGGAGAATCTATATATACATTGTACAGGAGAAGCTGGTATATTGCTGCACATATTTGGAAAAATTATGATTTTAAAATTGAAGTCGTCCCGATTATCATAAATTTTAGTACTGAGTTGACCACTGTAGTCAAATTCGAGGTATACTAAAGGCCAAACATGATGCGGACGAGGCTGTATCTGTGGTCTCTTTAATTTCCAGCTTTGGAGGATATGTCAATGGAAGAAATTCTGCAAATTTAGAATTATTGATAGATAAAACGTCATCAATATACCTGTATGTGAAATTAAAGACTCTAGTTTCATGAATCTTCTTATCTTTTACAAGCTTTTGAAGAAATTCCGACTCATACGAGTATAAAAATAAATCTGCTGGAAGAGAGGCACAATTCGTAACTTAATCATAATGTTTTTTTTAACATGAACAACTACAAATCAAATGATACCATATGTTCCAGAGAGGGTAGTGTATCCTCCACACAAACGGTATCAGTCGTGACCTGTATTGTCTAAAACTATTTACGGGAACATTCTCCACACAAACGGTATCAGTCGTGACATGTATTGTCTAAAACTATTTACGGGAACATCCTCCACACAAACGGTATCAGTCGTGACATGTATTGTCTAAAACTATTTACGGGAACATCCTCCACACAAACGGAAAACTATTTACGGGAACATCCTCCACACAAACGGTATCAGTCGTGACATGTATTGTCTAAAACTATTTACGGGAACATCCTCCACACAAACGGTATCAGTCGTGACATGTTTTTTCAAAATCTATTTACGGGAACATCCTCCACACAAACGGTATCGGTCGTGACATGTATTGTCTAAAACTATTTACGGGAACATCCTCCACACAAACGGTTTTAGTGAAAACATATTTGTTTACCAGAACTGCTGTTTGCAATATGTTAAGCGAGTTGTTTTTCACTTATATTCAGGGGACGTCGTGGCCGTGATCGTATGGTTTTAGAACTACCTATGCAATCAGTGCCTATCACCATTGATATTGTCAGTTCGAATCTCGACAAGGGCGAGGTGTATAATATTATGTGATAAAGTTTGTCACTTACTTGCGACAGGTCGGTGGTTTTCTCCACCAATAAAACTGACCGCCACGATATAACTGAAATATTGTTGAAAGTGGCGTTAAATAACTGAATCACAAATTCAAATCTAGACATGTCGTCCCACTTTGAAAAATAATGCCGAATTTCAATCAATCAGTCATTGTTCTCTTACACTGTACTCCTAAGTCCTGCGTGCTTGGCGGAGAAGTACAAATACCAATTGTAGACTTTATTTTGAACAAGCCCACGATCTTTCACACTTGAGACTAGGTTCGCTAATCACTACATCAGGATTGAGGCAGACACATTCTGAATACGTCCTTAAAGAAACATATTTAATCTAAATAGTCAGATGAAGGAAACGAAGACTTTTAAATCAAGTCATTAATATTCACAGATACACGCTAGTGGGAGAAGTACATATATTATGCAACGAATATTATGTCACCAATTTGTAATACAGTTCAGTTAGTTTTCACGACATCAGTATGACACAAATATGTTCCCAGTGGGTAATCAATAAAAATATAATAGAACAATGCAAAAAATAGAATATTATCTAAACCTATGGCACAGCAGGAAATGGGGTTAGGGTTAAAGTGTTTACTCCACTTACGGCAATATTTCAGTTATATCCTGGCGGTCAGCTTTATTGATGGAAGAAATAGGAAAAAAACACCGACCTGCGGCAATTCACTGACAAACTTTATCACATAAGGTTATATCGAATACACTTCGGTATGAGCGGTATTCCAACTCACAACATTAGTGGTGATAGGCACTGATTGCAGGAAATAAATATATCTGATACTGAAAGAAGATAAATTAAAGATTGTAAGGAAACAAACATTTATTATTCTTTAGATTGATGCAGTATTAAAGCTTCATTAATTTAAATTAATTTAAAGATTTTTTCTTAGGCATCTACCTACCATTAATCTTAAGATCTTGTTTTTTTCTACTAGAAAGAACATTTTGTGCATTTAATTGAAATCGACCTTCTACTTTAAGAATGATAAATTGTTATCTTGATCCTCGAAAGAGTTACTTAAGATAGAAATTTGTCATTTTAAAATGTAATCAATTTGTCAAAGATGATGTGATTGTGTAATTTTCTGAAATCGTTAAATGTATTGCTTAATACGAAAATGCACATTCAATGTCACAAGTTAGGCTAATGTATATAAAGATTGGACCCATAAAACTAGTTTAACCCCCGCCGCGTTTTATTTAAGTGCGTTTATGTATATACAAAATGTAAGATTTGGGTCCAATAAACTAGTTTAACAGCACCACTTTTTTTTAGATTGAATTGCGTGTAGTGTACCAAATCAGAAAAAATGAGCGGTTATGTATTTGTATCGATTTTGCCTCTTTGAGTAAGAGAGAATTGTCATAGACTCGGATAAGCCATTAAAATATGCACTGCGCCTTCCCAAAACGCTTCGGAAATGAAAACTACTTACCGCGTCGGGTCAAACTAAGTTAATCTGAATTATTGAATTTGTTCCAACTTAATTTTGACAATGACATATTTTCCATTTGATTGGTTTTACATATAGGGGTTTAAGTCATGTGCCTACGGACATTTAACATTGGATTACCGGAAGTGTTGCCAGCGAGCATCCAATCGAAATTGGTCGCATTCTGTCCAAGGTATCCCGCACTTGTGCTAGTTTCTTTGGTTTTTCTGAAGGATACTGCATTTTACATATTGATGACATAAAGTTCAAAATGTACATGTAACCCTATTATCACTTTTAATATTTACCCAAGAATGTTATCTTATTCATTTTAAATTAGAGAAAACCGAAGAGGCAATATATGGAGAATCCAGGTAAAATAGGACACAAGACACATCATGAAGACAAAAAAAAACCCGATATATTTTATTTACCCGATGGCAATTTCAACGGTTTATTATTTTTCTTAGAAATATTATGCTTTCAGACGGCACTGACGCTCTTCGAACGTAACTGCCACACTTGTTCTTTAAAATGTCAGAGTTATTTCCGATAACAATTCAATTTATTTATTTAGCATGAAAGAGCCTCGATACAAATATATTTTTGTCATACTTCGTCACCAACAGTCTGGATATCAGCCTTTGGTTTCATGGGTTGATTATGCAAATAATTCACAACAAAATTACCTTCGTTGGTTTGATAATTCTGAAATCCCCCTTGCACAATGATTCATGCCTGGGTAGAATTTACAACAAATGTACTTATCAAAATAGTAAAGTTTACAATTCCTCCTGGAGTAATCTCTATAGAATTAATTAAAGTTGTGATTCCATTCGATAGTAAAGGTACATCATATCATGTCTGTTACTGATTTAGAGAATTCATTTAATCTGTGTTGTTGTATAATATAAAGATTTGACTTGTTAAGAGATTAAAAGTCAATTACAGCTGCTTACAATGTAATGGAAACACAAACGGATACGATCCCTTGTCTTTAAAGGCGAACTACGGTTACGTAATTTTATGTTATTCGCTTGCTACTTCCTGAATGAGAAATGTCAAAGTTGAACATAGAAAACACCACGAATTAAGAATGAATACCCTGATTTCAATCACAATAAAACGAAAATTAGACTAGCACTAGAACACTTTATTTTCTGGCAAGTTGACCTGGATATAACTATTTCAAAAACTAATTGCAAGACATCACAGAATCTGAAAGGATATTAAAAAAAAACAGCAACCCACATATAAAGATAACACTAAGCAAAACAACGACTCGGTAAAAATGAACCGCCTCAAATTATATGGGCAAGACCAGACACTGTGAAAGTTTAATTAGCATATCAGGTCCTATTATAAGTCTTTCATATCTAATTTAAAATTCTAAGTGACGGATAGTGCAGCTAACAGCATTTTATGTTGTTGACTTATTTAGTTGTGCTTAATTTCGATTATCTGATTTACAAGTTCTTATCTTTATTTTACCGTAATTTATATGTGAACTTTTCATCAAGATAATAGAAAAGGTATTTTGCGATCCAGGCTGAAACATATATACCAACCATTATGTATCTGATATAATTGTAATTATTGTAAATACTAACTAAAATGTACTTATATATACCTATGTATATGGTTTGTTGAGAAATAAAGATATATATTTAAGAAATAATTCATGGAAGCCAGAGTTTGTATACAGTTTTAAAATGGGTAACATTATTGTCGTACAAAGTTTATCCCGAGCGTTAGCGAGGGATAAAATGCAACGAAAATAATGTTACCCATGTTAAAACGTGATACAAACTCTGGCTTCCATGAATTATTTCGATTCTAGTATGAAAAATCTAACTTATTTTTTGAAGTGGAAGTCGGTAATGGAAATGCATTTCATAACAAAATTCACTAACCTTCATGTTTCACAGTTTATACAGTTGTTTTTCATTTATGTATAAATAGACTGTGATGCTATGAAGTTACTGATATTTTCCAATTTAATGGCATTTTGAATTTAGCAACTTCAACAAGTAAAATGCTCACAAAATCTTAAAATAAAAACCATGTCTTTCAATGTCATCATCAGCGTTCCTTGTAATTGACTTCCGGAAGATGTTAAATTTCAAAAATCAAAGTACATTGATGGTTGTCTTAAGTATTTATTCCGGAAAAATATAGGTAAAAACAATACGGGCATTGTTATGCTTGTTATGCACCACAGTGCTGTATGAATACATAAATTCACCAGGGAATTATGTTTGTAATTTGTTAGTCAATACACATGAGCGAATTAACATATATCGTGAGTTTTATCACTGTATTATTTATATAGCCAATGAAGGACGTCATGTTAGAATTCTAAATTAAAACTATAACACAAATTCCAGACGTTTCGGCCATTACTGCCTTCTTCATTGGAATTATCCATGTTGTACAGAAAATTATATATAGTCTGATTATTTCTAAATTAAAACTATAACACAAATTCCAGACGTTTCGGCCATTACGGCCTTCTTCATTGGAATTATATATATAGTCTCTGATTATTTCTAAATATGTATGTATCAATGTTTGCTCGCTTTGTTTTAAACGTCTTGTTAATTGACGTGTGTTGTCATGTATGGATAATGTTACATACATTTGTATGTCTTAATATGTCAGTTTTAATAACTAACTTCAGCTTATGTTTTGTTATGCTATTGACCGACTTATAAATAAGGTTAGGGGTATGGTGTTTTCCGCCACTTTCAACATTAATTTAGTTTTATTGGTGGGAAGAAACCAGAGTACCCGGAGAAAATGAACGAACTATCGTTATCGACATACTTTATCATATCATGTTGTATCGAGTACACCTCGCCACGAGCGGGATTTCCACTCACAACCTTATTGGTGGTATACACTGATTGCATATGTTGTAAATCCAACTACCATACGATTTCGACGGCCCTAGTTGATAGATTAAGTTTAGTTTATGATTGTATTTGTTAAATTGACAAAAGGGATAAGACACACGTTTTGCCAACTTATATGAAGTCTTCTCCCATTAATACAATAAATTAACATAGTATGATGATCATTTTGAGCATGCATATAATACATATAGAAATATATTGTAAACAATTAAAGAGTTAATAAAAAGGTTGTGTTGGATGGATGCGAGGTTGGAGAGTATATACTTATCGAGTAATTATACTACAAGGAATCTCTCTGAAGATTTAATAAAATTGAAAACGTGTTTAAAGATATTGATATTTTCTTCGCATGTCAAATCATCAGACCCACAGGTTCGTAGATTGAGATCGATTGTCTGTTCCCAATTGAATTTTTTCATCATAGTAAGTCTTATTTCAGTATGGTTTGGACAAGTAAAAAAATAATGGTATGCATCTTCCCGTGGAGCCCCACAGGAACAAGCAGCATCATTTACTATATTAACCTTTGATAGATCATAATTTAGAAAGGAATACGAGTTACGAAGTAGGGTAAGAATAATATTAAATTTTCTGGGACCATAATAAAAATGTTTCGGAATACGTTTTATATTATCTGACTGTTCCTTTCGAATGGCTTTTTTGAATTTAGTTAATGTGTCAAGATTATGATCAGATTGATCTAGACGGTTCCATAGTTTTTAACAGTAGATGGAATAGCAGATTCAGTTGTAATCGAGTCTACAAAAAGGTATTATTAAATTAGAACAGTTTCTTAAGGGGTAAATAGTTGTGCTTTGTACAGTAGGAGGAATTAGTTTTCTAAGATAATTTGGTGGATGTCCATTCTTTATATTATAAGATAGCTGGAGTTTCCTATTATGTCTTCTACTAGAGAGAGTAGTATATCCTGTTTCTAAGTACAATTTATCTGTTTTTGTGAAAATTGTTAATCCAGTTACAATCCTTGCAGCATCTAGCTGCAATTTTTGGTTGAATAACACACTCCACAATTATCCCATATTTCACAGGCATATTCAAAAATTGGGCGGATATATACTAAGTAGTTTTTCTAGGCTTTGTCTACTTAACCTATATTTTCGCAGTATACCTAAATGTCTTGATACGTTTAAGATTATGTTTTCAGTGTGGTTATTCCATTTAGCATCGCTTGACAAGGTTACACCTAAGTGTTTATGGCTCATTGTTATAGGAATATTGTTTCCATTAAATGAGAAATTAAAATGATATCTAATGTCTGTATCGGAAAATAACATAATCAGAGTTTTGTCTGGATTAAAAGACATTAACCATTTTGTGGACCAGGTATTTAGTTCACACAAGTCATGATTTATAAAGTTTTCAATTTCAACAAAATTTTGACTTGTATAAACTAAAGAAGTATCACCTGCAAATAGTCTACTGAGAGAAAGGAGCTTCTCTCCAATATCATTTATATAAATTGAAAATAGCAATGGGCCAAAAACTTAACCTTGGGGGACTCCAGCAGAGACTTCACAAATAGTTGATGTTGCCCTGTTTATCACTTTTTGCTTTATATTAAGTGAGCATTGTTTTACGTGCAATGGCCAGTATTTTAGCTTTATTGTGAGTAACATGGCGTGTTTATAAGAAGCGGGAATTGTTTATCCTTCGCGAGCACCTGGCTTCACCCTTGGATTTTGGTGGAGCCCGTGTTGCACATCTTTTGATATTACTGTGTTGTGTTTTTTGTTTGTTTTGTATCTTCGTGCTATGTCGCGAGTATTGCCTGTTGTCAGTGTCTCTGGAGTGTCCATTCTTGATTGCCAGTTTTCTCTAACGTTTATTTAGGCCGTCCTAAATTAATTCAACGTTTAACATCAAGGTAGGGTATCAAAACCTAGGAGGGAGGAAGGAAAATAAAAAACAAACAAAAAAATCAAACAACCTAAGAATACTTTCAGTAATTAGTATGTTTTTTCATTGCTCAATTAATAGCCTGAAGATGTGCAACACACAGTTTTTAGTGTCAATAAAGACGATTCAGAACTGTATTCTGTAATTAATAGTTTAATAATTAAACATGAGAGATTAACAGTCCATGGGAATGTAGCACTGAACTTCATCTTTTGGCGAAGGGGGTCTCAGTTCGTTTGAAAAAGATGACGATCCCAAGGCAGCAGCACAGGGCCTTGTCACTATCCACATAAATATACTATCAATGCATAAACATATGTTTATGCATTGATAGTATATTTACGTGGATAGTGACAAGTAGATACGATAACGTAACCCTCATTCCGCTTGTGCTCCATTTAGGGTTACGAATCGATCGCATTCAACGTATGGGGGCAAATTAAAATTTTCGTTCCGTGAATATTTCAACTTTCTTTTTACATATCTGGTCATATCTTATTATTCCCAACAATTTTTTAAGTAATGGTGATACGAAATAAGTGTTACAATCCCTGTTTCTATCTTCAAGACCGGTTTCGTATTTGAAAATTGTTACTTGTCCGCCATAACACCTTACGTAGACTCTCGCGATGGGGCGGAGCCTATCCATATAAGGAAATTGTTATTACGAAAAAGTCGATTTTACTATAAAATTGATCCATATAAGGAAATTGTTATTACGAAAAAGTCGATTTTACTATAAAATTGATCCAAATAAGGATATCTAAAAAACGAGGCAAGTGCGTATGAACTAGCAACTTGTAAACAAAATGTCGGACAGAAAGAAGATTTCATGCATTCAAATTTTCAGATGGATATAAGTCTACCATGGATTGCTGCAGCGATTATTTAACACCTCAAGGTTTACCTAAATATATTAATTTTTCCAACGACTTACAACGGAATTAGGACAAAAAAAACCGCCCGGTGTGAATCACTCCGGGCGCTGCTCCCATACGTTGAATGGGATCGATTCGTAACCCTAAATGGAGCACAAGCGGAATGAGGGTTACGTTATCGTATCTAAGTGACAAGGCCTTGTGACAGCAGCATGGGCAATCGATTTGAAACAGTCGAGAAAAGTTGTTGTGTTTTCGAGTTCGATCATGTAGTAATCCATCAGTAGTCTTGAAAACCTTCCTTTGAACCTTTCTGTTACTTTTATTGTGGCGTACACCCATGCATGAACATGTGCAACAGACGTAACGGTAATGCAAATTTACATCAAGTCGGGACTAAAATTGGACCGGTTCCGGATGTATACCGAACATTTCCGGATTTCACGCAAGGTGTGTTTGTTTTTTATTTTTGGCAAATTTTCAAAACCTACGCGCGCGGGTGATGTTAAACGTAGAATTTATTTAGGATGGCCTTATACACGTATTCGTGATGGTCACAAAGTAACATATATTGAATAACTTCAACATTGCGGATTGAATGCTATGAACAGACGTTTTGATCGCAACAAAAAATGAGAGAAAATGCATAGGAGGATAGTTTTCCCTTGAAGGGGGCCACTAACGACTACCTACAAAATGTGTTGTACATTAGGATATTCTCCAAGCTGGCATGTACTTAATAAAAGCATAGAGTCGTGGGGTAATTCAATATGAATGTGCTTTTGTGACGCTATTTTGTCTAATGTTGTATACACGTTTAAGTGAAACAGATGTATCCTCTCTCCTGTTATCAATGGATATCGATAATTTACATAGTAAATATATGTGTATTGTTTTTTTTTTACAGTTGTAAATCAAGCTTCATTTGTTTTCAAATACATTTGCATATATTACTTTTTTTTTTCTTCGCAATTGCACTTTTCAGTAATTTGCAGATTTTATACTGCTTCACATAAATAATACAAAAGCAAATCGATTTATAAACATGCTAATTTTGCTTAAAGTTAGTTTTGATTTGTTTTCGCTGTCTAATGCTAATTCATATATTGTTAATAACAACACAAGTCAAAGCGGAATAATACAAAAGTGATATTTGATGGAATTTCAAAAGGTTAAATTACGTGTTTTGAAAATACGAAGTGAGATCAATTGCATGACAACAAATGTTGTATATAATTTAAAGCAATCGTTTGCTAAGAATGTATATTTCCTGAATGTGGCTATGATCATTGATCTTGTTGTGAAAGAAGGTAGATATTAAACAGAAGAATGTTTCCTAGCTTGATTGTTCAGTCCTCTTTATCAGTGGGTGTTACTAGTACTCTAAGCAGAGTTTGAATATACCAAAGGGGTAATCATAATATGTATATCGAAGACGAACAGACATCACAATGCCCAAAATAAAAAGTACACAAGGACAAGCAACTATCTATAAAACATACACATAAAACTGAAGATCGAGTAACCTTGAGTTAGTCGGGTGAGTAAATTAAAAAAAAACTCTGAAACAATCACAATGCCCAAAATAAAAAGTACAAAAGGACAAGCAACTATCTACAAAACATACACATAAAACTGAAGATCGAGTAACATTGAGTTAGTCGGGCGAGTAAATTAAGAAAAAAAACCTCTGAAACAATAGCATGAACAGTGCGTTATTCACTAATAACACTCTGCAAACATATATACGTTACTTTGGAACGGGTGTTAAATTAGAATAAAATCAGATCACCTACCCTGTGTTTTATATGGGTTTAATTGTTTTAAAGGGCTTGAAAATAGCAACTAAAGTTGCAAATTGGCGTAATGTAAGTAGTATGCCAGCCATTTTCATGAAAGAAAAAAGTTCACGAACGTTAAATGACATAAGAGTTCCATTAGCAAGTAGATGTTGTGGGTTATATGTTGTAGTCTGATACCGCACGGCTAAAACGAAGCAGATAAATATCCCAAAAGCATCATCCAAAGAGAATGACTTGGGTATTGTATTCTATATCTGTAGTGTGTCAATATTTACATAACGTCTCTGTGATTTTACTCTACCTTTACATACACCGGAAATACATTACACAACCTGTTTGGTCTATATTTAGGATATACCTCTTTCTTTATTAGATACGTCTGGTAGTATCATGAGTACAAATTTAACCGATATAGATATCTAGTATAAACAATAAATTTGATGGATAAAAAGTAAGAATGAAAAATGACAAAATTTTGAATCAAGAAACGTTCTCCAGTAAGTGGACCGGTAATACATTACACAATTATGCGATACAGGGCACATTTTAGCTGCAGAAGACGTACCATTCTTATGCCAAAGAATTGATGGAAATTCTGAAGATTAACCAAATCTGTCTTTAAGGAGCGTTGAAGGGTAATTACTGTATCACGGCATTCCTGTGCTGCTCGCCGTGGTGTACAAGTCAAACCAGAATATCACAGAAAATACAACCTCAAAGGACCCATCAACATGCATTCTACAAAATATATAAAAATCATTAGCAAAAAGCTAAGACCAGTCACATTAAGTTAATAAAGCAAAACAATGTTCGATTCAAGGACGCCGAATTACGTCAGACGATGGCTAAAACATATATAGACAAGCAGTGAATCATTTATGAATTGAAAGAGCTGAAACGATATCAAGCTTTTAATGTACCATGATCTAGCAATTATTTTTAAAGATTATATGGAGGCCGTGTCAAGCCTTAGTGTGAGGAGAATCTAAAGTGAAATAAGTGATTTTGGTTTTAGGAGGTTGTTTGTGGTGTTGAATAATGTGTTCATGTAAAATGTATTCTTTATAAGCTATATTAGATTTTCATGATACACTATTGTCCTGAAGATCCACGGAAATGGAAATATAATCTTCCACGACCATGACACCTTCCGAAAACAGTTTTTTTGTCATTTGATTTTAGTTTTTATGTACTTTCTAAGAAGATAATCGATGTTGAGTTATATATTGTACGTCGGAAACAACATAAAATACCACGTGTCATGGTATATCTAATTGTATTTTCTGGTGCGAAACCAATGTCGGATACAATATATAAGTAAATATATCACAGGGTAATTTCTGACATCTAATTGTATTATCTGGCGGGAAACCTTGATTGTGACCTATATAAGCATTATAAATGGGTATCTATAATACTAGGTTATTGTTTTTACAGTGTTAACATGTTAAATAAATGATCCATCAGGACGCATTCAGCTTCTTAATCTGTCAACTGATCACTTCTTGGTTCTTGGCTCATGACGTTTACATAGTTATCAAGATATATAATGCAATCAATGTCGATATGAAATGAACGTTCGAGAACATTGAAAGGGCAATCAAAAATTGTCAATCCAGAGCAACTGGCAACATAAGAGTATACAAGCCGGGGACAAACAAAACAAAAACGCAAACAAACACTAATAACGTAAACAGGACATGAACCCTCCTACAAAAAAACTGGAGGCAAAGACGAACCGAACGAGGAAATCGTAACGGACATCACAACACGGAACTCAGAACTTAAACACGCATAATAGGACAACACAATAAACTGAAAAAAATAGTAACACGGACTCCACCAAAACCCGGGGGTGAATCAGCTGCTCGCGAATGGTATGCAAATTCCTGCTGTGAGTAATGCTTGTCGAATCTGGATTTCCCATATTCTATTAGAACGCATTACATATTAAAAAAAAGTCTTCAATTATCATAATTATAAACAATTAAGATGATTATAGTCGATTAGTGGACAAACTTGTTTAAAATAAAGTGTATTTGGAAATCAATTGACTATAAGAAGAGCTTGGAGATACGAATGGGGAATCAGATGCCGAATATCGAAGAACAGACAGAACAAGTCCAAAAGGACAAACAACGATCTACAAAACATACATAGGATATATCAGAAAATGTTGTTAATCTGCAATATATACAAAACAAATGTTCACATTCTACATGTCTAGTAGAAACTATGGTGAACATGGCTAAACAAGAATGATTAGCATAATGGCAATGCGACTAATTTCGGTATTAAGGTAATCAGGCGGAAATTATTTTTATGCTTCAGGGGGGAAAGAAAAGTGATACCTTTTTACAAAAATCATAACAGGAATAAAATATGAAACAATGTAGTGTTGTTTTTAGATTACAGAAGAAGTGTTTATTTGGTATCAAGTCAAATAAATAAATTCTTGATTCAGTGGTAGCAGCAAAGTACGATTGATTTCGAGTGAGATACAATAACGGAGTCATCTTGTCGAGTGCCGTTTGATAGTAGGATTGTCCTCTGACTGGATATGCGACAGCAAATGCATTATGGCACCGTTACTGGATGTATATGTTATATGAATTGTCTGCGTTTATGACCGAGATATTATCCAGGTTATCTTTGACGACAATTGTACCATCAACAATCCACGTTTGACTGGCGAAACCTTTGAAGTTTATATTCTGCGTCTTATATTTAGCTAGGAAATTACGAGTTTTTGTCAGGTCTTCATTAAGTGGCATAAAATGTCATGGTCTGGACTGTTTGTAAGAAGATTACTAGATTTCGGGATAATTTTCTTTACAGTTGTGTCTTTGAGGCATACAATTATCTGTCTTGTCTCAGTGGTAGGTTACGATACTGACGTTCTTTTCTAATTACGTTACCATCATGATGAGACATGATTTTGTCCACTTTTCAAAGTCCTTCTCACGTTATATGGGACAATGTGGATGGTGCTTTAGTCATCCCACTAAATCTGATAAGCTTATGTCTACCATACCGTTCTAAGGAATCAATATCCTCTTTGTGTTGGATATTTTCTGTCCTTAATATTTCCATTTCGTTGATATAAAACTGAAAGTTTCTTTTTTTGTGGTTTGGTTTGGTTTGGTTTTGTTTTTGTTATTTTTACAACAATATTCTTTTATTTAAATGCTTGTTATATAAGCCCAAGCTTCTTGTGAAGCAATATATATCTATTAAAATATATTTGGCAACATATTTACATTAAAATAATTCATAATCATATTTTACAAATAATACTGTAAAAAGTGTTTTTTACAGTACATATCGGGTTTACGGGTCGTAAATGCACAACTGTATCTGAAATGTCACATGTCTGAGGTGCGATTGCGTTTGGCCAAGTACAAGTATAGGTGTCAGTTTGAACATAAATATGACTATCTGAGTTTAAATGAATTTGGGAATGCATTATTATTCCAGGGCTGAGAATGTCACGATTTTGTTTTCTTTTAGAGAATTTTCTTGATGGTGAGGAATCCCTACTGTACATGTCTACGATGTCTGAGGTCTGGGATATAGCATAGCATTTAGATATCAGGTAGGCTATATAATGTGACATTCCCTGCTTATAGTATATATACAATGTATATGCTATACAGGGACTGTCACATTATATACCCTGTTTGAAAGCTGAATAACATATATATTACAGATTTAACCATTGTTTTTGTGTAAATGCGGTAGTTTAGATGGTTGCTAATTAGTGATAATTTCTCTCGTCACTTGTTTTTCCTTTGATAAAACACGTTGATATACTGCAACTAACGAGGCAGATTTGTGTCCGATTACTGTCATAATGTGTGCCATTGAACAGTTTCTGCCAATGCTAGTAGCAAGAATTGAGTGGTTAGTGTATACTTGTGAAAGGTTCGTCTTTTTTTTTTTTAAAGTAGACATACATGATGCCAATATGCCCTTTCCTATCGGTGTTTTCTGGAATCAACATTTATCCGAAAGGTCAAAACTATCTTTAGGAAATTGCAAAAGCCTGTTACACTCGGGATGAAGTTTTTCAATTTCAAACCAGACAATATTCAGGCATTTCAAGATCCTCCGGCATTCGCCCGGAAACATTTCCTCTGTCCATTTCCCTGCGATTTTTAGTTAATTCGTCCACATGTTTCATTACGTATCTCCTGCCATTGTCATCATATGTTCAAATTACAAACGTGACTTTTGTCATAGATGCCAGATTTTCATTGGCTCTTCGACAAAATTAATCTTGTGTTTGTTAATGTTGTAGCTTTGTAAAGATAAAATGGGAGAGTTTTCCGCAAGCTTGGCAATATCAAACATTTCAAAGTTTGTTTCCATGTGTTTCTCCTTCAAAGAAGATCTAAATAAATTCACTACAGCTTTGTTTGCTTTCACTGTGTTTGTAGGGAAAAGATTTTGTATTTTGGCAATTATATTCTCTTCTGAATGAGACGGAAATCGCTTCATTGCGAGTTTGTTTGATGTAGCTTTGGATTTGTTTATTTACTTTTGTTTTTGCAGACGATTTTCAAGGTGTCTTTAGTGCTTCCGAGGACGGGACGTAAATGGTAAATGAATGTTCAGTAAGAAACATTTGACGACACCAAAGGGTTAATCAGCAGCCGCAAATCGAAGGACATAAAGCTCACTGTCCAAAAGAAAAAGGAAAGCGATGATCAACAAAACATTAGAAAGAAAACTAGATCGAGCACGCTAGTCATTGTACGAAAAAGAAAATTGTCAGCATCTCCTAGCGAGCAGTATGTTTCTTTGAGTGCTTGTTAGTTGTAACCATTTTCCTGTGGTAATATAATCGTCTACCGATAAATAAACGTTATAGTAACCAGAATGACCAATAGAGATTGTACAATCCAGAGCGATCTGGCAGCGTTGTGTACACAAGACGAAGACAAACAAAGCAAAAGAAAACAAGAAGATATGTTGAACACCATTATACGCAATCAGACACAAATAACGTAAATAGGACATGAGCCCTCCTACAAACAACTGGAGGTAAAAACCAACCGAGCATCGTTTTATGTGGAAATTGTAAAGGACATTACAACACCAAACTAAGAACGTAAGGGCACATAATAGGACAACACAAAAAATAAAAAGATAAGCAATACGGACTCCACCAGAAACCGGGGGATAAGCTTTTCTAAGCTTAGTGAAACTTTTTTATTTACAATGTATAGTGTTTGTAAAATATTCTCGTCATGAATAAAGCTGAAATATTGCTTGACATCAACAACAAACAATCAAGGAATTATATAGTTTTTAATCGTTATCAATTATTCAGAAAACACCAATGTATGTTTTGCCTAGCACTTAAACTCTGATAAATTGCATTTGTTGTGTTTTTGACATTTAACAATGCATACCGCATGACAAGGGAACCAGCATAACTCTGGATTAAGTACAAGAAAAACTGAAATAACTGATATAATGTAAAATGTTATTTGACACGAATAAGAGGATGAGAAAAACAATGAAATTCAAGACAATACCGTGATCAACAACCTGCCAATAAAATAGAAATAAATGTCGGTGTCTAACGTTAGAAAAAGAAATTGCAGTTGTCTTTGTGTAATAATTGTCTGTGGGTTATTTAATGCTATGTAATGTTTTCCCAGTAGGGTTACATATTACACAGCCCATGAAAGTTGTTAGTTTTATTCGTCTACAAGAGTCTGAAAAGTAATATATGACATATACATCCGTGGTGGACTCCCAGTGTCCACAAATTTGACATCGTCGTTTCAGTTTCATAGATGTGGGTTGTAATAATTTCAGAAGAAGCATTCGCTGGTTGTGAATAATGAATAATATCACTCGCTCTTAAGATGTGACGTTAATTTTTCGCGTATGGAGAATTGCACAAGACACAATTTGCAAGCAGACCTCTCAACATTGTTGTTGCATACGTTTTTTGGTTGTGGAAATCTAATCGGGTATCTAAATTTTCAATCGGGTGGAACTAGTGAAGCGGGAACTGCTACGCCTGCTGAATTCACTTCCAGTTTTAAAGGAGTTCGTTTGGCTCAATAATTTGCTTTCTGTGTAGTGCTTTGGTGACTATTGTTTGTCTCGTATTTATTTACATTTGGTTATTGTGTTATCAGTCCTTCTAGTTAGCTCTAAAACATTTCTCACGCAAGGGGGTGCAGTTGCTTGATACAATTAGTCTATCAAAATACATCTACCTTTTCACGCAAACCCTGTTTGTGTGTGGCAATCTAAACATATATTACATCCCTAGAAGGTAACCGCGTGTAAATATGTCATGTTCTATATTTGGATATTTAACCTGCTTTGGATCTTCGTTTATCATCAGAAGACATTGCATAACGTTTCGCAATAGCTTCAGTCTGTAAAACTTTACTTGCTATGAAAGTTAGTTTTAAATAATATCCACGAATCAAGGGAACACATTTAAATTGAAAGACAATATATGATTGGAAGAACAACTAGGATAAATTAAGACTTTACACATGTTCAGATGTACAGAGAATGGGATTGACTATGAGGCGCATGTTTTCTGTGTTGTGTTTTTTTGCATCATGTGTCTTGTGTGCCCAGTGTTACCAGTGTCTCTAGATTGTTTGTCTTCGTTATGTGCCCAATGTTACCAGTGTCTCTGGATTGTCTGTCTTCGTCATGTGTCTTGTGTACCCAATGTTGCCACTTTCTCCGGATTGTTTGTCTTCGTCATGTGTCTTGTGTACAAAATGTTGCCAGTTCCTCTGGATTGTCCCTTCGGTCTTCTCGTAACGTTTATTTATGCTTAGCACCATTTACCTGCTATATGATAGCAAGAACAAGTTACTATGGATGAAATGAGTATTCCCGCTTTGTACTAGACCAATACGCTTAATTGGATTTTCATAAGACTAGCCCACTGAAGCAACTGTATGCAGCTATACATTATTGTGTTTCCGAATTTACCAGTCCTTGTTCTCACTCCTGAATGCTGCGTACTTAGTGGAGAAGCAACATTTACCAATCTGATTTGAACTCACTGGTACATAACCCAATATCTACTGCACTTAGGTTGCTCAGTATTTAGTTTTGTTGACCATATTTTGTCTTTGTTGTACTTTTGTTTGACCATTGTGTTGCCTGTCCTACTTACTTGCTTTTGATTACCGATTTGGTATCTTCAAAATGTTACGTAAGAGAGAGCAGGTTCTTGGTACAATTTGTCTATTAAAATATGTCATTTCCCTAGAAGGTAAGCGCGTGCAAATATGTCATGTTCTATTTTTGATATTTAACCTGTTTTGAATCGTCTTCGTTTATCATCAGGAGACATTACATAACATTTCTTATCACCTTCAATTTGTTAAATTTTATTCGCTATTAAAATATCAGTTTTAAATAATAACCATGTATCAAGGGAATAACGTTAAATTGAAAGACAATATATGATTTCAAGAACAACTAGGATAAGTTAGATAACACTAAAGTAAGATTTGACACATGTACAGATGTACAGGGATTTGGATTAGAGTGGGCTATTTATGTTTAACGCCAAATGTGCATTATTTTGTCTCTTTCATGACGGGGGAACACGTTGCATGTTGATAATATTGATGGTGTCCGTTTTGTACTTAGCCAACAGTTAGATTTTCATAAATCAAATCAATAACACAATTAAGTTCTATAGCATTTTGTAATGAGCACTAAAAGTATCTAATATTGTTTGACATTGATTCCCTTAATGTAATCACTGTATAGAAATGGGGTTAGTTTCTGTGCTGCCTCGAATAACCATGTGGTGCATGGTACAAACCTTTCAACATATTCGGTTGTGCTGAAATCAAATACAGAATTACATCATGTAAATATAACTAAAAGACAACTTGATGCACTTCCTATTATAGAAAATAAGAGTACTAACAAAATTACCGAACACCGAGCAATCTTCCAAATAAGGGTAATAACAAAATTACCGAACACAGAGCAATCTTCCAAAGGGGAATTCAAAACTCATAAATCAATAAACGGACAAAATCAAGTCAACAACTGGGAAACCGCAATGGCCCTGACTTGGTACAGGCATTTCCAAAGAAATAGTGGGTTGAATAAGATTTTACGGCCCCAAACCTCCCGCTGCCATTACGGTTAAAAGGTTCCGGTTGTCACTATAACAGCATTTTTAACAATACTGGGACAAAATAGGTATAATAGTAGTCAAAGCAGTACTTTATGAAAACCCATCGGGGTACAATTAATAGAAATATGAACTAGATTTGCTGGACGAATCATATACACGACTCAACATTGAGGCGGGAACCTCAAGTTTCTCATGTTTGGAAAATGTCACACTCTTTGTACGTGTAAGACATATCCTATCAACTCGAAGTGAGGAACTAATTTTAAATAAGACAAATGAAAGACAAGGCAAGATTGTTCACTATCATCACGTTTTCTCGTTTAAATCAGAACATCCGTCAATGCCACAATGTCTGCAATCCTTCCGTAACAGCTCAGATCATCCCAATTTTATTTTGTGTGTGTGGTTATGTAGAGTTGTCTATTGTTTGTCATTTGGCCATTGTATTGCCTGTCTTTGGATGTATTATGGTTCGTAGACTTGTTCGCGGCATGCATACAACTGAATTATCATATATTTATAAGTAATAAAGTCAATTTTACCCATACGTAAACCCCAGAAGTGCCACAACAAGAATCTGATAAAGCCCTCTGGCCGATATCGTTCTTTCGGGAAGATACAGAAAAGGGCATGCATTAATCTATAAATATTACCCACCTGACGCTAAGTAGCAACAATCAACCAATCGTATGATCAGTACTTACGTCAAACTACTGATGGTTGGGCAGACTAATTGTATAAGACATTCGTTTTGCACAGTTGCATTGTATACGAATTGGTTCGTTTTGAATGAAGTGGTCGTGTTTAATTAATTGATCGATAACTGTATTTATGACACACTTAGTTAAAATAAAGGCATTTTTGTATGATCAATATGACCGGAAGTAAACTGTCCATATTTTCACACCCCGTGAAAATAACCGGTTATTAGGTGCCCCTCGTGCGTTTGAGACAAAATAAACACCTTCCGGTGTTTACGTCTGCAGATGTCGGAAGTATATAATAAATAGTTTAATACATGGGCATTTCCATATTGGCCTGGTTATCATCCCTCGACCCATATTGGCCCTCGACTTCGTCTCAGGCCAATATGGAAATGCCCATGTATTAATCTGTATATATTAGCGGTGCGTTTTATATATAACCAGAAATAGCTGCATTTATTCATATGCACAAACAAGCAAATTTGGAAATCGGCTAATGTACAAAGTTTCATATGAAACCATTATGTTCTTTTGGTTTTTTTGTTTAATATGATATCATGTATATGCAAATTTATTGGGGGATCTGAACTAAGAAGAGTTTGAAGAAACCAAAGGGGTAATCAAGATACGTAAATCAAAGAAGAACAGACATTAGTTATCGTTATTACTATATCATTTGGTTCATTAAAGTTTTACATTTTGGATCATTTCATATCTAGTATAAATGTACTTATCAACCCACACGTTGTTTAAAGTGTCAGTACTGAAAAATTGCTTTCTTTCAACCAAAGGCAGATTACGAAATCTTCAGCAATGCTGTTCTATTTATTTTGAAAATAATTGCATAACAAAAGCTAAACACTTTGAAGTATTCCTTGGCATTTCAGCTATTAACTTGTATTTGAATAGAAAACGCTGTGATGTATTGTCCAATTTTCTTAAATGAAATCGAAATGACATTGCAGACTGTTGTATCATATTTCATTATAACTGCATTGTGCCAATTTAAAACAAGCATTAATCATTGTCAAAATATTACGTTAGTACAATCAATCAAGGTCTATTTCATAGAAATGGTGATGGGATTTTTGTTAATTTTCAATGGAAACAAGGGTAAATCACGACACAGAACCTCACCATTCACAATGAGTTGCGCCCCGTGGGAACCCCGAAGTTTAGAGATAGCTTCTTCGCTGTGGGGTACAAGACCTCTTAGTGACTAGTGTTACTACAATTTACAACAGCACCCAGACACATCAGTTGCTTTCAAGTGTGGTCGTTTGTGCACATTTGCAAAGCGAACTAAAAAAAAATTCGATCCTTTGCCGTTATCATTTCTAATACTTGAAGAATCAAATGACCCAGGTCATCTTACATACCTGATTTCTTGTTTTGTCCCTTCTTGAAGATAGCTGAAATCCCGATCACTTGACAAGATAGCTTACATACCGTTCACTTGAAATTAACATTGTTAAGCAACAATCAAGCAATAATTGTGCATGTACTAACATATGATGTTCGTGTAGTTTTCAAATGTATCTCATATAGGTTTTTAATAAAATATTAATGATAACAATATTAGGAAATGATGACAAAATTCTATATTATACATCCCGACGGAAACCATGGTATAGTAATTGAGGTATGGTTGCTCCGCTGACTGTACAGGATAATTCAAACACATAAATATGTCTTATGAAGAAACTTATGAGTTTCCTACTGTATGGGTAATATCATGCTTGTACTTGAAGGACAGCCAATTAGAATTGGAATGACCGTCAGTATTTGTATTGTTGTCGACATAAATTGTCGCAAAGATCCGTAACAATAGTAACATAGGATGTTCTAAAATCTGGTAAACTTTTACCAAATTTAAGAATTTTGTTCATTCATTATTAAATTATATAGTGTAGTGTAGTAGTGTACATAGTATTTATATATAATGTGGCGTTAAACAACATAACACCCACACATATAATAGGGGGAGTTATTATCAGGTCAAACAAAGACTATTAATTGATTGTTGCTGCTTTTCCGCTAAGCACGCATCATTAAGGAAATTGAGCAAAGACTGGTTGGCTCAGAATCAGGCTAATGTGTCCGAGTGCGCGACATGACTGTTTTGTTTCAGCGAGCTGGCACTATACAAATCCAGCTAAGCGTGTTGGTCTAGTACAAAGCGGATTTTATCATTATATCATTGAAAATTAAGTTGTTCTGGACAGCGTACAGCTGAAACAAGTGCTGAGTTGACGTTAAACAACAAATCACTCACTAGACCAAGACGTGCTTTGTACTTAGACAAGTATATTAGATATTGCAGCATCCGCCGTGTACGTATCTGTTATGTTCCAAACACACATCCGGTATATTTAATTAGTCTAATAACTAACTTCAAAATCTAAACGTACAAACAAATAAAAATAAGAAACAGGAGTCATAATTTAATGATACGTTCATTCATTTCATGATTTCAGGCATACTTTCGTAATATAGTTATTAAAAACCTGTAAACTCGATAACACACCGCACAATGCAAGTAATTCCGAAAATACCCGGGATTGCAGTGTGTTGTTTTCACAATTTTAAGAATGGTTAATAGTTCTAATTTGGAGTCTCGTTTTCAAGATACGAATGTAGCTGAAGTTGCAGAAGAATCGTGGAAAATAGATCTCGACCAATGTTTTACGATTTAAATACAGAAATAAATGCACCAATCACGGGTCAAATGCCGCAAGCAGGCACAAATTATACGCATGGACATGTCATCTGACACGATTTTCACAAGTTTTAGCAACAAACATGTCTCCCGAACTTTACTGATGTTTTCATTGCCACTAGTAATTAGACTCGGACATCGGGCTAGTGCCTAACGTCGATGACTTGACAACTGTTAGGAATGGTCGTTTGTGGCACATGTAGTCTAGTCATTCTACTGTTTGACCTAAGAGTAATTGCAACAGAAACATTTTTTGCGAGATTCGTTGTTTTATATATTTACAAAGATCATATTAAAAATCGA